>CAJHZI010000876.1:137500-470000 GCA_905160935.1 Enchytraeus crypticus | reverse complement strand
TGTGAAATTATGACACTATTCTGGGATAAACAGGATTGTTTTCTCAAGGAATAACGCCCCTGCGCAGTAAAATGTTAGTCGAAGTTGAGGAAGGCACAGGGGCCCACCTTGTAATATATATATATACATTGAATCATCCTTCTTCTATATTGTATGGTTTTATCCTTACATCACTTGCCAACAATTTATTGCACATAGTCTATTAAAAAATACAATAAATAAATGGCAGGTATATTCTATCAAAGTGGATTTAGCTGATTTGAATGGAGACAAAATGTTTTTGATTGACAGTAAGCGCAGCAATGTATTTCATGCGCTGATTGATTAATTGTACCTCTACGTCTCAATCATTCAATCAATCATTCAATCAATCAATCAGCAATGTATTCCACGAGCTGATTGATTAACCGTACCTCTACATCTCAATCAATCAACCAATCAATCAATCAATGAGCAATGTATTCCATGCGTTGATTGATTAACCGTACCTCTACGTCTCAATCAATCAATCAATCAAACAGCAATGTATTTCACGCGCTGTGATTGATTAATCGTACCTCTACGTCAGTCTGGAAGCCGAAGAGATTGACTCTCTGCCAGTTGCTGCCGTCCAGTGCAAGAACATTCCAGTACCTGGAGACCTGAGCACTGCGGCACAGCGTTACCACGTCCAAGTACGAAAATATTCTGCGGAAAAATCAATCACGATAAATATACATAGAGTCTGTATAAAAATACACGAGTCTAGATTAAAATACATAAGTCTACATAAAGATACAGTGCAATCAATCAGTGCTGACATTAAATGAATTAAGACTCTCACCGAAGTGACATCAGGGGACGTCCCTGACTAATTATCAATTAACCTATTCATCAATGAATTAAGACTATCACCTAATTAGCAATTTATCTATTCATCAATGAATTAAGACTATCACCAAAGTAGCAGTTCATCTATTCACCTATTCATTTATTCATCAATGAATCAAGACTCTCACCTAAGTAGCAGTTCATCTATTCACCTATTCATTTATTCATCAATGAATCAAGACTCTCACCTAAGTAGCAGTTCATCTATTCACCTATTCATTTATTCATCAATGAATCAAGACTCTCACCTAAGTAGCAGTTCATCTATTCACCTATTCATTTATTCATCAATGAATCAAGACTCTCACCTAAGTAGCAGTTCATCTATTCACCTATTCATTTATTCATCAATGAATCAAGACTCTCACCTAAGTAGCAGTTCATCTATTCACCTATTCATTTATTCATCAATGAATCAAGACTCTCACCTAAGTAGCAGTTCATCTATTCACCTATTCATTTATTCATCAATGAATCAAGACTCTCACCTAAGTAGCAGTTCCTTTGGCAACATACGATTTATATTTGCTGACTCGTCTGTCGTGAATGTCGTCAAGACGAGCTGTTGAAATAGAGAAAATACGTTTTACTCTAACAAATCAATCAATCATCAGACAATAAATCATTAAATCATTTAATACAGCCATTCTTCAATCAATCATTTAAAAAACAAATCAATCAGTCAATAAATCAGCCAAACAGTAAACTCCTCCATCAGACAATAAATCAATAAATCATTTAATTTAACCATCCTTCAATCAATCAGTCAATATACAAATCTTTGTTTGGCTGAGTAATTATTATATATGATTGATTTTTATAATATAAACAATACAAAATATATACCATATATAATATCACTTGTTAAAAAGAATTCATATCCAATAATCTATGTAGACAGAAGAGCACAGCACAGGTGTTCAATTAACTGTAAAAATGGAAATCCTATAAATTTTAAATAGCCGACATAAATTTCAATTCTATCATAATGTGATTTATTTTATCAGGTTGTACTTTACACAGGATGAAATCAATTATAACATAAGCAATATTGTTTTCATATAAAAGAGTTAGACGAACTATTCCTTTTCCGTGGCGTCTGTATAATACCAGATTAGTAAACAGTTGCCTCATGATGTCGACAAAGCTACTAATTAATAATTATCTAATTATTCTTAGTTATTAATTATTATTTAATTATTTTTGTAAATATTATCTAACAATTTAACTACACTGACTGGCTATTCCATAAATCTAATGAAAAGCTACTTTCATCTAGGATAACTTCCTAGATGATCCTAGTTGATAAGAGTAATGAGCCATAAATCCTCAAGATATGTAACAACAGCTCACATCACTTGTTTATTTGCATTAGAATTACACTGAATTTAGGCTTTGTGTTCTGTTACATAAATAACTAGCAGACCTAGTTATTTTAGTAGGCTGAGGAACAAAAGAATCAAAGGTAACCCTAGTTATTTTAGTAGACTAAAGAACAAAAGAAACAAAGGTGTAGCACACAAAACAATATACACATGGGATAATCTCCAGTGCCTTTTAAACTTTTGACAAGACACTGCACATTGACATGAATAAAACAAAGACAATGCTAAGCAACATAAAAGTTATGTTTTGCACCTAAGCAGTGGCTTAGTGTTGTTGAAATAAAACATAATTACATTTGGGATAATTTAAAACAATTATTTACAGCGATTTTGCATTACTGAGGTAAGCTCTGGAAGAGTAAGGATCTGAATCAAGAGTCGCTCACTAAATTCAAACAAAACATTTTGAGAACAAAGACATTTCAACATGCTTTGTGCACATAAAAATTGTTGACGCCATTTAGAAAACTTCTCCACTTTCACTCCGCTTACTGCCGGAAAAACTCCCATATCCACGCTTACATTATTCAATTATTTAAATTCCTGCCACGGAAACCTTAGCTTTGGGAACTTTTCTTTGTTACATGTGTCCACGACAAAACAAACTACAACTTAAAGACACTTAAAGATCAATTCGTTTATTCTTAATCTAAATAAAATCAGAAATAACTGCCTGGGGGGATTCGAGCCACTTACCTCTTGCTGTCGGGGCCTCGTGTGCCCGTTATGATAGTGGCTGCCCATTGCCCCCAAGGAATTCGAATTGTTTGCATTGTTATTATGATTATGATGATGATGGTGGCGATGATGATGATTTGCCCTCGTTCCGCCATTGCCCGACGACATTTTTCCGCTGACAGTTCGATCGAATTATCAGAAATTAGTGCATCTGGCTAATCGCATAATTTATCCGACGGAATTTTCTACGATTTTTAAGAAACATTTAATTAAAAATATATTGCAATAAATTCGTCGTTAAATACCAGAAAACAATAACATTGCTCTTTATTTACATAACACTTTAGAACAACACCGCTGATTGGTTGAAATTCTTCGACCAGTTCATGTCCTGCGAAAGTTAGTTTGAATAATGAAAATGACGAGATTTTGTAAGAGATTTTTTCAGATTTATGCATAATTCTCTTTCAGTAGCAAAGCAAATATTTTTTACATTTCATTTTATTATATCTTTTAAAGTCACTGCTTAAGCTGCATTAAAATTCTAACATTCAATTAGCAGATACTGGAGCTGTTTATGTAACGCTAGCTTTCATTGGCCAAGTAAGTAGGTTAAGGTAAAGGTCAACTACTATAATAACAAGAGCGAATCAGCTGCTGTAAAATTGGAACTTAGCCTACATATAATTTTAATAATTTCTTCCAGGAAGTTAATCGAGCATCCAAATCTATTTTAATTTCTCACTAATGTAATAAATTAAATGTAATAAATGTAATAAATGAATTATAATGACTAATTATTATAATTGAACTTAATGTAATAAATTTAAGTGTAATTTTTTCTTGATAATATAAAAAATCAAGAACTTATTTAAATCATTTACCATCTCTCCATTCTAGTAGTGTAAAATAATAATAAAATTATTTATTAAAATTCTTTATTTATTTATAACAGTAATTAAAATAATATTAAAAATAGCAATAATAATAATATTTCTGACTATAGCATGATCATCTTCATCAACATCATCACAATCAGACTTTATTAAAATAATACTATTATAATAATAAATTATTATTAATTATTAATTACATTCAATATACTGTAGAAATGAATTACAGACATGTATAATTAATAGCGTAGGAGTTACGTCAGAAAGTTTTAAATGATAGATCCTGAGGTGAATTGAATCCTTGGCGGTTCGAATCCCAGCCGCGCTGATCTGAGAGTAAAATCTTGGCATATGTAAAGTTATGCTAATCGATTCGGTGGCTTAAAATGTCATTTTGGTTACTGAGGCGTCAGGTAACGTCGTGAAGTTTTAATAATAATAATAACACGCATTATAGTGAAATGATTAACTATGTTGATATCTATCACTTTTAATACCAAATGTTTAAACCGTTAGGCAATTTATTCCATTTTCCGTATAACCAGTCCAGTGAATGTCCGAGATTTTACTCTCAGATCAGAGCAGTGGCAGATCCAGGAATAAATTAGAAAGAGTACAAACCAGAGCAACAACTAATTTTATAATTTAATTATAATTTAATTTAACAATTTGACTTTTTAAAGTAGGCCTAATAAAGTATTTTACGGTGTACAGATAGGTGAAATTGGACCTAAATAGCAATATAGATTTGGAATTTCATATACATGTATATGCCTGGCTTTTTGGTAAATGTACTTGTAGGCCTATAGGCCCTAATGTAGTTTTCTGTCTTACATTGAACTATGATGTGTTATTAAAATAACACATATAAGATAAGTATTAGATAAGGTATTAGGTATTAGAGAACTGTTTAGTGACTCTTAACCAAGCATGTAATTGCTTCCTGACTCCGTAATGTAATGTTATGTTAATTGAATTCTCGTAGGTTCGATCCTCGGCCGCGCTGATCTGAGAGTAAAATCTCGGACATTCACTGGACTGGTTATACGGAAAATGGACTAAATTGCCTAACGGCTTATATTAATATTACGAATATTATTTATTAATTCATTCATTCTCATTAAAAATTGCCATTTATAACTTTACGACGTTAACCCAACCGATATTAAGACATCTCTGTAATTCATTTCAACAGTATATCGAAAGTATTGTAAATAGAATTATAAATGTGCTTGATTTATTTATTTAATCCCGCAAGATTCATGGAATCAATCCGTGCACAAGCTTTACTCCAGAAACCGAACTCTAGAGGATTCTTCCACTGGATTGGAGGAGGAGCTGCACGTGCGGGAATTTGAAGATCCGGGAAAGAGAACGGAAGCAGTATTAATTTTGAATTTGGTTTTAACTCGACGCGCTGCTTAATTCCATTACATATCAATACACTACGGTCCGAAAGCATTCTCCAGGGCTTATGTACAGCCGTCTCTCTCTCTCTCTCTCTCTCTCTCTCTCTCTCTCTCTCTCTCTCTCTCTCTCATATCTTCTCTCTCTATCTCTCTTTCCTCTCTCTCTATCTCTCTCTCTCTCTCTCTCTCTCCTCTCTCTCGTCTCTATCTCCTATCTTTCTCTCGCTCTCTCTCTCACTCTCTCTCTCTCTCTCTCTCTCTCTCTCTCTCTCGCCTTTTCTTTATATCGCTCTCGCCTAAATTGTTTTTGTATCCCAATCACTCCTCACTATGTATATATCTACCTCTCCTTTTATCTGTCCATTTAGAAATTTAAACGATTTTCTCTCTCTCTCTGTCTCTCTCTCTCTCTCTCTCTCTCTCTCTCTCTCTCTCTCTCTCTCTGGTCCTCTCTCACTCGCACTCGCTTTTCGTTTTTAGATGTCCACTTACGAGTGGATCTTTAAATCATATATAACTTTCATTTTGAAATACCATTATTCTTGGAGGATTCTGCTTAATATGACGAGGTGGGCCTCTGTGCCTTCCTCAGCTTCGACTATCATATACAGGGCAGTGGCGTCCTTTCCTGAGAAAACAATCCTGTTTATCCAAGTAATAATAATAAAATAAAATAAAGTAATAAATAGTATTTTAAATTACGATAATTGAAACTGTAAAAGAAACGGTTTTTTCCAGTAAAACGAGTCGCAGTTGTAGAGTGCCGTTGTTAAACTAGTCCAAACTGTATAGTTACTCTTCTTTGTGGCTCTTTTAAACTAGAAGATCTCGCGTGAAGTTAAGTATAATTGTGACTCAAAAATGTAGAAAATTAAAGCTTAAAAATGTAAAAAATAAAAACTTAACAATGTAAAGGTGAATAATAAAAACAACAATTAAGAGGCTGAGAAACGACCTTCTCGAACCGAAATCTAATCATCATACCAACTAGATTATAATAATGTATTTAATGCTATTTAACGTTTTACTGTTGTTTAACAGTAGGCCCTAATGGTCGTTTAGCGCCTGTTTCAGAGTCCTCAAATGATGCGATGGCTGCATATTGCGGACCGCTGCAGTAATGTGACGTCATGACGGACAAGTCTGAATTGTGGAAGAATAGTGGATGACTACTGGTGGAATAGCGGATGATTAGTGGTGGAATAATGGTTGAATACTGGTTGGTAGCGAATCTCGGTTACTGATTCACATGTTCTGGGTGTAAAGGCTGCTGCAGGCTGTTCCAAACAGGCTCTAAGCAGAGCAACTGTTTCAATCAATCGATAGATGAATCAATCAATCCATCTACTTTCCTCCCCAAGGAGTAAATATTTTATTCACCACCATTCCTCCTCCTCTCTTTCCTCCCCAAGGCTGAAATTTCCTCTTATATCCCAATTCCACCGGATAGTACCTCTTCCCACCCCATGGATGGAAAGCCCTTTTGCTTTTCTCCTCCGACGAAGCATCATTATCTTCCAGCTGGCTCTCTTCCACCCGTTTTCCTCCCCAAGGACTAAACCTGGGACCTGCCCGTCCCTCGATATCCGAAATGGAATACTTCTGAAGGCGAAAAGCCAATAGCCGTCTCAACCTGGCCAAACGATCGTCCGATGTGACGTCATTTGTGACGTCACGAAGTCTCATGACGTCATTCTTTATATCTCCACTCTCTATCCCGTTCCCGCTCACGTCATCGACTACGTCATCAGCATTCCCGCCACTCGTTGGGATTCTATTCCGGATTTCCCGATCGACAATTTTCGAACGACCGGAACCTTCTCGACTGTTGTGTATCCGGTCGGATAGGGAAGCGGCGAGGTTGGAAAGAGAGTCTATCCTGGGATCAGTTCCCTGGTTTTCCAAGACTTCCGTCGCACGCCGGGACCTGGAAAATCTGTTTGAATCTGTGGAAAAGGTTCCCGTTAGGCAGAGACTCAGAGCGAAAAGAAGAAATGTAAAGCTGTAGTTGGACGTACGGTCAAGGTGATTAGGCATTCTGATAGAGGACGATTTAGACATTCTATTTCTGATTATACTAACAGATGCTGCCTCGATCTGCGGAGACACTGTAGAAATGACGTAAGAAACGGTTTTCTCGGTTCTTTCTTTGATCGCGAATTTTAACAGAGCAGACACGCCGCCTGTGTGGTGATGATTAATGATCCAGCAAGCACTGGCTCAACTGTATTGTTCTTACTGTTATTATTCGTATTGTTGTTGTTCTTACGTTCTCTTCAATTGCTTTCTTATGATAGGTAATATAAGGAGGGACGATGCTCAATAGTTTAGTTCGTACTGATTATTTAAAATGTTAGTTCTAGCGAGATAGTTTATTCAGATCGATTCTCGGTTTTTCTTCTTCTTCTACTACTGAAAAGTCGATAACTAAAGTCAACACGGATCAAAGCAATTAAGTTCTGTATCTTTTAAAGTTCAGTGTAATTAAGAAAATTCCTGTTTGAAATTGGTAGCCGTTGTCGTTTATCGTTTTTATCGTTCAGTATCGTTTAGCATCGTAACTTCTCGGTCCGTATTGATGTTTGTCTACTGTCTATATTTCTGATTCTTTCACGATAACTTACCTACGAGGAAAGAACGGATTTTCAAAGGGGGTGACTTCGCGCCCTTCTTTACCCCCTAGACCTGCACCCCCACCTTCTAGCTTCCGTTCCCCGATGTGCGGTCAATTCACTTCTGTAATTTTTATCTCTCAAACTTTCAATTTTGATTTTGTGAAACTGGACACTGGACAGACTAGGATGACCGGACAAGAGCTTTCTTAGGCTTTGCAGATGAGAATATTTCTAAGCTAAAGTGAACAAATCAATCAATCAATCAGTCCTCAGCATTGCATGGCTTCTGTTCTGCAAAATAACATCAATCATTTCAATTCAATTAAATTTAATAAGTGATAATTAGTGGCTGGTCCAATGCATAAACTCTTAGTCTGCTTTTAGAGGGGACCCACCTAACCATGAAATATTTTCCCCCAGGATTAAATGGTAATTAATCCATCTGGCTGAGGAAGGCAAAGGGAAACCACCTCAGAAGCCATACTTTTCCCAAGCTATAGGCTACATAAGGTATGGATAAGGCATAGACTTTGTGAAGGGATTAACTTGTTAATCTAAGGAGTGCTCTTATGGAGCGAGAAAACAGACTTTGAGTATGAATATGTACCTTGAACCTGCCACTTAGCAGTGCACTGAAGAGAGAGAATCATATTGTCTTTACCTGACAAGCAAGGGCACCGTGAGTTCGAACCCGGGCCTAATTATTTAAATAATTAAATAATCATTTAGTAGAATAACTGTCATTCAGTAAAATAAGTGTCATCTAGTATAATAAGTGCCATCTATTAGAATAAGTGTCATCTAGTATAATAAGTGCCATCTATTAGAATAAGTGTCATCTAGTATAATAAGTGCCATCTATTAGAATAAGTGTCCTCTAGTATAATAAGTGCCATCTATTTAATTTAAACTAATTATTTATTTAGATATCCTCTTGGAAGCAGGGGCTAATCAAAGAGATTCTTTTGGAGGGGGTGGGGGTAAAACATTTTGGACTATTTTGACAGGAAACGGTTTTGGTGAGTGGAGCTGCCACTGATTAACTAAATGTTTTTGAAATTATTTTTCTCAAACAAAGTTTTTAAAAATTGCATAGAAATTTAGGGTTAATAGGGAATTGGCTGGTGGTGTGGTGTAGGACAAAGAGGATTTGAGCAAGTCTATTTGTATCCCGACCTTGGTTACACTGAGATTCAAGGGAGGATAATGATAATGATGATGCATAGAAATTTTGGGAGGGGGAAATGGTCCCCTGACCCCCGTAGATCCGTCTTTGCTTGGTAGAGTATTCGCCGCTAACAAATATCAATGATAAATATCATCTATTGCGATTTTTAAACTTATAAGCGAATAATCGTTAACTTAATTAAACATTTAACAAATAATTTAGTCTAAATAGAATTTGTATCAGTATAATCAGTAGATTTATTTAATATTAAATCATCATTATTATGATGATGATGATGATGATGATGATGATGATGATGATGATGATGATGATGATGATGATGATGATGATGATGATGATGATGATGATGATGATGATCATGATGATGATGATCATGATGATCATGATGATGATGATGATGATGATGATGATGATGATGATGATGATGATCATCATCATCATCATCATCATCATCATCATCATCATCATCATCATCATCATCATCATCATCATCATCATGATGATTAATTACATTTCATGTATATTTATTAAATTATTGAATTTATAAATTGAAATTTATTTTAAGTGATTAATTAATAAGATAATTTCAATTGTCCTCCGTGTTGTGTCCGGATAGATTGGAGAATAGACCAGCCGATGACTACATGTCTAGTGGAAGGCGACTAAAGCACCGAGATCCAAACCAAATTTCTGTGTATTTAAAGGGCATTCAGTTGCAGAGCGCCTAGGCTCCAGAAATTGTTTAAAAAATTCCAAAACTAATTACAAAAATAGAGGATTGACTGACGATATGGTGTAGGATAGAGAGAAGTAGAGAAGGCCTATTTGTACCCCGACCCTAGTTATGCTAGAATTAAAACGAAGATGATGATGATATTAAATATAGGCCCTAATTGTGTCCTCAGACAAGGATGCTGTCCATGACATCATCCTTGTAAGTGGAAACGGACGTTAAACCTTTATTATTATTATTATTATTACTAAAATTATAATTATTTTTATTTTTATCAAATCTACTAAATCTATGTCCGCTGATAGTTGAACGTTGCTGATTGCGGCAGGGGTTGAATTATTTATTATTATTATTAATATATTAAATTAATTACTAAGATCGTATAGAAGCGGCTACCTGTAGCGGAGAGATATGTAGAGTAAACAAGAGAGAGAGAGAGAGAGAGGCTGGAGCCAGTGTCATCTCTTCTACTGTCTGATTGTTTTATACATCATCCAAATTAGTATTATAATGTATTAAATTAATTGCTAAGATTATATTGAAGAGGCCTACCTGTAGCGGAGAGATATGTAGAGTAAATAAGAGAGAGGAGCCAGTGTCATCTCTTCTACAGTCTGATCGTTTTATACAGGACTGCAGGGGCGCATAGGTCTCACTCGTCGACCCATAGTGCTAAACGAGATGAATCGTGTGGGGGGGGGGTGGGGGGGGGGGTAAATACCAGTGGCGTAGCCAGGATTTTGTCTTGGGGGAGGCACTTTAATCTTGGGGGAGGCACTTTGGGGAGGTATACACTTTATACAATGTTTGCACTTATATTTTGGCCCTAATAAAATTTTTACACGACAACTTGGAGGGGGCACATGCCCCTCCCTGCCTCCCCCTCGCTACGCCACTGGCAAATACTTCTGGGCGCGAGGTGGAGGAAAGAAGGGGTGGATAAATAATAGCAGATACACCCACACAAGATTGAAATATTTCGCTTATTGTGAGCAGAACATATTTCGTACCTGTAATATATTTTATGGTACAAGGTAATAATACTGCTTTAAGATTTTATTTGCTATCCGTGTTGTGTCCGGGTTGATAAAGAATAGACAAACCGTGGACTGCAAATGTCGTAGGAGACAAAGCACTAAGATCCAAACCAGCGTCAGAAAGGGCATTTGGTTTGTGAGCGCCTAGGCTCCAGAAATTGCTACAAAATTTTCTAATACCGACCCTGGTTAAATTTGGATTCAAGGAAAGAGGATGATGACATTTCTGAATTTCCTGATTACGTTTATATGATTACATCTCTTAAGAAATAGGAAGAAGACTTGAATAAGACACATTCTACAGGGAAACTGTTTATTAATGGGTCGAGGTCACAGAAGGTAGAATGTAAGGAAAGAGGAGCAGAGACAGACCGAGATTAGGAATGTTAAATTAGATTAAATGATTAGATGATTAAAGATCCACTCGATCGTACGTGGACATGAAGAGGAAAATGGAAGACAGAGAGGAGTGGGGGCGTTATATACTATGAACCTGCCAGTTGGCTGTGCACTAAGAGAGAGAGAGAGAGAGAGAGGTCTTTATGCATTTGGATAAAATAAATCGATAAAAGAGAGATTTTTCAATTTTAAAGCCAAGCCAGCGAGCAAAAAGCAAAAGTACTCATGCAAAACTATAAAAAATAAAAGATCCAGTAACCAGTCCAAAGTAGCATTACAACAACATCTCCAATTAGTGTGATATTACCGTCAATGACAACACCGAGCACTGTTGCAAATAACTAGAACATAGCGAGAGAAGTAAAACAAAAAACCCTGGCTAAATCCCGACTTCATTATTTCCACTGTCAACTTCGATGGAAAAAATCAAAGCGGATATAGAAAGTGAAGAATTGGCACAACCTGCGTTAATTAAACGATATTACATTATCTGTGTTTGCTGCATTGGGTTGTTTGAACTTTACAGCATTGTCGTCAGAATTACCTGCTAGACACACACACACACACACATACACACACACACACATACACACACAGCGTGAGCATTATACACTAATATAATACTTAATATACTAATATACTTATATATTTATATACTTATATACTAATATACTTATATACTAATATACTTATATACTAATATACTTATATACTAATATACTTATATACTTATATACTTATATACTAATATACTTATATACTAATATACTTATATACTAATATACTTATATACTTATATACTAATATACTTATATACTTATACACTTATATTTCTTTTGCATCTTTCTTTAATTCAATAAAGTCTTTCTTTTATCTTGTTTTTTTACTCCAGGGCCCTGTAAAGCCAAGGGCATAAATATACTACTACTAATAATGACAATTAAAGTGCTACAGTCATCAATGACAAAACACATCACTTCTGACACTAATCCAAACCGGTGAGCAAAAAGAAGGTCCATAACGGTGCAAATTCCAACATTCAGAGAATCAATCCAAAGATAAAGGGAATAAAAGAATAAAGAACACCTTAACATCTCAAAAAGGAATCAGAAGAAATTAGACAGGCAAGTCTCGTAAAGACAGAGCCATTGTACAGGTTTCTTCACGATTCCAAACACATAATTATACAGAATTAAGCCGTTATATAACGCGGCGGTTCTTCTAAAACTTAACACCAAAAACACGCAGCACGTTTTACGTAAACCTGAATTGACGTTGCCGTAGCTTCATGTAAGAGAACGTTCTAGCCTTGTACATCCTATAGCAAGCCAGGTTTTCTTTTTAAGTGAGGGGGAGTGGCAAATCAAATACTGACAGAATTGTTTTTTTAGACTTATTTACGGTTACCCGCAAGAGGGTGATGTCAGGGGCGTCTCAGGCGGAATAAACAACTCTCTCTCTCTCTTAGTGAACTGCCTACTGGCAGGTCCATGGTATATAACGCCTATACTCTTCTCAGTCATACGCTTTCCTCTTCATGGCCACATATGAGTGGGATTTTAAATCATTTAACATATCTAATCTCGGCCTGCCCCTGCCTCTTTTCCGATCCATTCTACCTTCTATGACCTCGTTTAGTAGACTTTCTCCTCTTAGAATGTGTCCTATCCATCTCGTCTTCCTATTTCTTAACACAATTATCAACTGTCTATCTGTGCCAACTCTCTCCAGAACTTCCTCATTTGTAACTTTTTTAGTACTACTCTAACAACGGCCATTTTCTATGTATCGACTATTTAAAAATAAAACATTTTGATCCAATTGGGGCAATCCCACTCAGCCCACCCCCACATAACGCCCCAGCCCTCTGGGCACTATCATTCTGTATGTCTGCGAGCACTGCCTCGACACCGCTAGGCGTCAGAACAGAGCGAGCTGACGGGACGCGGATTTGAACCCGTGTAAGTGGGACAGAAAGAGAGTCGCCTGCGGGCGTGGTGTGTGTCCGGCCTGGTAATCAAAGATGAGAGAGAGAGGGGGGCAATCTAATGAGCGGGTCCTTGGCCGTGGATACAGTGGATACATGGATAGGGGGGAGAGTGGACAGTCCTACGTGGAGTGGCAGGAAGGTATAGAGGTAGTATAAAGATGGAATGAATAGGAATAGAGATAATAGAAAGATGTAAGTGTTGTACTTATAGAGTGGATAAGAGAGCGAGGGTGTATGTGTGTGAAATAGAGAAAGAGAGAGAGAGAGAGAGAGAGAGAGAGAGAGAGAGAGAGAGAGTGTGTGTGTGTGTGAAATAGAGAGTGATAAAGAATGAGCGAGAGAGAGATAGAGAGAGAGAGAAAGAGAAATGGTGAAATAGAGTGACAGAGAAAGTGAGAAAGAGACGGTTAGAGAGTGATAGAGAGACAGAGAGAGGGAGAGAGAAAGAGAGAAAATTGCTATCACTCTGTAACCAAAAATAGTCAGGCTAGATGAAAAATGTCTATAGTGGGAAGAGATGTGTTTTCAACTTAAGTGGAAGAAATATTAATAACAATAACAACAGTTAAAGTGTTACAGTCATCAATGCGAACATCGAGCACTACTGAGTCAAAATCAAGCCAGCGAGCAAAAAGAAGGTCCAAAAACGGTGCAAATTTCTAAAATCTAGAGAATCAGTCCAAAGATAAAGGGAATTAAAGAAAAGGTGGTTTAGGCGCTGGTCGCTGCTCATGAACACTGGATGGAAAAGAGAGATGGAAAAGATAGGTCTTCAACTGCCAATGGAACTCATCATAGGAAAGTAAAGGCCCATGTGCTTAGAATATAGTAAGATTAGATCAACTATAGTAAATAAATAGAATATAGTAAGATTAGATCAACTATAGTAAATAAATAGAATATAGTAAGATTAGATCAACTATAGTAAATAAATAGAATATAGTAAGATTAGATCAACTATAGTAAATAAATAGAATATAGTAAGATTAGATCAACTATAGTAAATAAATAGAATATAGTAAGATTAGATCAACTATAGTAAATAAATAGAATATAGTAAGATTAGATCAACTATAGTAAATAAATAGAATATAGTAAGATTAGATCAACTATAGTAAATAAATAGAATATAGTAAGATTAGATCAACTATAGTAAATAAATAGAATATAGTAAGATTAGATCAACTATAGTAAATAAATAGAATATAGTAAGATTAGATCAACTATAGTAAATAAATAGAATATAGTAAGATTAGATCAACTATAGTAAATAAATAGAATATAGTAAGATTAGAATATAGTAAATAAATGATGCAAGATTCATGTATGGGTTATTATGCTTGAAATAAAGCAATAAATAAAAAATAAAAAGTAAGAGTAGTATAATATGAGCGAAGATCAGGAGACAGAGATTAGAGTAAGATATAACACTACAACTGAACATAGGAAAGCAAAGGCCGATGTGATCAGAACATAGTAAAAGCAGTAGAACATGAGCGAAGATCAGGAGGCAGAGCTTAGAGTAAGATATAACACTACACTGAACAACATCGGGTCAAGAGCTTGCGTCGACATCATTCAGGCTGAACGAGTGGATTGAGATAGACAAATGAGTGGAATAAGGGGGCAAAACTAATTGTCCACTAAATTGAGACCAACAAAAAGCCATCATAACGCGGCGACGTTACGTAGTCCAACTTTACCGAGAAATTCGGGTGTGCAAACATCGCCAGTACGTCATTAACTGCAGCGAAAACAAGACTCCCTGCGTAGCTTCGTGCTTATCCAAATGCCGATCTGTTACAATTAAAGTCCCAGATATCATCACGGTTAGTTCTGTCAGTTAAATTGAAGTAAAGTTGAAGAAGACGAGAGAGAAAGAGAGTGAGAGAGAGAGAGAGAGAGACAGCGACAGAGAGAGAAAAAGAGAGACGATTCCAGGGATGATGATAATGATGATGATGATGACGATGATGATAATCAGGAAGGGCTAGATCTATTACAGTGGAGAAACTGCATATTCCAGTTACGAGCTGGATAAATTAAGATTTGGTTAAAGCATAGGCCTTGATTCAACCGATCGATGGTAGCGAAAAAGAAGAAGCAAAAGGAGAGAGAGAAAAGAATTAGAGGGATAGAGAGAAAGAGAGAGAGAGAGGAAAAAACAGAGTAGCCATTTTTAAATTGAAGAAAAACCCAAACAGACAAATCCAAAACACACACGATAGTAAAAAGATGAATCGAGATGGTATTTTTCATAGTTTTCATCATTTTTTCATTTTAATTACACATTTTGTTCAATTATTCATTCTACCCGTCCAGTTAATAGCCAAGAGTAATATCCAATAAGTTCATCCCGGAGTGAATTGATAAAACTGTCAAGTTTAATTTAAGTTACATAGCTTGAAGTTATGTGACTTAACAGTAACTGTTTAATTTGACATTGTACACTAATATTTAATTAAACTGAACTTTAAAAGTCGTTTAAATTTCTATTACAGTTTTTTACGCGCCACTTTACACAGAAAGGCTATTTCTAACATTACATAAATTATAAATATAAAATAAAACGAGAAATAGCAGGATAAAACGCAGGAATAAAACACCTTAATCACGAGTAGTTTAAGCTATTATCATGCTAAAAACATTTTCCTAAATACTCAAGACTTCCAACATTACATAAATTATAAATATAAAATAAAACGAGAAATAGCAGGATAAAACGCAGGGAAAAAACACCTTAATTACGAGTAGTTTAAGCTATTATCATGCTAAAAACATTTTCAAAAACATTCTCAAGACTGTGATGATTGCTGATAATGAATGTTGATTGTTGATGGAGGAATGTTGCCCCTATGTTCTGTATAGAACTCAAGGAACTGAAGATGATGATGATGACACGGTGAAAATTTATATTCAATAGACTACGCGATGAAAATTAATAAATGGATTAGGATAATGATACAGTTCCCAGTATACTTTATCTTTGTCCCACAAGTACATTTGTAATAAAATATAATTATAGTTACTACGGCACGTTATGTGCGAATAAAACTGTCTTTATTTAACCTGCCACTACCAGCCATCTCTACCAATTCAATTCAATTCACAGCAGCATTCCAATAAATAACTGCCAGTGTAAAATAATGCATATAAGAACTAGTGTCATTATTATTAATTAAATTGCAGCAAAGCATAATTTGATCCATAAGACTTTTAAATAGCAGAGCACAGCAGACCATCAGGCTCTCTCTCTTCAGTGCACTGCCAAGTGGCAGGTTCAAGGTACATATTCATACTCAAAGTCTGCTTTCTCGCTCCATAAGAACACTCCTTAGATCAACAAGTTAGTCCCTTCACAAAGTCTATGCCTTATCCATACCTTATGTAGCCTATAGCTTGGGAAAATATGGCTTCTGAGGTGGTTTCCCGTTGCCTTCCTCAATTAGATGGATTAATTAAAATTTAATCCTGGGGGGAAATATTTCATGGTGAGGTGGGTCCACTCTTGCCATCCTCAGCTCCTGCCTTAGTCGCCTCTTACGTACACGCAGCAGATTGTTAGCGGTTGCCCTATTCTACAGTAGTCGAACCACACCCGAGCACAACACGGGGATATACCATAATTATATATATAAATGTATATGAATCCACTATGTTAGTTTATTTATTTATTATTATTTATTCTACATCGTTGAGGAAGGCAACGGGAAATACTATTCTCAAACCATAGGATACATAAGGTATGAATAAGGCATAGACTTTGTGAAGAGATTAACTGGTTGGTCTAAGGAGAGATCTTATGGAGCGAGAAAGCAGACTTTGAGTATGAACATGTACCTTGAACCTGCCACCTGGCAGTGCTCTGAAGAAGAAGAATTCTACAGCAGGGGCTACTATGTGAGCTCCAGAGTATAACCATCAGGCTATCGGCTGGGTTTTTTCGCTGCAGACTCAACTGTATGATCAGCTACCATTCTTCTCTTTCTAGAACTAACTACAGCGTCTGACGCTCCATTGCCGCCTGAACTAGGATTGAAATTTACTGCCTCAGTTTTTTCAATGCTACCTCGGTTATTGTTGTTGCTGTTATACGAGTTCTTTCTAACAGAGTAGCCACCAGTAGGGGTTTTTTCGATGCTGCCACTGGAAGGGTTTTTGCTGACGTAGGGTAGGACCTCAGGAATGTAGAAGCTAGTGGGAGAGGGGGCGGGGTCATCCATGAGATAGGCTGCTATGTAGTCTGGTCTAACACAGTGTACACCCGCTCTAGCTAGCATCTCTAGCTTAACCTGTGCATCAATTAATCAATCAATCAATCCATCAATCAATCAATCATAAGATAGGCAGCTATGTAGTCAGGTCTAACACAGTGTACACCCGCTCTAGCTAGCATCTCTAGTTTAACCTGTGCATCAATCAATCAATCAATCAATCAATCAATCATAAGATAGGCAGCTATGTAGTCAGGTCTAACACAGTGAACACCCGCTCTAGCTAGCATATCCAGCTTAACCTTAGAGAGAGAGATATAGAGAGACAGAGACAGAGAGAGACAGAGAGAGAGAGAGAGAGTAAGAGAGAGAGTGAAAGAGGCAGATAAAGATAGAGAGAGAAAGATAGAGAGAGAAAGATAGAGAGAGAGAGAGAGAGAGAGAGAGAGAGAAAGAGAGAGAGAGAGAAGGAAAGAGAGAGAGAAGGAAAGAGAGAGAGAAGGAAAGAGAGATAGAGGGAGAGACAGAGACAGAAAGAGAGAGAGAGGGGGAGAGACAGAAAGACTAGAGAGGCAGAGCGCGAGACAGAGAGAGAGAGAGAGAGAGAGAGAGAGAGAGAGAGAGATATCATCACGACATCAATACCTGCTGTTTGGTTTTGGATAGCTCAGTAAACGCATGAGTTAAACATTGCAGCTCCTCATTAGATGCACTGCAAACAATACCATCAATCAATCTTTTAATTAATAGAGTAGTTACTCAATCAATCAATTAATTGAGTAGTTACTCAATCAATTAATCAATTAATTAATAAATCAATCAATTAATTAATAGAGTAGTTACTCAATCAATCAATCAATTAATTAATAGAGTAGTTACTCAATCAATCAATCAATTAATTAATAGAGTAGTTACTCAATCAATCAATCAATTAATTAATAGAGTAGTTACTCAATCAATCAATCGTGATAAGTGAATAATCACTTGAGCTATAACAAATCAATAAATTAACTAAATATTAATTCAATAGCAGCTAGTCTAGTGGGTCTTTTGATTTAAAGACCCACTCATATGTGGAAATGAAAAGGAAGGCGGAAGACAGAAAAGAGTGGAGGCGTTATGTACCATGGACCTGCCAGTAGGCAGTGCACTAAGAGAGAGAGAGAGCAGCTAGTCAATCAATCAATCACCCACCAGGCGACCAATCAATCAATAATTAGTCAATCAATCACTCATCAGTCAATCAGCCAACACGAGCCACACCCTACTACACAGGTTAGCCACACCCACCTGTTAGACAACACAGTGGCTCCACCTGCCTCAAGAAGTCTGCGGAAGTTTGCCTCTCTCTTTACGTCAGTATAGAGAACAACCTTCCATGTCTGGAAAGCTCCTGAAGTCTGAGACACCTGGCAATAAAGAATATTGACATGACTCAGTCAATGCATCGATCAATCACTTAAACATCCAATTAGTCAGTCAGCCAATCAGTCAACCAATCGATCAATCAATAAGTTAATCAGTTAATTAGTCAATCAGTCAATCAATCAATCAAATCAATTAAACAGCAAATTAGTCAGACAGCCAATCAATTAATCGATCAATCAATCAATTAGTCAGTCAATTAGTCAATCAATCAATTAGTCAGTCAATTAGTCAATTCAGTAAATAAATTAGTCAGTCAGTCAATTAGTCAGTCAATCAGTAAATTAGTCGGTCCGTTAATCAATCCAAAAATAAATCAATTCAAGAAATAAATAAAACAATAAGTCAGTCAATCATTTAATTAATAAATCATTCAAATAATTAATAACAAGTCAACCAATCAATCAATCAATAATACAATCAAACAAACAATCAACCTATGAGATAGTCTGTCAATCATTTAAAATTCATTAGCAAGAAGCAAGCAAAGCAAAACTGCTGTTGCAATTTCTAATTTTTTGTGTTACTATGGTCTACACTATGTTGAATCTGTATTTGTAATCTGCAATTGCCAATGAATTAAACATTGAGTCTCTCTCTCCAAGAAAAATTATTTCCATTGTTAATAATTATTTCTATTACTACTTAATTATTCAATAACAACATGATTGCTTATTATTTTATAATATATACGTAACATAGACTCTGCTATAGCTACTAATTATGGTATTATCGAACAGGGCTATGGCTCTTTTATGGTAGCCTTTTTTGAATTGTTATCTGTTTATTTATCTACAGGCACGTTCCTATTTGTTGGTATAATCTGTGCTGTGATGAACAAATAAACGATACTAAACGATAAAACGTTAGGTTAAAATATTAAACACCTCAGCCTTGTTGCCTCATCTTTTCCTTTTCCGATTTGCTATAAGTACTTGGATATTTTTGCCATATAAACTACTTTGCGAAACTACTTTGAACGTTCGCTAGTAATCATTTAATTAATGTTTAGTTATTCACTTTTAGTTGATTGATTGAGTGTATGTTTGCGTCGATTTTTTTTCAGCGCTACATGTGTGGTTACTTGTATGATTGCATTGTGGTTTGTTTCTTGTCTTGCTACCTTGAGTGGCGAAATAAAAGCTATAAATAAAGACATTTTAAATTGCAGTCTTGGAAACTTAACATAACATTACAGAGTCAGGAAGCAATTATATGCTTGTTTAAGACTCGTCAGGCTCCTAACTAAAACCAATTAATAACACATACTTCAATAAAATATTGAACTATGACTATAGAACTATAATAACTCATACTTCTATCAAATATTCAGTTTCTAAAGATCTACTTAACATCAGTTATTTACCTCAATCTTGTTAGCGCTCGATACAACAGAAAGTTTTCTATGCCACCTGTAGGCAGCCGCTGCAAGTTTAACCGTCTGATCGGGTAGCGAGGACAAGATGGCCGCCGTGCCTGATCCACCCCACTCGTGATCTGACTCCTGCGATACAATACAATACAGTATAATATAATACTAAATACAATACAATACAAAATACAATACTATGTACAATACAATACAATACTATATAAAATACTATATACAATGCAATACAATACAGATAGGACAAGATGTCCGCCGTGCCTGATCCACCCCATTCGTGATCTGACTCCTGCGATACAATACAATACAAAATACTATATACAATACAATACAATATGTAGTAAAATATACAATACAATATAGTAATACAATAAATACAATATATACTACAATATACATTAGAATACAATACTATATACAATACAATACAAAACACAATACTATATACAATACAAAACACAATACTATATACAATACAAAACACAATACTATATACAATACAAAATACAATACTATATACAATACAATACATAATATACTATAAACAATACAATAAAAAATATACAATACAATATAAAATAGTTCACAGTATTATATACAATACAATACAAAATACAATACAATACAAAATACAATACTATATACAATAAAATACTACATATAGTACTATATACAATACAATACAATACAAAATAGTACAATTCAACATAATACAATGCAGTACAATATATATGACAAATAATAATGCAATATAATAATAATAATAATAAAAATAAAACAATACAAAATGTTTTACGAATACCATGCAACACAACATATTAAAACATAATCAAATCAAATATTATAATTTAAGAAATACTCTAGAATGAAAAAATACAAATCAATGATTTCTCAGCAGAATGCAGATGCTAAACTTTTAGCCTTAGAGAGAAAAAGAGAGAGAGAGAGAGAGAGAAAGATAAAATGAGAGAGTGAGTTAATGAAAATCAAAACTAAATAGTGAAATAAGTAGAGATTGGACTGACTGAGAGGAAAGCATTCTGTAGGTTGGAAGCTTCCAGGTAAGATTTGTGAAGGACCCAGGCTCCTGCCGCTACACAGGCAAGATACTTCTCATTACGTACAGGTAGGTCTATCAGTACAATCAATCAATCAATTAATCAATCAATCAATCAATCAGGTAAGATTTGTGTAGGACCCAGGCTCCTGCAGCCACACAGGCTAGATACTTGTCATTACGTACAGGCTGGTCTATTAGTACAATCAGTCAATCAATCAATCAATCAATCAGGTAAGATTTGTGCAGGACCCAGGCTCCTGCAGCCACACAGGCAAGATACTTCTCATTACGTACAGGTAAATCTATCAGTACAATCAATCAATCAATCAATCAACTAGTCAATCCACCAATCAATCGATCAGTCTGTACGCTCAATCTATTACAGTACAATCAACCAATTAACCAATCCCAGTCTGATAGATTGACTGACAGATAGACTGACAGTTAAACTGATTGATAGTCTAATAGATTGATTGACTGATTGATTGACTAAAGATTGACTGATATAGAGATTGCCAGATAGATTGACTGATTGATTGACTGAAAGATTGACTGATAGTCTGCTAGATTGACTGACTGATTGATTGCTAGACTTACTGACAACTAGATGTGTCGCCTCTCTACTGTACTCTGAGGTGTCGATGGTCACGCCTCCCAGTCTACCCACCATCTGAGCCAAACTGTCCTTCTCCTATATCCAGCAATCAATGAATGAAGCAATGAATGAATCAATGAATCAATGAACAAAAGAATGAATGAATACCATCTGAGCCAAACTGTCCTTCTCCTACAGCAATGAATTAATGAATGAATGAATGAATAAATGAAGCACCAATGAATGCATGAATGAAAGAATGAATGATTGATTGATTGCAGCTATGAGTGAATGAATTAATGAGTGAATGAATGAATGATTAAAGACCTTCTCATGTACACCTTCTCCTACATGCAGCAATGAATGCATGAGTGAATGAATGAACCAGTAATGAATGAATGAACCAGTAGTGAATGAATGAATGATTGAATGAAGCAGTGAATGAAGCAATGAGTGAATGAATTAATAAGTAAATGAATGAATAAATGATTAAAGGAATGAATATTATTGCACATTTACTGGATGGAGCCGGTGGCGATATCGGTAAGATATTCAACCGCGGGTCAGTATGTGCGTGGTTCAAATCCTGGGCTCGCCCGTCACTGACATCACTTTCGAGTGAGGAAACTGACGTTAAAATTAGCTTTAGCTTAGCTTTTTCATTATTCAAACGGAAGGCAAAGTGAATAAATACGACAGTCAATCCGCCAATAAAATGATGCAAATTAATAGAAATATAATAAAATTATTTTGTTTAAAAAATTAAATTGCAGTTTAAAAAAAATTCACTTTAACTAACACAAATACAACAATAATCTGCCCAATCAAGTGATACAATTCAATATTTCCCTGCATCACTTTATTATTTGCGGACGAGAAAATAACAGAATAGCAGAAAAGAGAATGAGAAAATAACAGAATAGCAGAAAAGAGAATGAGAAAATAACAGAATAGCAGAAAAGAGAATGAGAAAATAAAAGAAGAGCAGAAAAGAGAATGAGAAAATAACAGAAGAGCAGAAAAGAGAATGAGAAAATAACAGAATAGCAGAAAAGAGAATGAGAAAATAACAGAATAGCAGAAAAGAGAATGAGAAAATAACAGAATAGCAGAAAAGAGAATGAGAAAATAACAGAAAGACAAATTCAACAGAATATTCTAACCGAGCATAGTATAAAATGCCTCCACGATTTCAATCGCATCATATGAGGCACACACATTCAGAGAGCTTATCAAAAAAATCCTAGAAAGTCTATATTTAGATTGACTTACAGCAGTGGGAAATCCAGAGAAAAGAAAAACCCGACGTATAGGTGTCTCAATAGCGCCTCTCTCTGTTGAATTGGATTTATCAATTTCTGTCGTTATTTTATTGGTCGACTTGACCCCACCTGATGATATTGAAGACCTTGTTGCAGGTTTGCTAGATTCTGGCTGGTCGGGGTTAGTTTGATTGGCAACGTCAGACTCCGCCCTAACGTTCACAGATTGTTTGGAAGGCGGAGACAGAAGATTTCTTTTAGGACTGATTGGTTCGCTATTCTGAGCCAGGTCTGGCGCTAGCATTTCCCATTGAGCCCTAAAATATCAATCACGATTGATTGACAGATAGACTGAGAGTAGATTGACAGATACACTGACAGATTGATTGATAGATGATTGACAGATAGACTGACAGATGATTGACAGAGGGACTGATAGATTGATTGACAGATTGATTGATAGATCGACTGACAGAGTGATTAACAGATAGAATGACAGATTGATTGATAGATTCATTGACTGATAGACTGACAGATTGATAGATCGACTGAAAGAATTAATGAATAACCTAACCTAACCCCGCTCAAGAAAGTGCTCGAAACCCCGCCCAATTATACCTACAGCAAGTTTGTCAATCATTGAAACCAAGAAAGTGGTGCTAATGATAGTTATATTTATAGTATCAAAGAAAGCTAATGTTAACGTCAGTTTCCTCACTCGAAAGCGATGTCAGTGACGGGAGAGCCCAGGATTCGAACCCGCACATATTGATCCGCGGTCGAATATCTTACCGACATCGCCACTGGCTCCAGCCTATATATACCCGCAGGAAGTTTGTAATCACCAGTATTTACCTAGCCGCTGGATCGTCCCACGTGACCTCAACGACCTGGGAGGCCTGGGTGAGTGACTCAGAGGTCGTTGTCATGACAACGGTCTTCGGTGCAAGCAACCTCGTGGCGAGGTCAGACTTAGAGGTCGTTGAACTGTTTGCACTAGTGCCGCCAGATGCTATAAATAGGCCAAACAATCAATCAACCAATCAATCAATCAATAACAAAATCAATTGATCGATCAATCCAACCATCTAACGAGCAATTAATCTGTCGAACAATCAATGAATCAATCGAACGATCGATAGATCTATCAAATCAATCAATATAAATATTAATTTATTAATCAATCAAATTTCAAGCTTAAATGCCTAGTAATGCAGAGATCAATATCCATTCGATCACTGGATAACTTGACGAAAACAATTAATGGTAAACAAATAAGTGCTCAATAACAAAAACAATTAACAGGTTCGCCAAAAGATTTGAAACTTGTAAAATATTTAAAACGGAGCTTGCCAAGTGTTGCCCAAAAGATCCAAAAACCACAAAGTTATTAGAAACAAAACCCAGCTTAAAAAGCAATTCATACAATCTATTATAATTATCAGTAAGTATCTCATAGTAGAGTATCTCATAGTAGAGTATCTCATAGTAGAGTATCTCATAGTAGAGTATCTCATAGTAGAGCATCTCATAGTAGAGCATCTCATAGTAGAGTATCTCATAGTAGAGTATCTCATAGTAGAGTATCTCATAGTAGAGTATCTCATAGTAGAGTATCTCATAGTAGAGTATCTCATAGCAGAGAATCTCATAGTAGAGTATCTCACAGTAGAGTATATAATAGTAGAGGGTCTCATAGAAGAGCCTAGAATGAAGCGGTTCGGTATCTCATAGTAGAGCTTAGAATGAAGAGGTACAGTATCTCATGGTAGAGTTTAGAATGAAGAGGTTCGGTATCTCATAGTAGAGCTTAGAATGAAGCGGTGTGGTATACCATAGTAGAGCTTAGAATGAAGCGGTTTGGTATCTCATGGCAGAGATTAGAATGTAGCGGTTCGATATCTCATAGTAGATCCTAGAATGAAGCGGGTAGGTATCTCATAGTAGAGCTTAGAATGAAGAGATACAGTATCTCATGGTAGAGTTTAGAATGAAGAGGTTCGGTATCTCATAGTAGAGCTTAGAATGAAGCGGTGAGGTATACCATAGTAGATCTTAGAATGAAGCGGGTCGGTATCTCATAGTAGAGCTTAGAATGAAGAGGTTCGGTATCTCATAGTAGAGCTTAGAATGAAGCGATGTGGTATACCATAGTAGAGCTTAGAATGAAGCGGCTGGGTATCTCATGGCAGAGATTAGAATGTAGCGGTTCGATATCTCATAGTAGATCTTAGAATGAAGCGGGTAGGTATCTCATAGTAGAGCTTAGAATGAAGAGGTACAGTATCTCAAGGTAGAGTTTAGAATGAAGAGGTTCGGTATCTCATAGTAGAGCTTAGAATGAAGCGGTGTGGTATACCATAGTAGAGCTTAGAATGAAGCGGCTGGGTATCTCATAGTAGAGCTTAGAATGAAGCGGGTAGGTATCTCATAGTAGAGCTTAGAATGAAGTGATTTGGTATCTCATAGTAGAGCTTAGAATGAAGCGGTTGGGTATCTCATGGTAGAGTTTAGAATGAAGTGGTTCTGTATCTCATAGTAGAGCTTAGAATGAAGCGGTTTGGTATCTCATAGTAGAGCTTAGAATGAAGCGGTGAGGTATACCATAGTAGAGCTTAGAATGAAGCGGGTAGGTATATCATAGTAGAGCTTAGAATGAAGCGGTTCAGTATATCATAGTAGAGTTTAGAATGAAGAGGTTCGGTTTCTCATTGTTAATAACGCTGGTTAATAAATATATCCAAAAAACAGTAAATCAATCAATCAGCAAATCACACAACGAAGAAATTCTTCTAATCATGAGTCTAGACTCTCATCAACCTAATTCTTTTTCTAACGTTGGTTTGGATCTTAACGCTTTGTCGCATTTTACGACACGTGCAGTCTACGGTTAGTCTATTCTTCAGCAACCAAGACACAACATGAGTAAGAAATTCTGCAAATATTAATATTAATAATTTGAAATTCTTCAAATATTAATAGGAGTAAAGAAAAACTATATAGAAAAATGCAGAAAAATACAAAAATACAGCAACTTACGTGGCGTTTGAAAACTTGAAGATCTTGTAATATGCTTCCTGCGCCTAAAATAAAACGTTAAACTTTGTCTTAGCCTTAGTCATCATTAGGTAATAAATTAACTAATTTACTGATTGATTGATGGATTGGTTAAATAAATGAACTAATTGATTGATTGATTAAAAAAATTAACTAATTCATTGATTGAATGATTGGCTAAATAAATTAACAAATTTCTGAGTGATAGTTTTTTAAAAAATTAACTAATTGATTGATTGATAGATTGGTTACGCACGTCGATGCCTCTTCGTTTATTTTACGCAGTCCGTTCATCAGCTCATCCACATTGTCAGATCTCTGAGCCACGCCTACTTCTGAGGAGGCTCCACCCTCTAGGTCCTTGCTGACCTCTGCCTCGCTCTTTCCCGCATCACTAGAAGACGACGAAGCTTCTGCTGCAGTAGAAGCAGCTGCTGGTAGGCCTACAGAGCCTATATCAGCTGTCAGCCCGAGAGAGGCGTGGCTTGAATTCGCTGTCAGGCCGAGAGAGGCGTTGCTAGAATTAGCTGTCAGGCCGAGAGAGGCGTGGCTAGAATTAGCGGTCAGGCCGAGGGAGGCGTGGGTAGAATTAGCTGTGAGAGCATTGGTAGAGCGAGCTGCAGCAGCTGCTGATACGATCGGTGGGGAGGCGTGGTCTAATACTGCAGCAGGAACGAGATGGCCCAGAGGGGTGGAGCTTAGTTCAGCTGCCGGCACAGCTGCCGGCACAGCTGCTGGAGTCTTGCGGTGAGAGCTGCGGGTCAGCTGTCGACCAGGCGTCTTCTGAGAGAGAATGGTCTACGTAAAAACATAAAATAATAATAATAATAATAATAATCATCATCATCATCGTCATATAATAATAACAGTAATAATAATAGTAATAGTAATAATAATAGTAATAGTAATAATAATAGCAATAGAAATAATAATAGTAAAAATAATAATTGTAATAATATTAAAAATGACAATAGTACTAATAATAATAGTAATCATCTTCCCTTAAATCCACGTTAAATCTGATAGAGAATACTCTACGCAAAAACAAAAATAATAATAATAGTAATCATCATTGTCATCTTCATGACGTCCCTGACATGATCCTTTTATGAGGAAACAGACAACGGACGTTAAACCTTTATTATTATTATTATTATTATAATATATATATATATATATATATATATATATATATATATATATATATATATATATATATATATATATATATATATATATATATATATATAGTATATATATATATATATATATATATATATATATAACTTTTACCTTATATATATATATATATATATATATATATATATATATAAACTTTAACCTTATATATATACATGCATATATATATATATATATATATATATATATATATATATATAAGTTAAAAAATTGTAAAAGTTTAGCAGCGACATCTTACAACAGATATATTGATACAGTACTATTCATTATTATTTTAAATAGTATACAATGAGTTAAATAATTATATCGTTAGAAGGTAAGACTATAGTAGCGAAATCTTACGAGGGACATGTCTGGATTGAAGGTGTGGGGGTACATCGACTCATCCAACCTCTGGTTCTGTTCTGAACACTGGACAAATGAAAATTGAATTATTAACGATTACATTAGAATGTTAGTAGCATAGGGGTAACATCGTGAAGTTTTAAATGACAGATCCTCAGGTAAAGCTGGTAAAGCTAAGGTTATCGTCAGTTTCCTCACTCGAAAGCAATGTCAGTGAATTGAACCCTCGTGGGTTCGAATCCCGGTCGCGCTGATCTGAGAGTAAAATCTCTGACATTCAGTGGACTGGTTATACGGAAAATTGTCTAAATTGCCTAACGGTTTAAACATGAGGTATTAAAAGTGATAGATACCAATACAGTTGATCATTTCACTTTAATGCCTGTTCATTTTTTAAAGTTATAATACAAGTCTTGGCTATTTTGTTTGATCATCATCATCTTCGCTTTCCCTACAATCCCAGTTTAACTAGGCTCGAGATAAGCACAGGCCTTATGTTACATTACTTTTTATAATTTTTTTGCAATTTGAGGACAAATGAAAATAAAATTGTAAGTGACTACAATACAAAGATAGAAAAAATCATCGTCTTCATTCATCATCCATCATCATCCATCATCATCATCATCATCATCATCATCATCATCATCATCATCATCATAATCATCATCATCATCATCATCATCACTATCATCATCATCACCACCATCATCATCATCATCACTATCATCATCATCACCACCATCATCATCATCATCATCACCACCATAATCATCATCGTCACCACCATCATCATCATAATCATCATTATCATCATCATCATCATAATCATCATCATCATAATCATCATCATCTTCCCTTGAATCACAATTTAGCTATGGTCGGGATAATAAGCAAAATATAAACAAAAATATCTGTAAAGAGATATGCATTGTACTGTATAGGCCAATAGTATCAAGTATAAAAAAGATAGCATACTGCTGTCAACCAATGAGGAGAGACGATACATTTTCCATCTCTTCTAGCCATACGGAACTCTTTGTTAGTATCATTCTGCCTGCCCTGCAACAGTGAAATAAATAATATAATAAAATCATCATCATCATCATCATCTTCACTTAAATCACAGTTTAACCAGGGTCAGGATATGAAGAGACGATTTTCCATTCGTTTAAGTTTTTGTAGAAATTTCTGGAACCTAGGCGCTCCCCAACCGAATGCCCTTTCTGACGTTGGTTTGGATCTTAGAGCTTTAGTCGCCTTCTACGACACGTGCAGTCACCGGTTCATCTATTATTCAAACTACCCGGATACAACACAGGGAAATAAATTGCTAATCAAGAAAAGAAAAGGGAAAATGGCGGGAACATTTTATTGTTTAGTAGTCCATATTTTAAAGATTTTCTAATTGGAGTATTTTCACATATGTCCTATAAATAAATTGAAATAAATTGATAATCTAGAAAAAAAAAGGAAAAATGGTGGGAACAATGACGCCATCTGTAATCAACACTGGCTGGAGTCAGTGTCGATGTCGGTAAGATATTCAACTACGGATCAGTATGTGCGGGGTTCAAATCCTGGGCTTGCCCGTCACTGGCTCGCCCGTCACGAACATCGCTTTCGAGTGAGGAAACTGACGTTAACATTCGCTTTACCAACTTTTTTAGAAAAGGGAAAATGGCGGGAACAATGGCGCCACCTGGAAGATGTAGTGGGTACAAGAGTCATCGTACATCCAAAAGTACTCAGCGCCCAGCGAGGCTGCCAGCGTGTTGTAGTCGCTCTGGTTCTTGCTCAGCTTCTTGCTCACCACGATGATCACTCCTCGCAGCGGCTTAACCGCTTCCTCAGCCGCCTGATACACCAATCAATCAATCAATCATCTTCATCTTCCTGTTACTACAAGCAATCAATCAATCATCATCTTCATCTTCCTGCTACACCAAACAATCAATCATCATCTTCCCTTTAATAAAAATCGTAAGTCAAAATAGTATGTATGATGCTATATTCATCGTCGTCGTCGTCGTCGTAGTCGTCGTCGTCGTCGTCATCATCATCATCATCATCATCATCATCATCATCATCATCATCATCATCATCATCATCATCATAATCTTCCCTTTAATAAAAATCATAATTCAAAATATTGTGCATGACGCTATATTCATCATCATCATCATCATAATCATCATCTTCTACTCTTTAATCCGAGTTTAATCAATCATCATCATCTTATACTCTTTAATCCGAGTTTAACTTGGGTCAGCATACGAATAGACCTTCCCACCAATCAATCAATCAATCATCATCATATTCTACTCTTTAATCCCTGTTTAACTAGGTTCGGGTTCGAATAAACCTTCCCATCAATCAATCAATCATCATCTTCTACTCTCTAATCCCAGTTTAACTAGGGTTGGGATAAGAATATACATTCTCACCAATCAATCAATCTTTATTATCATCCTCAACTCTTTCATCCCTGTTTAACTAGGGTCGGTAGGGTCGGGATACGAATAGACTTTCCCCAGCAATCAATCAATTCATTTTTATAAGTTCCTCAATCAATCATCATCAACATCTTCTACTCTTTAATTCCAGTTTAAAGTAAATATAAAAAGTAAACAAACATTATTTACTATTATTTGACTGGATCTTTAAATCATCTAACATTCCTAATCTCGGTCTGTCTGTGCCTCTATTTCCTTCCATTCTGTTACTATGATTTTATTATTATTATTATTTTATTCAATTATTATTTTATTATTATTATTGTTTTCTTTTATCATTTTAGTTTTGCTATAATTATTATTTTTAAAAGCTGGCAAAGCTAATGTTAACGTCAGTTTCCTCACTCGAAAGTGACGTCAGTGACGGGCGAGCCCTTGATTTTACTTAGCTACTTATCTCTTATTACTCTACCTGCTATTCTTCGCTCTTGTTTTTCTCTTTCAACATTCTCTAGCAAGCTTAAGACTTACCTTTTCATACTATAGACATAATCTATCTACCCTGCCGGTTTTTCGATCACCGGACTGGCTTTCGTTAGGACCTTACTTCTCCTTAGCACATTTCCTTCGCAGATTGGTCTGGGTGAATTGATCTGTAGTGATTTGTGCTGTTGGGGACGTCCCTGACATCATCTCTGGATGAGGAAACGAACGTTAAACCTTTATTATTATTATTATTACCAAGTAACTACTTTACTTCGTAATAACTACTTTAATTAGTAATTACTTTACTTTATTTTTTCTTATTAATTTAATTAGCTACTAATCTCTTACTATTATTTTATTATTATTGTTCTTTTATTATTTTAGTTTTGTTGTAATTACTATTCTTACTTAGCTACCCGTATTTCTTACATCGTCGTGGTATAAGTTGCGCTGCTCGTGGTTATCCTGTGAGCCCAATGATTGGTTGACTCTTCGCTGTCTCTCTGCAGTAGAGTCCTCCTGTATTGATTGTACAGCCAGTGCCAGCTGCTTACTGAAATACTCCTCTATCGTCTGCAATAAATCAATCAATCAATTCAACAATCAATCCATTCATCAATCAATCAATCAATAATAATAATAATAATAATAATAATAATAAAGGTTTAACGTCCGTTTCCTCATCCAGGGATGATGTCAGGGACGTCCCCAACAGCACACATCACTACAGATCAATTCACCCAGACCAATCTGCAAAAGAAATGGGCTGAGGAGAAGTAAGGTCCTAAACGAAAGCCAGTCCGGTGATCAAAAAATGGTCAGGGTAGATTGATTATGTCTATGGTGGGAAAAGGTAAGTTTTAAGCTTGCTAGAGAATGTTGAAAGAGAAAAACAAGAGCGAAGATTAGCAGGTAAAGAGTTCCAGATTGTGGGTGCAGCATAAGGAAATGAACGTCTACCCAATGACGTGAGAACATTTGGAACTGAGAGGAGATTGGCATCGGTGAAGCGAAGTGTACGTGAGGGATGATAGGGAAGAAGCATTTCAGATAAGTAAGAAGGCTTGCCAAATCGCAGAGTTTTGAAAGTTAATAGAGCTATTTTATATTTTATGCGTTGATTAACAGGGAGCCAATGAAGACTGCAAAGTAGAGAAAGAGAGCGAAATTGAAGTCGAGAGGACTTACAAACAACACGTGCAAGAGAATTTTTGACGTGCTGCAAACGACTGAGAGAAGAAGTAGGCAACCCATGTAATAATGAATTACAGTAGTCGAGCTTTGAATGAACTATAGAATTAGCAAGGATAGTGACTGAATTTCTAGTAAGGGACGGACGTATTTGCCTAATCTGACGAATCTGAAAGAAAGAAGCACGACAAACCGAAGAGATATGGGATTTAAAGTCAAGGTTTTCATCAAATATGACTCCAAGGCTTTTGGCGGATCGAGAAGGTGAAAGAGCAAGATTCTGAAAATTAACAGAGTTATTGGTAATTTTACTTCTTTGCAAAGGAGTGCCAATTAAAAGGTATTCAGTTCATCAAACAATTCATCAATCAATCAATCAATCAATCAATTCACCGCTCAATCAATTCATCAATCAATCAGTCAATTCACCAATCAATCCATTCATCAATCAATCAATTCATCAATCCATCAATAAATTCATCAAACAATTCATCAATCAATTAATTCACCAATCAATTAATTCACCAATCAATTAATTCACCAATCAATAAATAAATGTATCATTCAATTCATCAACCCATCGATTCCTCAATCAATTCATCAATCAATTCACCAATCAAATTTATCAATCAATCAATTAATTAATTCATCAATCAATCAATCAATCATTCAATCAATCATTCAATCAAATAAAAGTATTAAACGACCAATCAAGCAAAAAAAAAATCTAGTCCTTTCTCTGACAATTTTTCCTACTGCAGACATTTTCTATATTGCTATTGCGGAATTTGTATACTCAGTCGTCCTCGTGTGGTGCATTGGCGTCCGCTGATGCAGAGACTGCACGAGACGTCCCTGACATTACCTTATGGCGAGGAACCGGACGTTAAATTCTTATTTGACTGATAGTTAAACTGAAAACCACTACACATACAGGGCTTCTGTTTTCTTCCTCCATCAGTCTTCTCTGTTTAGCACGCGGAGAAAGTTCTGGAGTTGCCAGAAGCCTCAGTACCTCCTATAACAACAACAACAACATCAGTACCTCCTGTAACAACAACAACCTCAATACCTCTTGTAACAACAACAACAACATCAGTACCTCCTGTAACAACAACAACAACATCAGTACCTCCTGTAAAAACAACAACCTCAGTACCTCCTGTAACAACAACAACAACATCAGTACCTCCTGTAAAAACAACAACAACCTCAGTACCTCCTGTAACAACAACAACAGCAGCAACAGTCTCTGCATAGTTTACCAAACTCAACTCAATATACTTTACCGTATAAACAATTAATACACATGTTTAGGCTGCGAAACTATGAAATGCCAAAATTAACAAACTATCAAAAGCCATAATTAACAAACTATCAAATGCCAAATAAAATATAAGGTTATTAATACTACAGTTTGATATTTTTACTATTATTATTATTATTATTGTCATCATTACTAATATTATTTTTTTTTACTCCGGATGAACGAGAAGAACGATAAAAACGATTCGAGCATTACGTGCTGAATGACCGCCCGGCTAATCGAGGTCATCAATCGGCTTAAAAGAATTGATGAAGCAGACTCCATTAAATCTTTGCAAAGTTATTATTATTATTATTATTATTATTATTATCATTAGCATTATTATTATTATTATAATCATCATTATTATTTTTATTTATTTATTACTATCATTATCATTACTATTATTATTATTATTATTATCATTATTATTTCTACTATTACTATTATTATCATCATCATCATGTCGGCTCTACCGTCAGATCAAGCTGTTTAGGTATGACGAGTGAGGAGCGATCACGTGATGATGAGGGTCTCCTAACAGAGCTGAGAGGTGTGCCAGTGCTGCCCTCTCCTGACCTCTGCAGCTGAGTCTATCAATCAATCAATCAATTGATCAATCAATCTATCATTTGATCAGTCGTCGTCGATCAATCAGTCGATTATTCAATAGATCCCCTATCAACCGATCAATCAATCAGTCAATCAATTGCTCAATAAATCAATCAAACAATGGATCAATCAATCACTCGATCAATCAATCAATTAATCAGTCAGTCTGTCAATCAATGATCAATTACCAATCAATTATAAAATAAATCAATCATTAAAAAAACAAGTAAATCATTCAGTCAGCCAATCATCATCATTATCATCATCATCACCACCACCACCACCACCACCACCACCACCATCATCACCATCATCATCATCATCATCATCACCACCACCATCACCACCACCATCACCACCATCATCACCATCATCATCATCACCATCATAATCATCATCATCATCATCATCATCATTATCAACATCATCATACCGCCACCACTACGTACTAGTGCATCTTTCACCGCCGCTATATTCTGCCTGTTGACCGGTGTACCTCCATTACTCAACGCCTGTCTGATCATCACCTCCACGTTCTCCTTCAGTTCTTCATCATTCTCAACATCCACAACGCCGCTACCAGCGTCGTCTTCAAAAACACTCAAATCAAGCCCACTGACACCGCTGCCAATTCTTCCAGACGACTTTCGAGATTTTTCCACCCCAATCGCATCTTCCACCACCGAAGTAGTCGGTCGCTTGCCACCACCAGTAGGGACATCACCACTGCCAGACGACCTACTGCAGGCCATAGGCACCTCAGAGGAGCCATCTTGTTGCAAAGTATTTCCAGCAGCTTCCGATCCAATGGCATGACCTCCGTCGGTCGTTTTTTGTCTCAGATTTCTGTCGGTGCTGCTGGGAACTTGAGGTGGAATGAGAGGTTTCTTGAAAAGATCAGATGAGCCACGGTTTGGATCAGACTGCCTCTGACCTTGTTGATCCTTCGTGGCAGGAGATGAGGTGGGGTTGTCGGAGGTTCTATCGACAGAGAAGAGAGTTTCCGGAAGTCTGGTGCCAGTGCGAGCACATTCGTACAACCAGCTGAATACACAATACAACACAAGAAAATATAATACATACAATACATACATACAACACACAAAATACAATACAATAATATATGGCAATCATCATCATCATCATCATGTTCCCTAACATCCCAGTTTAACCAGGGTCGGGATACGAATAGACTTATCCGTTCGTGTAAGTTTTGTGGCAATTACTGGACCTAGGCGCTCACCAACCGAATGCCCTTTCTGACGTTGGTATGGATCTTAGTGCGTTAGTCACCTTCTACAACACGTGCAGTCACCGGATGAACAAATTCTTCATACGACCCGGACCCAACATGGGGAAAATAATATATGACGATAAGTTAAAATAATAGGAATATACAATATTAGTAGTAAAATACACAAAAGGAAAAAAGGTTAAAGGAAGACTGAGACTTGGGATGCTGGATGATTTAAAAACTAATTACATAGGTCTCTATTGACACCTTTAGGCTTATATTGAAAACAACTTTTTTCATATATCAATAATTTTTAAATTTAGATGATTTATTGAGAATCATATGTTACATTAGTAGAGCGCCGCCTTAAGATTGAGTTCACGTTCAGGTCCAGTTAAAATTGACCATTTTTCCTGAACGCATGCATTTCTGCATACAGGTACATTCTAGTTAATGAATAAAAGAAAAACCTATAAAAAAACTAAATAAAAATAACCCAAAACTAATAAAAAAATCGGAGAAAACTAAACTGTTTACCCGGATAATAATAATAATAAAGCATAACCTGACCTGCACGAGACAGCAGGGAGGTTCCATCGTTTGGCTGCGTCAAACTTTGAACCGAGAGGAGCGTTGACTATGAGATGTGTGCTAGCCAAAAGACTGTCCTTGGCCTTCTTCACAAAGAAATCCTGACAACTGAAACAACAGCAGAACCAGCTAGCTAGCTAGTTAGTTGTGTTGCCTGGTTAGTTAGTTAGTTAGCTAGCTAGTTAGTTGTGTTGCCTGGTTAGTTAGTTAGTTAGCTAGCTAGTTAGTTGTGTTGCCTGGTTAGTTAGTTAGTTAGCTAGCTAGTTAGTTGTGTTGCCTGGTTAGTTAGTTAGTTAGCTAGCTAGTTAGTTGTGTTGCCTGGTTAGTTAGTTAGTTAGCTAGCTAGTTAGTTGTGTTGCAGCTAGTTAATCTAGTAAGATAGAAAGTTAGTTAGTTAATTAGTTGTGATGGCAGGTTAGTTAGTTAGTTAGCTAGTTAGTTGTGTTATTTATTTGGCTGATTATTTTCTAGTTAGTTATTTAGTTAGTTCGTAATGTTGACTGGTTAGATAGTTAGTTAATTAGTTGAGTTGGGTACTTAGTTTGCTAGTTAGTGAAGTTGGCTGGTTAGTTATTTAGTTATTTAATTGTGTTGGCTGGTTAGTTAGTTATTTAGTTAGTTGTATTGGCTGGTTAGTCAGTTTGTTAGTTACGTTGGCTGGTTAGTTAATTAGATATTAAGTTAGTTGTGCTGGATGCTTAGTTAGTTAGCTAGTTAGCTTTGATGGCTGGTTAGTTAGTTAGCTAGGAAGTTAGTTGTGCTGGTTAGTTAGTTAGCTTATTGTTTTTGGATAGTTAGTAAGTTAGTTTATTTAATTTCCAGGTTATTTGGCTAGTTAGTTGCATAATTAGCTAATTAGCTAGTTGTTAGTTGGTTAGTTAGTTGATTAGTTAACTGATTTTTATAATTATTACTTAGTTATTTGATGTATTTCAAAAGCACAACATATGACCACAAGACGACTCAACACACTCGATCTACCGTCAGATTTATTTTATATACAAATATCAATTCTATTGATATTTGTTTTAGTGCACTCGATATAGCCTCATCCAAGTACTATCCGAGCCATATGGCTCGGATAGTACTTGGATAGGTGACCATAGTGATGAAAGATTATTCTTAAATCAGAGCTAGATACAGTAGAGATATCAAAAGGCAATGAGTACAAATAATCAAGGAGAGAAGGAAGAAATATAGATAAATATATTGTTATTCAATAAAATCATTGAAGAAAAGGCTTACATAGAACCCAGCATAGACGAGAGGATTACCAATATCTCTCTTTCTATACCTGTGTAGCCACTGCAAAAACAGTTCAATCAAACACATCACAAATCAATCAATCAGCCTGTCAGTCATTCAGTCAATTGATCAATCCGTCAATCATTCCATCGATTAATTAGGCAATTAATTATTCTCTGATAATAATAACAATAAATTAATAATAATAATAATCATAATTATGTCATGTCATGTCATGTGGTCATCCTGGGGCTGGTTCCAGCTAAAGATTTCTCTACGATGTTCCTCCACAAAACTCTATTCTTTGTAATTTTTATAATAATTAATTACAGTTATTTTTATAATAATTAATTACAGTTATTTTTATAATAATTAATTACAGTTATTTTTATAATAATTAATTACAGTTATTTTTATAATAATTAATTACAGTTATTTTTATAATTAATTACAGTTATTTTTATAATAATTAATTACAGTTATTTTTATAATAATTAATTACAGTTATTTTTATAATAATTAATTACAGTTATTTTTATAATAATTAATTACAGTTATTTTTATAATAATTAATTACAGTTATTTTTATCAAAATTACAATTTAATGATATTTATCAACTCTTGGGTTCTTTACACTCGGGTAAAAAAAAACTAAACAAAATCAAAATACTCATATCGAGAGGCCGGTTCAAGATGGGCATATGCATATTCAGTTAACAGCAACACGAAGGCATGCCATCACCCTTTAATGTTTTAGCGCTGTGCTTTTCAGCAGCACTTTCAAACTGGCTGGAGCCAGTGGCCGAGTTGGTAAGATACTCGACCACTGATCAGTATGTGCGGGGTTCAAATCCTGGGCTCGCCCGTCACTGACATCGCTTTCGAGTGAGGAAACGGACGTTAACCTTAGCTTTATTGATCTGGAGTAGCAAGCGATTCAAGCATTCATTGGTTTAATTCGTTTTAATAAAACTCAAGAACCTTTACACCTGGGGTTCTAACTATAATAAGAAACAACACTAGTATGCAATATAATAATAAATATTAATTCTAATAGCATAGTGCATAGCAATTACAATGGTATATTGTAGATATTGTCGGTACAGATAGACATGCATAGTTAATAAATGTGATAAGAAATAGAAAGAAAAGCTGGATAGGACATATCATAAGAGGGGGGGGGGGTGGTTTGCTAAAGGATGTTATAGAATGAAAAGTGCAAAGGGAAAAGAGTTAGAGGAAGACCGAGACATGGGATGAATGAGCTGATAACAAATTCATATATACAGATGAAAAGGAAGGCTGAGATTGGACCTGCGTTAGGCAGTTCACTAGAATAAGAAGATTGTAGATATAATAATCATATAAACTATTACCTAATGGATAGAACACAGCCAGTGAGAGGCGTGGCATTGGGTTTGATTGACAGCGGTGTGAACAAGATGTCACTATCTATGTCCAATAGCTTCTGCTCATCAAGACACCGTTGCTACAGATCAATCAACCAATCAATCAATCCACTGATAGATGAATAAAGTGTTAAATCAATCAATCCACTGATAGATCAATAAAATTTTAAATCAATCAATACACTTATAGATGAATAAAGTGTTAAATCAATCAATCCACCAATGGATCAATAAAGTTTTAAATCAATCAATCCACTGATAGATCAATAAAGTGCTAAATCGATCAGCAACAAGTCGATGCGTCAATCTGACAATATTCACCAGAAAATCCTAAAGAGCTACTCGTAAACAGGACTATGTGCCAAGGACCTGTCACTTGCAGAACACTAGTGAAAACCAATTAAAGCTAAAGTAAAAGCTAATGTTAACATCAGTTTCCTCACTCAAAAGCGATGTCAGTAACGGGCGATCCCAGGATTTGAACTCCGCACATACTAATCCGCGGTCGAATATGTTACCGACATCGCCATTGGCTCCAGCCATAGACACTATAGTTTCCTAACTTTTAGATAGCATGCTCTTTTAAAATGTAACTCGAAAGATAGCAGACCAGATGCAGGATTGATTTGACGTGAATAAAGAATTTATACCGTAGCGCTAAGAGTTAAACACCACACATACTGCTCTGCGGTCGAATATCTTACCGACATCGCCATTGGCTCCAGCCAAGTACAGCGCACATAATTTTAAAAGCATTAAATTGTCCAAAATTGCGGAGTAATCTTCATAAACAAAGATAAGTTCGAAGTATACTATATTGCTGAAAAACTGGCTAGGATAAACATTTCTGAAAAAGTGTCTAAAAATTGTATTACTTTTCTTAAAATGTGTAATATAAAAATAGTGAAAACAACAAATCATTACAAACCAGCCAGATGTTAGTGACGACACTGACTGCAGAAACAGCAACAGAGCTGCCAAACACTGAAACCACGGCATAGTCTGCTATCCTACGCGATGTGAGTGGCAACACTGTGCCTAGGAAAACAGACAAATTATTTGTTTATTTATTTATTTATGGAATTAAAATAACATTTATAGAATTGCCCGTGTTGTGTCCGGGTTGTTTGAAGAACAGACCAACCGGTGACTGCACGTGTCGTTGGAGGCGACTAAAGCATTATGATCCAAACCAACGTCAGAAAGGGCATTCGGTTGACGAGCGCCTAGGCTCCAGAAATTGCCACAAAATTTTCTCAAACGAATGGAAGAGATTTTGATATGGTATGAGACAAAGAGGATTGGAGAAGGTCCATTCGTATCCCGACCCTAGTTAAACTGGGATTAGAGGGAAGATGATGATGATGATTTATAGAATTCAAAATGGTTTGACAACACTTAGCAACCTATGCAATTTCTACCGAGTTTCAGTATAGGTCAATAAAAAAATTGAAGAAAGTGCTTGATTGATTGATTGGCTGATTTCATTTCTGAATTAAATAATTGACTGACTGATTTACTAATCGATTCAATGATTAATTGATTGACTGGTGGATTGATTGATTTCCCGTGTTGAGTCTGGGACACTGAAAAATAGATAAACTGTTAACAGCAAGTGTAGTAAGAGGCAACAAAGCAAACACTAACAACGGAAATGGGAAACCACCTCCGAAGCCTATATGGAGCGAGAAAGCAGACTCTGAGTGTGAATATGCATCTCAGACATGCAACACTAGAGAGAGCGAGAGAGAAAGAGAAAGAGAGAGACAGAGAGAGAGAGAGATTGCTTCATTGACAGACAGATTGATTGATTTATAAATTTACCACTGGTTTACTTTATTGATTGATTGATTGATAGATTAACCACTGGTTTACTTCATTGATTGATTGATTGCTAGATTTACCACTGGTTTAGTTCAATGACAGATAAATTGATAGATTTACCACCGGTTTACTTCATTTATTGATCATAGCATACCTCCATGTTGACAGATGCCGGCAGCCAATGACTCAGCAGTATCAGGCTGCAGATCTGTCATAACAAAACTCCTCCCTTCAAATAAAGCCCCACTCCCTTCAACTGTCGCCTCCTCATCCAGCGTCTCATCGTCATTCACGCCTCCAATGTCTGCAGTTAATTAATGTCTGCAGTTAATTAATGTCTGCAGTTAATTAATGTCTGCAGTTAATTAATGTCTGCAGTTAATTAATGTCTGCAGTTAATTAATGTCTGCAGTTAATTAATGTCTGCAGTTAATTAATGTCTGCAGTTAATTAATGTCTGCAGTTAATTAATGTCTGCAGTTAATTAATGTCTGCAGTTAATTAATTCTCTCTCTCTAAGTGCCGTGCCTGTTCCAAGCCTAGGCGGTCATGGTCATATTCCTCCATGTCTCTGTTCATTGTTGCTCTGATCATCTCTGTTTCAGTTAACTGCATCCATTTGCTAAGACTCTTAATAAACGTCATTCGTTGTCGACCCTTGCATCTTTTTCCTTCTATTATTCCTGTCACTACGGTATTTTCAACTATTTTGTTCCGCATAATGTATCCGAAAAATTTCATCTGTTGTCGTCGTATTCGGTTCAAAAGGTCATGACAAGTTGACATTCTTTGTAGAACATCTTCATTTTTAACGTGGTCTTCACAAGATATATGTAGCATTCTTCTATAGAACCACATCTCTGTTGCCTCAAGTTTCGATTCCATTACAGAAGAGATTGTCCAAACTTCACTTCTATATAACAATATTGGTTGAATATAGCATTGAAGAAGTCTTTTTTTGGTATCAATTGATAATTTATGGCTTCTAAGAATCTTTGACATTCTGTTATATGCCTCCTTAGTCATGGCTATTCTTCTGTTTATTTCCTTGTCACATTTCCCATTTTGATGAATAAGTGACCCTAAATATATGACTGATTCGACTTGTTTGACATTTTGACCTCTTACATTGATTAAGCATGGTTGTGGCATTTTTAGTTTGCTAACTGTCATGCATTCTGATTTCTTCATATTTATAGATAATCCACTAGCCTCACTTTCTTGAAGTTTGTCTCGCGAGTTGGCAATAAGAACTATGTCATCAGCCTAACGTATATTATTAAGATTGTATCCTCCAATTACTAATCCTTTTATTTCATTGATATTCCTCATTATATTTTCACTATATAAGTTAAAAAGATTTGGTGACATTACACAGCCTTGCCTTACTCCTCTCTTAATTTTGCAAAAGTTACTATACTCGTTCTCATATCTCATTGCAGCTTCTTGATTCCAGTATAAATTCCTAACAATTCTTATGTCTTTGCCATCTTATCCAATTCATGAAGAAGATCTTTCAAAATGCTGTGTCTAACTTTGTCCAAAGCTTTGGTATAATCAATGAAACAAACGTATAGATCCTTATTTAATTCTATAGCTCTTTCACACAGAATTCTTAGAACGAAAATGGCATTCCTTGTACCAGAATCATCCATAAAACCATATTGCACGGGATTCATTTCAGGTCTAATTTTATTTCTCATTCTCATTAGCAGAATTCTTAAATAGATTTTAATGACTACACTCATTAGACTTATAGTTCTGTGCAGTTCACATTCTACTGCACCAGGTTTCTGTAATGCAATAAATATCGATTTCGACAGTGTCATAAATGTCGTTTGCTATTGCCATGATCTCCTTTACGCTAAACTCTTCCGTGGCTTGTATCATTTCTGCTGTTATGTTATCTGGTCCGCTTGCTTTATTTCTTTTTAATTTCCTAATGGCATATCTAACTTCGTCTTCTAAGATTTTAGGACCTGCTATTTCTTTAGTTATTTCTGGAAGCTCCATTCGATTATCTTTAAAAAGGTCATCGATATACTCTGACCATCTATCCAGTATATTTATCAAATTTATCAAATCTATCAAATTAATTAATATCTGCAGTTAATTAATATCTTCAGTTAATTAATTAATATCTGCAGTTAATTAATTAATATCTTCAGTTAATTAATTAATATCTTCAGTTAATTAATTAATATCTTCAGTTAATTAATTAATATCTTCAGTTAATTAATTAATATCTTCAGTTAATTAATTAATATCTTCAGTTAATTAATTAATATCTTCAGTTAATTAATTAATATCTTCAGTTAATTAATTATATTTGCAGTTAATTTGATTCAGCTGACGGCTTTAAAAATCCTACTTTTGTACCATCCTTCCCTGTAAATTCTCTGCCATGATCTGTTTCAAGTATCTCTCGGACTCTGGTTATTGGCTATATAAATGTTGATACTGATTTGCTTGTGTAATGCCTGTTATTATGTGTCATCATCGTCATCATCTTCTTCCCTTGAATCTCAGTTTAACTAGGGTCGGGATACGAATAGACTGTCTCAAATCCTCTCCGTCCTTCATCATATCATCAATCAATCCCCTATTTGAGACTGTTCCATTTGATTACAATTTTGTAGCAATTTCTAGAGCCTAGGCGCTCACCAACCGAATGCCCTTCTGACGTTGGTATGGATTTTAGTGCTTAGTTGCCTTCTACAACACGTGCAGTCACCAGCAGGTCGGTCAATTCTTCAAACAACCCGGACACAACACGGGTCTATTTATTATGTGTATTTTTTTAAATTTAATTTCTTGTTGTACTGCATCTAACTGTAGTAAAGTATAGAGATGCGTTTTATATGATATACATTATTAAACATTAGACATTAAGATTATCATCATCATCTGAATCCCAGTTTAACCTGGGTCGGGATACGAATAGTCCTTCTCCAATCCTCTCTGTCCCATACCAATCACAATATGCCTATACCATTGCATCCGTTTAAATTATTGTAGCAATTTCTGGAGCCTAGGTGCTCACCAACTAAATACCCTTTCTTACACTAATTTGGGTCTTATTTTTATGTCGCCTTTTATAACACTACAGTACACGGTTAATCTATTCTTCAAGCAACCCAGACACAACACAGGGAACATTAAACATACGATGATGATGAGAAATCATTGATGATGATAAATCATTGTCTTACCTTGAGTATCATCATTATCATCATGTTCTGCATTGGCAGCAAGATCAATGGTAACATCGTTATCAGAGCTCAGGGTTTTCTTGTGACCAACATTGGCAGCACTGTTGTTTAGTTTCCTGTTGCTGTAATCATTGACAGCTTGCAGCATAGTGCTTTCACCCAGGCTACCTGTCCATCAATCAATCAATCAATCAATCAGTCAATCATTGATAGCTTGCAGCATTGTGCTTTCTCCCAGGATACCTATCAATCAATCAATCAATCAATCAAACATTGACAGCTTGCAGCATTGAGCTCTCACCCAGACTAGCTATCAATCAATCAGTTGATCATTGAAAGCCTGCAGCATTGTGCTCTCACCTAGACTACCTATCAATCAATCAATCAATCAAACATTGACAGCTTGCAGCATTGTGCTCTCACCCAGGCTATCTATCAATCAATCAATCAGTAATTGGCAGCTTGCAGCATTGTGCTTTCAACCAGGCTACCTATCAATCAATCAATCAGTCAGTCATTGACAGCCTGAAGCATTGTGCTTTCACCCGGGCCACCTATCAATCAATCAATCAATCAAATAATCAATCAATCAGTCATTGAGAGCTTGCAGCATTGTGCTTTCAACCAGGCTACCTGTCAATCAATCAATCATTGACAGCTTGCAGCATTGTGCTTTCACCCGGGACACCTATCTTCAATCAATCAATCAATCATCTCGTGTTCTGCCGCTTGACCAAACACGAGAGAGAGAGAGAGAAATTAAATTTAAAAAGACCTACTCGACTAACATAACAACAATAATTATTAACACTGTGTGTTAATAACAACAATTATTAACACTGTGTTAATAACAAAAATGCCTATCGATGCAACAGTACCTGTCGCATTGAAGTTTGGCAGATATTGACTTAGCACGTTCCTCATATCATAGTCAACAGCATCATCATCATCATCAAGCCTGTCGTCTCTGCGACTGACTCCTCCAAGAGTCTTATCAGTGGACTGAGGATTTGATCTCCCTTCCTCGACTTTATCCGATCTGCAAGTTCACGAGAATATAAAATTAAAAAGTGAGATAAAAAGATGTGTTCATTTCAACATCAAGACCAAATCACTAACATATACAACTAGAAATGATCATTTAAAAGAAACAAAATAAAAAATTCCCAGAAACATAGGGTATCAAACAGTCTGCGAAACCTAGACCAACGGCTGTCAGGGAAGATGATACACATCTTATCTAGCTGACCACCCTCTGTAATTATATTATTATCATTAAAAATAAATACGCATTACACTGAAATGATCGTTCATGTTGATATCTATCACCTTTAATACCACATGTTCAAACCATTAGCCAATCAAGTCCATTTTCCGTATAACCAGTCCAGTGAATGTCCAAGATTTTACTCTCAGATCAGCGCGCTTGGGATTCGAACCCAGGAGGGTTCAATTCACCTCAGGATCTGTCATTTAAAACTTCATGACGTTGCCCCTACGCTACTGAGACATTTAGTTCAAGCAACTTGATCTATTTTAGCTCATTTGATGCCAAATAATTAACTGAAATAATAAACTCATAAAATATTACTTGACAACTCAATAAATTTATTTATTGAGTTGCCATTATTTATTGAACTTAAGAGCAGCCATGTCACCTGACAGGGTCTGCACTGTCCAATGTTGGGACGTCCAAATCAGTCATAATGAACGCAGCCTCGGGCACCGGGCGCCCCTGTCTGAAACACTCCACCAGCCAGCCTAAACCAACTACCTTAGGTCTGTCCAAATCAATCCATCAGTCAGACAATCAATCAATCAATCATAATAATAATATACAAATAATAAATGCAGCCTCGGGCACCGGGCGCACCTGTCTGAAAAACTCCACCAGCCAGCCTAGACCAATCACCTTAGGTCTGTCAAATTCAATCAGTCACATAATCAATCAATCAATCAATTAAACAATCAGTTAGATAATATAAATATCAATAAAAATCCAACAATCAATCAAACAACTGATAAGCTAAGCAATCAATCAATAAATCAAACAATCAGGTAGATCTATCAATCAATCAAACAATTGATAAGCTAAATAATCAAACAACGAATCAAACAATCAATCAAATAATCAATGATATAATCAATCATATAAACAATCAATCACTCAGGTCAACAGATAGATCAATGAATCAATCACTAAGCGATCATACAAATTATCAATCAATCAGTGAATCAATCAGTCAATCACTCACTGAATCATCATCCAATCAGTAAATCATCTTCAGTCTTTAAGTCTGCTTTACATAAATGTAATCACAGACCGTGATTTATCAACCTAGACCTAATCAAGTCTAAAGACAGGGGCCCTGTATAAAGCCGACAACTTTAACGAAATGATTCATTTAAATTTTCTGAAGAGTTTCACAAGAGATAGTTAAATTATTTTTTATTAATTCCAATAACTATACATTTCTCTATTCGCTAAAACTTATTATAGAAATGAAAAACAAAAAGTCTTTGGGCTTCAGAACTATGGTAAAGCTATAAAAAATAAATAATAAATAATAATAATAATAATAATAATAGTACTTGATTCAGCACTGTCAACAAAGATTTGAAAACTTTGAACATTTCATGGGAAGATGCTGTGAGGGTTGCTAAAGACAGAAGAGAATGGAGGAATGTTGCCGCCCTATGTTCTCCTCAGAACGCAAGGAACTGATGATGATGATGATGAATACTAATAAGAAATAAATAAATGAACATAATAATATTACTAATAATAATAATATCTCTACTACAATGTAATGTTCTTTACTGAGTATTAAGTTGTATAAAGTTTTATTCAGTAAAGTAGATTTACCCCATCAATTCATAGCTATGCATTGTATTGAGTTTAACAGCTTTTATTTATTTTTTATTTTTATTTTATTTTATTTTTCTAACTCAATAAAATGTCTGCGTTGTGTCAGATATCATAGAAATAAATGCATATTATTACTTTAACGTATTATTAATTCATTATTGATATTATTATCATTATACTACTACTACTACTACTACTAATAATAATAATAATAATAATAATAATAATAATAATAATTTATTTCTTATTATTGGTATTATTTCCTCGTGCTGTATCCGGGTTGTTTGAAGAATTGAACAACCAATGACATCACATGTCGTATAAGGCGATCAAAGCACTAACAACAACAAACAGCAACAACAATTAGAGTGCTACAGTCATCAATGACAACATCGAGCACTATTGAGACAAAAATCAAGCCGGCGAGCAAAAAGAAGGTCCAAAAACGGTGCAAAGATCCAAACCAACGCCACTAAACGCCACTAAGATCCAAACCAACGCCAGAAAGGGTATTCGGTTGGCGAGCGCCTAGGCTCCAGAAATTGCTATAAAAATTTTAATGAATGGAAAAGTCTCAAATAGGGGATTGGCTGATGATATGATGCAGGATAGAGAGGATTTGAGACAGTCTATTCGTATCTCGACCCTAGTTAAACTGGGATTCAAGGGAAGATGATGATGATGATGAGTATTATTATTATCTTTATTATTTAAAGAACCTGAATGCAGCCAGCTTGAGATGCTTTATCAGCTGATCATTCGACCGACACAACACAACGTGGGTAACTGACTCCATCAACTCATTCAATCTACAAAGTCGTTAAAACACCATTTCTTAACGGCTCAAAACTATATTTAAGCTGAAAACAATGTAAATGGCCTCAATTTCTATGATTTGTAGATATAAACATGTATTCTGTGACTAAGAAATTAACCTGTACTACTAAAGCACTATACTATGCAAGTACTACTACATATTTAAACATGTTTTCACTTAATAGAACACGAGAGGGAGAGATATAGACAGAGAGATAAAGAGAGAGAGTAGAGAGATAGGGAGTAGAGAGAGAGTATATAATGATCTCGACCAGGGGTCGCTACAGGGAGGTATTGTGATTACCTGGTGGCTCCACCTAGATTAATAATCCTCTTCACTTTTTCCAATCTTCCACCGCTTAACCCATCGACATAAATCTGCCAACAACAACAACAACAAAGTAGTCAAGTTCAGGCAAAGTAAAATTCATTACATACATTAAATATTGTAGAAATACTAAATTTTATTATTTTATATTATATTATACAGCATTAAATATAAATTATTTTTATAAAAATTGCGTAGTGAGGCTACAGAAATTGCTACAACAATTTAAACGAATGGAAAAGTCTCAAATAGGGATTGACTGATAATATGATGTGGGGCAGAGAGGATTTGATACAGTCTATTCGTATCCCGACCCTAGTTAAACTGGAATTCAAGGGAAGATGATGATGATGATGATGATGAGGATTGATTGATTGATTGATTATAGCCGGATTGATTGACTAAAGCAATAAAATAGTTCTAATTCCTGCCCCTGACTAAAGCTATCCTTCTGGAAACAGTTTAACAACTGTTTCCAGAAGGATACAGTCAGGGGCAGGAATTAGAACTTTTGCTCCTCACACGACTATGCTATCCGTTCGGCTATCAAGCCAGCATTAAGTGTACGACTGGTTGATTGACAACGATTTCTATTCCTCTCTCACTCTACAATTATCACTCACTCTAAATCAATCTATATTCACATCTAAATAATCATTCTAAATAATCATTCTATATTCACATCTAAATCTGGCTGGAGCCATTGGCGAAGTCAGTAAGATACTCGACCGCGGATCAGTTGATACGGGTTCAAATCCTGGGCTCGCCTGTCACTGACATCGCTTTCGAGTGAGGAAACTGACGTTAACCTTAGCTTGTAGCTTTTAGCTTTTAAATAATCATTCTAAATAATCATTCTATATTCACATCCGTAGCTCACTCACTCTACAATTATCCAGGTAGTGATCGTTCTTGCAGTCTCGCAGATTCACCGCATCCAATTCAGAAGCCGTCGCACCGGCTGTAGCCGCTCCACCGGCTGTAGCCGTTACATCTGCGCCGGCATTAGAGACGGCGCTAAAGTTGAGGGCCGTGTCGTGACCGAGCGTCATACTGGTGCCGGCAAACCTGCCCATTGTCGTGTCGTCTACGTGCGTCAGGCTGATTGCACTCATAGATAGAGATGACATGCCTGGTTAAAATATGTTAAATAAAAATTTTAGTTAACTTAATTAACACAATATTCAATTATTAAAGTTTAAGATAAAGTCAGAGTGAAGGAGAGTGAAATGGAGAGAAAGACGTTTCAGGGAGAGAGAGAGAGAGAGAGAGAGAGAGAGAGAGAAAGAGAGAGAAGAGAGAAAGAGAGAGAGAGAGAAAGAGAGACACAGAGACAGAGAGACGGAGACTCGTAGATAGGAATGACATGCCGGGTTAAAATACGTTAAATATTAATCAAATCTATTCCTAAATAAAAAATTAAATAAATATATTTAGTACTGCATAAATAATTAAATATAAATAAAATAAATCATTAACTTAATTAACTTAATTAACAATAATATTCATTTATTAAAAAGTTGAAGAAAAAGTTAGTGAGGGATAGCTAAATGGAAAGATGATGCAGATAGGGAGAGAGATAGAGAGAGAAATGGAGACAGAGAGAGAGGATATGACAGCGAGAGAGATAGAGAGAGAAAAGGAGAGAGAGAGAGGATATGACAGCGAGAGAGAGATAGAGAGATATGGGATGACAGAGAGAGAGAGAGAGAGATAGAGAGAGCGATGAGACAGAGAGAAATCTGTTAACACTAACTCTCCACCCTGCTACTGGTAGGCGTGGACGTTGAGGCTCCTCCCTTGACTCCACCCCTATCATTAGACTCTGCCTCCTCCTGCACAAAGTAGTTGATTTCAGACAGAGAGTAGCCCGCCTTCACACTGTCCGTCACCCAATCAGGCGTAATCACGTTGATGTGCCACTTACGTGCGAATGTGTACTTCTGACCTAAATATAGAGTAACAGAAATAGCACATAACAGAAATAGCACATAACAGAGATAACAAATAACAGAAATAGCAAACAGAAATAGTAAATAACAGAACTGAAATAACAAACAGAAAATAACAGAAATAGCAAATAACTGAAATAACAAATATCATAAATAATGGATAACAGAAATAGCAAATAACAGAAATAGCAAATAACAGAAATAGCAAATAACAGAAATAGCAAATAACAGAAATAACAAATAACAGAAATGGCAAATAACAGAAATAGTAAATAACAGAAATAATAAATAACAAAAATAACAAATAACAGAATTAGCAACTAACAGAATTAGCAAATAACAGAAATAACAAAAATAACAGAAATAACAAATAACAGAAATAGCAAATAACCGAAATAGCAAATAACAGAAATAACAAATAACACAATACTGCCATTAAACATTTGTACTGCTCTAAAAGTATTTACACAGTACTTAACAAGCAAAGCAATAATTAGTACAAATAATAATAATAATAATAAAGGTTTAACGTCTGTTTCCTCATCCATGGATGAAGGCAGGGACGTCATACTGAAATAGCAGAAAAATATGCACGAGCATATTTACTCCCCTACCAATTGATTGGTTACTGTTAACTTATAATCAATTGCTACACTTAAATCCTATATAAATTAAGACACTTTTTATCCCTTTTACTAGTCAAATATTATCAAGCAGCATTAATTTTACAGCTTACAAGCCATTGGATAACTTTCGTGGATTTGTTAAGCTTTTGATTAGAATAGTAATAATAATAATAATAATAATAATAATAATAATAATAATTCACCTTTTGGAGCAGTGACAATAAGATGTGTACATTCTTTAAACTTCATTTCACCAGAATATTTTCCACCTACAATCAGTCAATCAAACAATCAATCTTCATCGATTACTCTTGATCGATCAATTAGCACAAATCAATCAAATCAATCAATCAAACTGATCATCTACAATGTCAGTAAATCAATCTTTCTTTCTATCAATCAACTAATCAAACCTATAGTAAATAGATTTATCAATCACTCATAAAGCAATCAATTAAACAATAAATTTAGCATCATTTAGAAGCAACAATTGAACAAACTCTAGCAGTAGATATGTCTGTCGCTAAATTAATATTAATATATAAATAATCTTCGCTCATGTTCTACTACTTTCACTTTCCATTGTAGGTTGAAAACCCATCTCTACCCACCATAGACTTTTCATCTTGCCTGACTGTTTTTTTGATCATCAGACCGGCACAGTTTAGGATCTCTGTCTTTCTCTTCAGCAAATGTTTTTTAAGATTGATTGAGGTGAATCGATTTGTGGTGACATGTGATGGGGGACGTCCCTGACATCTTCTACATATGTGCATGTGTAGAAATTGTTACTACTTTAGATATTAATTTAAATGTAATTGTTATTTAGCTCATGATTACTATTGAACTCTTCCTGTAAAGTAGTCTCGAAGATCGAGTTCGGCCATGACACTGCTATATAAGTTTTCGTTGTTAATAATAATAATAATCTTCCTAGTACGAGGAAATGGACGTTAAACCTCTATTATTATTATTCACCGATATTGGCTTAAATATGGTTTAACTATTTAATGGCAGACATTTAGTAATTCGAGATACTAGATTCCAATATTAGATATTCACGGCATGGAGACTTCAACAGAAACAAACCGTTCTCTTCAATCAAGCTCTTGATCCTGGTTCTCTCTCCCGTCTCCAGACCCGACACAGACACAACAAATCCCAGGAACAGTGGACACTTATAGCGGTCGTACCTGGGATCGTCTGCTAGTGCTAAGGAGCTGAAAATTCAGAAAAAGCGACAAAATATATTTTGTATCACATAGCAAATTATAAGTGAACGGGAGAAGAATGTGCTGTGGAACTAAATATAATCCTAAAGGTTTAATATTTAAGGTTTAACGTCCGTTTCCTCATACAAGGATGATGTCAGGGACGTCTCCCCATCACATGTCACTACAAATCAATTCACCCCAAACGTTCTAAACAAACACGTGCTGAATAGAATAGATAAATAATAATGAGTACTAATACTAAGTACTACAATGCAATATCAAGCAATACAAAGTTTACTTATAGAATAGTTCACAGCAGCTGTTCTGTTCTAGGGAAATTTAAAACAATAAATAACATAATTAATAATTCAGAAATAGGTAAATACAGAAAAACTTTCAACGTTGTCATGGACAACAGTAGCACTCTAATTACGTTGCTGTTGCTATCAATAATAACATTGACATTTTTGAATATAAGATTACATGACAATCGCATGTGCTACAGAGTTTTCCTTCTTAGTCGCTGTTTCAGCAATTTTCACTATTTCTTCCATTCCTCTCGATTGCTATTATTAATCATCATCTTTTGATGGCGCATCAATTGCAGCAGATGCTGATTTAAGAATGATCTTCCAACACCCTCGGGATTTTTTTCATTCAAACCAGTCAACACAGTCTTCCAAGGTAGTCACCCAACTAACAAACCGAACCAAACGTAGCATAACTTGGTCAATTTACTTTTAGCTAAATCTCTCTCTCTTCAGTGCACTGCCAAGTGGCAGGTTCAAGGCACATATTCATATAAAAAGTCTGCTTTTTCGCTCCATAAGAGCACTCCTTAGATCAACAAGATAATCCCTTCACAAAGTCTATGTGTTATCCATACCTTATGTAGCCTATAGCTTGGGAAAAGTATGGCTTCTGAGGTGGTTTCCCGTTGCCTTCCTCAGTCTGATGGATTAATTATTTAATCCTGTGGGAAAATATTACATGGAAAGGTGGATTCCCTCTTGCCATCCTCAGCTTCTTTCTTAGTCGCCTCTTACATACACGCAGCAGATTATTTACGGTTGCCCTATTCTGCAGTGGTTTAACCACACCCGAGCACAACACGGTTTTTGTTTTAGTTAAATACAGCTCGCTAAATCCTGCCCCAACCAAAACCGTTACTACAAATTCATATGTAAGAAATTTCTAAACAAATATGCTAGATGTCATCATGGATCTTACCCAGCCCGACAATCCTGCCACACAGCATTTATCCAATCCGGAAGCATAATGCGTCGTTTCAGCGCAGCCGCTACGGCGTATTTCCGGCTTCCGGCTTCTCCGGCAATCAAATGAGTCACCTCCTCCACGTAGTCCCTTCTTATCTCACCACACATATACTCCACCCTGCTGTGTAGCTCATCCTTAAATCAATCAATCAATAGATCAATCAATCGATCAATCAATCAATCGATAGATCAATCAATCAATTTGTTGTCTGTTTATGTTTGCTTATGATTGTGGGCTATCAACTAGATAAGATTTATTTATCCTCTTTGATGACGTTTGTATGTGCAATTTTGTATTTCGTGCTTTGATCATAATGTCATTAAACATAGTTCTCTCTCTCTCTCTCAATCGAAAAAATCAATCGATCAATCAATGAATTCCTTCTTCCTTTATCTCCCTATATCCCCACACATATACACCACTCGGCTGTGTAGCTCATCCTTAAATCAATCAATCGATAGATCAATCAATCAACTAATCAATGAATTTGATGTAGTCCTTTTTCCTATACATAAATCATATCTGACGGCGTAGACATACTGATTAGTAGCTAAACTCTAAATCATTAAATTAATCAATCAAAATCAATCAATAAGTTGATCATTAAATCCCTCAATTAATCAGTCAATCAATCAATCAAATAATCAATCCATCAATCTTCGACACATAACTCGAACCAGTAAACTGAATTTAAGAATGCAACTTAAAGTAAAAAACTGCAGAGTAAAAGAGGTGTTAAGTTGACATTATGAAGTCTAAAACAAAAATAATTTAAATATTAAGATGAAGTCTAAAAACATTTGCAAAGGCATATAGGAGCCGGTGGCGAAGTCGGTAAGATATCCACCGCGGATCAGTATGTGCGGGTTCAAATCCTTGGCTCGCCAGTCACTGACATCCACTGACAGAGCTTTTGAGACATGGAACTGAGATTAACATAAGCTTAGCTTAACTGCTTAACTTGATGTCATATTAAAAATTTAAAAAAGTCTTATTTAAAATGTCTTATTTAAAATGTCTTATTTAAATGTCTTATTTAAATGTCTTATTTAAAATGTCTTATTTAAAATGTCTTACTTAAAATGTCTTATTTAAAATGTCTTATTTAAAATGTCTTATTTAAAATGTCTTATTTAAAATGTCTTATTTAAAATGTCTTATTTAAAATGTCTTATTTAAAATGTCTTATTTAAAATGTCTTATTTAAAATGTCTTATTTAAAATGTCTTGTTTAAAATGTCTTGTTTAAAATGTCTTATTTAAAATGTCTTATTTAAAATGTCTTATTTAAAATGTTTCATCCTAATGTCTTACCCTTCTTCTTCAGTGCACAGCCAAGTGGCAGGTTCAAGGTACATATTCATACTCAAAGTCTGTTTTCTTGCTCCATAAGAGCACTCCTTAGATCAACAAGTTAATCCTTTCACAAAGTCTATGTGTTATCCAAACCTTATGTAGCCTATAGCTTGGGAAAAGTATGGCTCCCGAGGTGGTTTCCCGTTGCCTTCCTCAGTTAGGTGGATTAATTACCATTTAATCCTGGGGGAAAAATATTTAATGGTGAGGTGGGTTCCCTCTTGCCATCCTCAGCTCCTGCCCTTAGTCGCCTCTTACATACATGCGGCCAATTGTTTGCGGTTGCCCAATTCTGCAGTGGTCCAACCACACCCGAGCACAACATGGGGAACACGTCTTATCCTTATCTCTTGTTAAACTCTTTAAGACTTCTTACCCTGATGTTAGGCAGGAGGTTTGTACAGCAGACCATGGATCCTTGAAGTGACATTGAATATACTGGATGATCAAGCATCGGCAGTCGCTAAAGAAATAGAAATAGACTACGTAAATATAGAGATAAATGGATAAATAACTTTTATCATGATATACTGGATGATCAAGCATGGGCAGTCACTAAGCAAATAGAATTAGTCGTTACATATATAGAGCAATAAATGAATAGACTGAGGAAGGCAACGGGAAACTACCTCAGAAGCCATATTTTTCCCAAGCTATAGGCTACATAATGTATGGATAAGGCAGAGACTTTGTGAAGGGATTAACTTGTTGATCTAAGGAGTGCTCTTATGGAGCGCGAAAGCACTCTTTGAGTATGAATATGTACCTTGAACCTGCCACTTGGCAGTGCACTGAGGAAGAGATGAATAAATAACTTTTATCATGATATACTGAATGGTCAAGCATGGGCAGTCGCTAAAGAAAGAGAAATAGTCGTTACACAAATATAGAGATAAACCAACCAGTGACTGCACGTGTCATAGAAGGCGACTGAAGCACTAAGATCTAAATTAACGTCATAAAGGGCATTCGGTTGGTGAGTGACTAGTCTCCAGAAATTGCTACAATATTTCCTAAAACGAATGAAAGAGATTTTGGCATGTTGTGGGACAACGAGGAGTGGAGAAGGTCCATTCGTATCCCAACCCTAGCTAAATTGGAACTAAAGGGAAGTAGAAGAAGGTATTATTAATTACTATATTATTATTATAATATTATTATTAATAATATTACTATTATTAATTTATTACTATTATCCTACCTCATCTTTTTCCAGACAGTACAATATGCACGACGGCCCATAAATTCTGCAAAGTTAAAAAATAACAAGAGTAAAAAATAAATAAAATAACAAGTTTAATATTAGTTAGTTATAAATGTAAATTTCTACCTTCTTGGATTACAATCTTAATAAATATAGTATTGTTAATTCTACGTGAAATAGCTTCTACCGGCTCGAGCCAGTGGCGAAGTCGGTAAGACACTCGAACGCGATTCAGTATGTGCGGGGTTCAAATCCTGGGCTCATCCGTCACTGACATCGCTTTTGTGTGAGGAAACTGATGTTAACCTTGGCTTTTAGCTTTTTAACAAACAATACTAAATAGCAATGCAATCAATAAACAAACTGCAAACATTTCTATAGTCCAGTATCATCATAATCATCTTCCCATTAATCCCAGTTTAGCTAGGATCAGGATTTGGAAATTTTGTAGCAATATCCAAAGTCAAGGCGCGCAACCATCGAATGCCCTTTCTGACATCGGTTAAGATCTTAGTGCTTTGTCGCCTTTTACGACACGAGCAGTCCACTGTTGGTCTATTCTTCAGCAACACGGACACAACACACTTATAAACTGCCTACTAAAGTTTGGTACCACAACATTAATTTCATTTTTACAATAAATTAAAATTAAATAAAAAATACATTTTTAAGTCACAAAAAGAATACCTGCAGCCAACAGCAAGCAAGTGCTCAAAGGCAGGTCCAGTGAATTCATCAAACACGTAGACAATCTTCTTGTTGTTTTTTGTTACTTCCATACAGGCTTTCGATTCAAACCATGCGACACTAAAGTTCAGTTCCATCATGGCCTGCATACAATGTTCAGCAAAGAAAACAATTAAAACGATTTAATTTTAATTTAATTGTGTTTAATTTTAAATAATATTGATATGGCTTTCTCTAATTCTCATTCACTAAAGTAGATACTGATTAAACACTAAAGTTAGAATCATGTGATGACTTTGATTGTGAAAATTTCTATGTGCGATACTCAGCCCTTGACTCATCTGCAGTAGTGAGTATCTTTACTTTGATTAAGTTGGATTTGATTAGTAAAATTAGTAAAAATATTTACTTCAAGAAGAGGGGCGATTCAATCTAAGGATGGTGGAGATGTGTACGAACTAAACTATTTATATTTCTATAGGAAAGATGTTGAGAACTGTAGTTTTAGACAGAGTATAGCCTATCTGTGTCAGAGATTGAGCCATTGCATTTGATTTTAAAAGGATTCAAGTGGATTTAGACAAATAGGGCCCTTTTTGATATCGCTTGAGCAGAAAAATTTGTTCTAGGAATATAACAATTCTCTTATACGAATGATTCGCAGAAGTCACTGGGGAAATAACCCTTCTTCTTGAAGTAAAATAATTATTCAGTTTCATAATTAATTAATTAATTTAATTAATTATAAGTCAAATAAATTTTTTTTAAATTTCAGCTAAATTGTTGGGTAGAACAATTACACTGAGGGTTTTGCGGCCGATACTAAATTGATATGTTTTCATGAATAGTTCAAACATAATACCGCAAAGAATGGTTTAAAATATTTTCGAATATAACGACCACATTGTTAGACACTGTTCGACTTCTAGAGAGGAGATGGAGATCAAACATGATGGACTACAGATATTTCGGATGCCGAAGTAGGTGGTTAAAATTTAACGAAACATATTGACCGATATTTGTATTTGACTTGTAAGAGTCGGAATTCATTAAACAATGAATTTATCAAACAATAAATCAATCAATATGTCCAAAATAAATCATAATTTTTTCAGATTTTTAAATGTCACCGTAAAGTTAAATGTTTTACAATATTTGATTTAGTTTCATTTAATCAGGGTTTAGCAGTAGAAGGAAAGGTTAGGTGTCTAACAGCGGATTAATAGATTAAGGATTCAAATCCAGAGCTAGCCCAGTCACTGATATGCTTTTGTGACCGGAAGCTGATGCTATATTAAGATTTATTTTAAAAAGAACGCTAAATATTTAATAGTATTCTAATCTATTGATTTAAGATAAAGCAATAAAAGCTATCATGCATGTGAACCATTGTGTACAGTGCATTACCCAATAAGAAATTTACATCTAAATTATTTCCGTACATTGTATGCAGCTTTCACATGCTCCGCAGTGGCATCCGAAGTGACGACAAATCTTATCACAGTTCTTGATTTACGACTCTGTTCTTCCGACACAGCTGCATCTCTAGCGGCTTCATCTGATTTCTCCATCTGCAACGGTAAAAACAGTGATAGTAAACAACGGCGTCCAGCTAATCCTTTCTATTCTTCTCCATATCCACATCTCCTAAGCCTCTAGTTTCCTAATATCTTCCTTCCTTGAGGTCCATGTCTCACATCCATATAGGAAACCAAGGTCTTCACCAAGGTCCAAAACAAGGTTTCCACTCTCTTTATCTTTGTGTCTTTCTTTAGACTTTTTGTTAAAAGTTCTTTCCTATTACCGAAGGCCACTTTTGCTTGATCAATCCTACTGCATATTTCAGTCTCACATTTCCCATCATCGGTTATAGTATGACCTAAATATTTGACACTCCTTACCTGTTCCAATTTTCTACCATTTATTGTGATATTAACTTAACCTTTATTATGGGACACTCATCTACTAATCGAGAGGTCTGCCTCCGTAATCTCATAAAGTTCACATGGCATTGATATCAACAATATCACACAGCTCTCCGTATCGTCCCAAAATTAGTCCCGTGGTCATGAATATCTGTAATTATCTACTTCGTTTTCCAAAATCACAATAAATAAAAATTCACATCGAACAAAAACTATTTTAAAAATACTGAAGTTGTAATATAAAACGAACAACCACAATGAGATAAAACTGAAAAATGTTTAAAGATCTATCGGATTTTACATGTGGTATTAAAAGTGATAGATATCAACGTAGTTGATCATTTCACCATAATGTGTGTTATTTATTAAAGAGAAAAGTGGTGAGTCCACAGTTATGTTCTGAAATAAAAAAATATTCACGAAGCACGCTACAACCTTCTTTTCACTACTCTCGGGTAAAGCTCTGTTTCGGCCCGTCGCCGATGAAAAGAAATTTGTGTAAATACACGTTAGAATGAGTTTTAAATAAAAAATCAGAAAATTGTTGACAGATTTACTTTTCGTTATTTACATTGGCGCTATTGTTTAGCAGTGATATCAACTTTTCCGAAAAATCATAACATGTAAACCAAGAGTTACTAATTTTCTGAAAAAAATTTAAAGTTTAATTGTTGTTCATGACAGAATACGGCACTATGAGATAGATGAAGACTATCCATTCTTACTTATAAGAAAGACCAATAATTTACTGTAATTTAATTATTTATTTTGATTGATTGATGCTGATCGATTGATTTTCGCCACTCCTCTAATCGCTATTGATCGAGGACACATATCTTCTCGTAATTTTTCGATAAGATGCTGGATGGTCATTCGTTTTGATGATGATTGATTGGTTGATCTGTTGATGAATCAATGAGAGTGTGAACTCTCATAGTAATTGCATGTTAGAGATATCTAGTTAAGTTTTGTTATAGTGTTTATTATTGATTGACTAGTCGATTACATCTTGTTTGATTCAGATCAAGCGTTATTACAGTTAAGAGATGATGGGTAGCCAACTAGATAGGTTTTTATGACCTCATTGACAGCCTAGAGTGTGTTATTGCAAATTTGATTGTTTTTAAAATAAACATAGCACATAGCTCTCTCTCTCTCTCTCTCTCTCTCTCTCTCTCTCTCTCTCTCTCTCTCAGGACATGGTTAGACGGAAATTGGATAAATTTCTTACCGGTTTAAACGAGTGGTATTATGTGATAAATAACAACATCGCTGATCATTTACTAACACAATATTGCATCTTAATTTAAGTTATGATTGATTATTTTATTCTGCATGCTTTCTATTGATTTTAGTATTTGTTTTATGTATGCGAATGGTCCTAAATTGTAGGCCCATTGCGTGTCTTATATTTGCGATTATATGATTTTTATTGTGCAAGTTGAAATTAAATAATAAATAATTTCACTATAAAATGTTGTTATTTAACTTTACATTCGGCATCTGTAATTTTTTGCAAAGTTTAAAGTATTTCCTATTTCTTTAAAACAAGCGGATCACATATAAACACTAGATAATATATATTTCTCTACACTGCCATTGAAGTTTCAATTCAACATTTATCAGAAAAAGTTAAAACTGATGTAGACAGCTTGAGTGATAATGTAAGAAATGGTGGTAAACTTGAGTGATAATGTAAGAAATAGTGGTAAGTTTGAGTGATAATGTAAGAAATAGTGGTAAGCTTGAGTGATAATGTAAGAAATAGTGGTAAGTTTGAGTGATAATGTAAGAAATAGTGGTAAGCTTGAGTGATAATGCAAGATATAGTGGTAAGCTTGAGTGATAATGTAAGAAATATGGTAAGCTTGACTGATAATATCGGTATAAGTAAATAAATAGAAGAAATGTATAGAAAATAATGAGCGTCAAACAGTTAAAACTGATTCTCAGTTGAAACTGAGCAGAACTATTGGCCAATAACAGTAAATCAGCAACAGTAACATTACAATGAGCAGCAATGCAAATTCATAGCTTATTAATATACACTTAAAATTTAGTACATCCAACAATAGAAACTCATCATTCAGCTTTCAGTACGTAGCGATTTTGCCAACTACTTAGCCCAATTACAACTGAAATGCTCAAGGTGTGTCTTTGGGTGTCTATGCCCCTAGCCGCTTGAACATCCGTAAATCTAACAGTCTTATTTCACAGTATAGCCCCCGATGTGAGGGTGAATAGTCAATCAATCAATCAAATAATCAATCAGTTCTATTTCACAGTATAGCCCCTGATGTGAGGGGTGAAGCTAATCAATCAATCAATCATTCAAATAATCAATCAGTCTTATTTCACAGTATAGCCCCAGATGTGAGGGGTAAAGATAATCAATCAATCAATCAATCAATACAATAACCTAACAATCCAATTTCACAGTATAGCCCCATATGTGTGGGGTAATGAGAATCAATCAATCATTCAATAAATCAATCAATCAATCACTAAAATAACCTAAGTCTTATTTCAAAGTATAGCCCCAGATGTGAGGGGTAATGAGAATCCATCAATCAATCAATCATTCAATCAATCAATAAATCAATCAATCATTCAATCAATCAATAAATAAATCAATCACTAAAACAAAATCTATCAGTCTTATTTCACAGTATAACCCTAGAAGTGAGCGGTAAAGAGAATCAATCAATCAACCAATCATTCATTCAATCAACCAATCAATCATTCAATCAATCAATCGAATTATTCAATCAATCAAAGACTAAAAAAATAAGACTAAAACAGTCTTATTTCACAGTAAAGCCCCAGATGTGAGGGGTAAAGAGAGGAATCACGAGTTTGAACCATCCACTGGCAGAGTACACTTCCAAAAGCTCCTCAGCATTGAAGTATTCCACCTGAACATTGGAAAAGCCTGCCTTCTGGATCAGCGGCCTGGTAAAAAAGTAAACGCGCATTATAGTGAAATGATCAACTATGTTGATATCTATCGCTTTTAATACAACAATTTTAATTCTACTCTTTAATCCCCGTTTAACTAGGATCGGGATAAGAATAGACCTTCCCCAGCAATCAATCAATCAATCCATTTTCATAAGTTCCTCAAGCAATCATCATCTTCTACTCTTTAATCCCAGTTTAAAGTAAAAGTAAAAAGTAAACACACATTATAGTGAAATGATCAACTACGTTGATATCTATCACTTTTAATACCACATGTTAAATCCGTTAGGCAATTTTGTCCATTTTCCGTGTATCCAGTCCAGTGAATGCCCGAGATTTTACTCTCAGATCAGCGTGGCTGGCATTCGAACCCACGAGGGTTAAATCACCTCAGGCTCTGCAATTTAAAATTTCATGACGTTACCATTACGCTATTGAGACATTCTACTAGCATACCTGGCGTGAGAGCGAAGTCTACACTCCATAAAGAACCACCAGACTGGAGATAGCAGGATTTGAAATGTGGACTTGAGGAAAGCTTTCTCTTCGGCCACATGCTCTATGAAGTAAAAAGTTCCTCCCTGCACACAACAACAACAACAATTAGAGTGCTACAGTCATCAATGACAACATCGAGCGCTGTTGAGTCAAAATCAAGCCGGCAATCGTTAAACATACACTGCTGTAAATGGCTACAGAAATACTCTGATAAGAAGGAAAGTATGGAATGAAATTGTTTGCAAGAGTTAATATTCCACGGACCAGCCGCTAGGCAGTTCAATGACAGAGAGAGGGATAGAGAGAGGGAGAGAGAGAGAGAAAGGGAGAGAGGGGGGAGTGAGGGAGGGAGGGAGAAAGACAGAGAGAGAGAGCACTGTACAACTGAAGACCTACCGGTTTAAGAACACGACGTATCTCCTTCAGACTTTGTTCCACATTGCCCACGCTACACAGCACCAGCGAGCACACCACTACGTCCACACTGTCCGTCTCCAGGAACGACATACTTTCCGCCTGCCCCACTTTGAACTCCTCCAGTTCAACGCCGTTCGACAACTTCTTCACCTCTTCTTTCAAGTAACTCTCGAAGAACCTGTTGGGATCGACGCAGACGACTCGAGTGTTTTCAGGGAAGTATTTGAAGTTTGCCCCTGACCCTGAACCTACCTCCACCAGGCGTAGTCTGGAGCCACGGGGATATGCTTCTCGAAGCTTCTCGAAGAGTTTTACCTTGCGCTCGTTCATGGCCTTGTTGTAACCATCCGTAAACCCGTGCAGCATTTTAGCGTAGATCTTTTCCTTCGCGTCTCTGAGACGACGCTTGAATACGACGAAGAGGAGAAGAATGGAAAAGAGAGAGGCTAGGAGAGTGTAGAAGTACATGCCGCCCACATTTCTCTTGGAGTAATGACTGGTGGGAGACGAAGCAGGATGTGAGTCCATCCTCTAGAGAAATCAGTGACTGAAATCCGTATAGAAATGTTAAACTCCTGTAAGATTATGCCGACAATTTGTATGAATAATAATAATAATAATAATAATAACACACATTATAGTGACATGATCAACGTATACGTTGATATCTAACACTTTTAATATAAAATGTTAAATCCGTTAGGATTTAACGGATTTAACCGTTAATATTCCACGAGATACTCGTGGAATATTAAAGGCCATTTTCCGTGAATCCAGTTCTGTGAATGTCCGAGATTTTACTCTCAGATCAGCGCGGCTGGGAATCGAACTCACGAGAATTCAATTCACCTCAGGGTGTGTCATTTAAAACTTCGTGACGTTATCTACACCTATAACCATTGCGCTATTGAGACATTCAATAAATTGAACAGTAAATAAGTGCGGTTTTACGTTCGTTTCCTCAATCAAGGATGATGTGTGAGATACTACTATAAAATACCCAATATAGTTTGGCCCGTTTGAGTATATTAGTACAAAGGAAGGCAACGAGAAACAACCTCAGAAGCCATTTTTCCCAGCTATAAGATACATAAGGTATGGATCAACAAACAAACGTCAGACAAGGCATTCGGGTGTTGACTGATGAGCGTCTAGGCTCCAGAAATTGCTACAAAAAATTCTAAAGGAACGGAAAAGTTTATAGGGGATTGACTGATGATGTATTAGAAATTAATAAGGGCCTCGTAAAAAGAAAAAGGGCCCAAAAAATTTTGATAGTTCCACTCAATTTCTACTAGTAGTGTTCGATGCTGTTATGGATGACAGTAGCAGTATAATTATTATTATTGGACACAGCAACTATACAAAAGATTAATCGCAATAGTAGGAAATCAATTTAAATATAAAATGCGTTAAGAAACTGATAAATTTACGGAATAAATTAATGAACTGATACATTAATTGAGTAAATTAGTAAAAGCGTTAATTGCGAAAGGTTTCTTCTAACGGCCAACCATTTGCAATTATGCAAGAGTATGTCTATCAGAGTAATTACAATCACTCTAATATGTAGCCTACTTGTAGGCTTAATAACTATAGTAACCATATTTAGTAGTGGGCTTACCTTTAACTAATTTAAATTTAGCCTATTTCAGTTAACCATGCAACTAGGCCTATAGTTTATAACTGCTGCAACTAATTACCTTTTACCGGCAAACTAAACGGCCTATTTACTGCAAAGCAATGCTATGTACATTCGCATCCAATTATTACGATTTGCTAAATGATATAGACAAATGAAACGCAGACCAACTCTGTATTTATAGGACACCGAAGGGATCGGGCTTGTTTAGATAGCCTTCAGTAGGGCCTATAGGCCTATACCGGTCTAGCCTACAAGGTTTGTTTACATGCGTTAATTTACAATTTTAGAATTGTGGATGTGTGCTTGGGTTGTTATTGTGGATAGGTAGGTTTTAGATAGATGTGTTTAACGTCAAGGTTCAGAAGCACAAGGCTTCCCTTCAAGTCGACTCGACACGCTCGAGCTACCGTCACAAAGATTAATGTAACAATGAGTAGTAAATGTTACATATGAATCAATGTTAGGCTACTTATGAATTGAATTGGGTTACTGTGGACAATTTCTGCACTTACAGTGTACAAAGCTAGTCTAAAAGCTAGTTCAGAAGTTTTAGTGGCTGGTCTCGCTATGGACTAGGCTACAGATGACCTTTTATTTCCATGATCATGAGTGGATGTACCAAACTCTTTAGGTCTTACAACAATAATTAGTTCTTTACATCACATTAGCAAGTGGAAGGCAACGGGAAAACACCTCAGAAGCCATACTTTTCCCATGCTATAGGCTACATAAGGAATGGATAAGGCATAGACTTTGTGAAGGGATTAACTTGTTGACCTAAGGAGTGCTCTTATGGAGCGAGAAAACAGACTTTGAGTATGAATATGTACCTTGAACCTGCCACTTGGCAGTGCTCTGAAGAAGAAAAAGTCCATTAGCGATGGCCTATAAAATAAAGGTAATTTTAACTAAAAAATCTGGTTCCGATCAGGTGTCAACTAGGTTCCGATCAGGTTCTTATAAATGTGCCGATTTGGTGCCGATCAGTTGCTGATTAGGTGCCGATTTTGTGTCGATTTGGTGCCGATCTGCATCATTAAAGCCTTCGCGTCTTTAAATATGTTGGCTTTTATTTGTTTCCTTATTTATTTAGAAATTCCAAGGGTTAAATGCCACACACCCTTGTATACTGGTCATGAAGACGATGCGTTGGCTTAACGCGGTTTTTAATATCAATGTCACATTTTTATGATGTAAACTCACGTGTAGTCGATTTAGTTCTGATTATCTGTCGTCAATTTAGTTCTGATTATCTGTCGTCGATTTAGTTCTGATTATCTGTCGTCGATTTAGTTCTGATTATCTGTCGTCGATTTAGTTCTGATTATCTGTCGTCAATTTAGTTCTGATTATCTGTCGTCGATTTAGTTCTGATTATCTGTCGTCGATTTAGTTCTGATTATCTGTCGTCAATTTAGTTCTGATTATCTGTCGTCAATTTAGTTCTGATTATCTGTCGTCAATTTGGTTCTGATTATCTGTCGTCAATTTAGTTCTGATTATCTGTCGTCAATTTAGTTCTCATTATCTCCTTCGACAATTTTTGTACCTTGATCCTCCCCTTTGTGAGAGCAACCAGCTGTAAGCTAAATACTTAAATACAATAAATAATTAGATATAAGTAGGTACAAAACACACGGCAGTAGATCAAAGTTAAGTTACTATTTTAATAGTTTTAACTGATCAAGCACGATACAATCTACAGATATCAACCACAAAATATCTACAAATAAAGGTATGAAATAAAGGTATGAAATAAAGGTATAAAACAACTAATCGAAAAGTTAATCAACACATCTATCGTTTGTTTAGGTAGCAAATCAATCAGCGAATAAATCACTCGGTAAGTTCAATCTAATTGCTAATAAATTCATCAAACTGCTAATGAATTTCACTATATTGATCATTTGAGAAATGAAAGTACTTACAGAACATCACAAAATGGATAAACTGTAGCAACAACATCCAACATCACAAAGTTTTAATTCTTTACATCGTGGGATCGAATACTGGTCGAGCTTATCAGACGGTAAGATCTCAGACATTTTCGCAGGACTGGTTACACGGATAATTTTGACTATAAACTGCCATCTGGTATAAATACGATATATTGAAAGTGATAGATTTCATCGTATACCCGTGATGTGTCCGGGTTGCTGAAGAATAGACCAACCGTGGATTGCACGTGTCATAAAAAGCGACAAAGCACTAAGATTCAGACCAACGTCGGGGAATTCGGGTGGTGAGCGCCTAGGCTCCAGAAATTGCCACAAAACTTTGTAAAAGTAATGGAAAAGTTTATCCCGACCCTTGTTAAACTGGGATTCAATGGAAGATGATGATAATAATAATAATAATAATAATAATAATAATAATAATAATAATAATAAATATCATTATAGAGAGAGAGAGAGAGAGAGAGAGAGAGAGAGAGAGAGACAGAACTATGTTTAATTCAAAACACTCAAAATAAGCAGTTACATACACAAACAAGGCCGTCAAAGAGGTCACAAGATCCATATAGTAAAGCGTAACGCTATATTAAACTTTTAAACTTTAAACTTTTAAACGTTCAAACTTTTAAACTTTAAACTTTTAAACGTTCAAACTTGACACAAGCATCAGTTAAGCGTAGCTATAGACGTAGCAATTACCATTTCGAAGTCTTACAATGGCTTATCCACTAAAACATCAAGACTTCTGAAATCTAGCATCTTCACGTTTTCAAAAAGCAATGACTCACATCTAGCAATTAATTAGCACATTAATTTTAATTAATTAGCACATTTAATTAATTAACACATCTAATTAATTAATGCATTTAGTCCAATTGTATCAGTTCAAGTACTGAATGAGTTCAGGCAACATCGCGAACAACAACAACAACAACAATTAGAATGCAACTGTCGTCAATGACAACTTCGAGCACTACTGCACCAAATCCAATCCGACTCCACGCAACAATCTGAACAAAGGCCAATATTTGATCATCAACAATTGGTAGTCAACAATTACTAATCAAAATTTGATAAGCTACAATTGATAATCAACAATTGGTAGTCCACAATTACTAATCAATATGCTACAATTGATAATTAAAATTGACAAACTACAATTTAATTGTCTTCCACACATAACTGCCAGTCAATATAAGCTATCATTCAGTCATTACTTACGACAACGAAGCAATTAGTGAAAAAATTGATTAATTAATATATCGCCCTCCAATAACCAGATTTAGAATTAACTAATCAATGAAAAACAGTTAACAGTTATCAGTTCATTACTCAAGCATTAACTGTCTTGAATGATTATTGATTAACTAATCTTTAATGATTATTGATTAACTATTTAACTAAGTAATCCAACCATTTGATCACATACTTAAATAATCAATTAATAAGTAACTGAATAATAAAGAGTTAACTAGTAGTCCTTAAATCTTATAGTAACTCTTCCGGGTTTCTTCCATCACTTGATGGAAGTGCCTAGTCACCACCAAGATCTCTTCAATCACTTGGTGGCGGTCCCCTGAAAGTGCCTAGTTGGCATGAAGGGTTTGAGGTACCAGGAGATGTTCTGATGGAGCTCGGGCACGTCATAGAACTCCATGTTGACCTCGGAGAATCCGGCATTACGGATGTTGACGTGCGCCTCTCGGTTGATGTTCTTCTGGAGCATGAAGCGCATGAAGAAGAGGGCCGCCATCTGAGGAATGCGGTCCCAGGAAGTGGCGTCCGCTACTGTATGCTCCAAGAAGTAGAGCTTGGCGCCCTAGAAACGTTAAAAAAGATAAAGTGCTGCAATAAGTAATAATAATAATAATAATAATAACACACATTATAGTGAAATGATCAACTATGTTGATATCTATCAGTAGAAAGGCTAGAGTAAAGCTAATGTTAACGTCAGTTTCCTGATGATACTGATGATGACGACGATGATGATGATGGTGGTGATGATGATGACGACGATGATGCTGCTGCTGCTGATGATGATGATGATGACGACAATGATGATGACGACGATGACGAAAACGATGAAGATGATGATGATGACGATGATGACGACGATGACGAAAACGATGGTGATGATGATGATGATGATGATAGTGATTATGATGACGACGATGACGATGATGACTGAGTACACTGATGTCCTAGAAACAGTACTAGTTAGTTAAAGTGACCATTGTAGAGTCAAGTGACCGCACCAGGTTGTTAGGGTCACACGAGATCACTATGCACTCACGTATCAGCACTATAGACCACTCTGCGGCGGCAGATCATTAGTCATAACCGTCGATTAGAAATATACCAACGCCTCAGTCAGTTTTGACTTGTTTCAGTCAGTCAGTTAAATACCACGACGATGTCAATTAATTTATCATAATCATCATCGTCGTCGTCATCATCATCGTCATCATCATAGTCATCGTCATCGTCATCAACATCATCGTCGTCGTCGTCGTCATCGTCATCATCATCATCATCATCATCATCATCATCATCATCATCATCATCATCATCATCATCATCATCATCATCATCATCATCATCATCATCATCATCATCATCATTGCTGCCCCTAAATCCCAGTTGAACTAGAGTCGGGATACGAATAGACCGTCTTTTGAAGTTTTTTCAGTGGTTTAAACTTTTTGTAGGAATTTCCTGAGCCTAGGCGCTCACCAACCGAATGCACTTTCTTACATAAACATCTACATAAGCAATCTTAATAATAATAATAATAATAATAATAATAATAATAATAATAAAGGTTTAACGTCAGTTTCTTCATCCAGGAATGTCAGGGATGTCAGAATGATGTCATGATAGTCAGGATGATGACATAGACTGTAACAAACAAACATCTTTAGCAAACATAGCAATCAATTCTGATCCTCATCCTGCTACGAAACCAATCAATTAATTAACTAATTAATCAATTAATCAAAAACAATCAGTATTAATCCTCATACGAAGTCAATTAATTAATGAATTAATCAATTAATCAAAAACAATCAATCGTCATCCTCATACGAAGCCAATTAATTAATTAATTAATCAATTAATCAAAAACAATCAATTTTCATCATCATCATCCTCATACCGGTTTCAGGATCCTCTTGACCTCTCTCATCGTCCCGTCCACACTATCCACAGAACACATCACTAGGGAGCAGATCACTCCATCCACCGAATTATCCGGGATGTGCTCCATATGCTCCGCCTTTCCAACCCTAAACTCCTCCAGGACCACCCTTCCATTCGACTCTTCCACACTCTTCCTTAGAGTTGCCTCACATCGAGAGTTAGGCTCGATACACGTCACTCTCGTTCCAGGCGGAAGAAACTTAAAGTTCGCCCCGTTCCCAGCCCCGATCTCGATTATGTGCATCTTTCCGGTGGGACCAGCGTCCTTGGAGATCTCGGCAAAGAGGGCTTCCTTGCGCTTGCCCATGATGGCGTTAAAGTGTTTCTGATGGTGAGGACCCATACGAGCGAAGAGGATGGACATTACGTAGTGTTGGAACCTGGGTAGGAGACCGGTGCATTGGAGAAGCACTAGGAGAGAGAGGATCAGGAGCAGCTTGTTACAGCTACCTCCGCAGAAGCTGAACCAGCCTTCGGTGTGGCTGTGGCCTGAGTGATCGTGTTCCTCTGAAGACATCTTTAGCTCTGTGATTATATATATATATATAATATATATATATATAATTATTCTATATAATATAATATAAATATTATATATATATATATATATAATATATATTTATATATATATATATATTTATATTATATATATATATATATATATATATATATATATATATATATTTATATTATATTATATATATATATATGTCCACAATCTACGGCTTAACCAGTAATAATAATAATGATAATAATAATAATAATATATTTAAATATCTTTAATAAGGATTAACTTGTTGATCACTGGAGTGCTCTTTATGGAGCTTGAAAGCTGACTGGATTATGAGTAGGAGTATACTCCATGGATCAGCCAAAGTGCTGAAATCTAGAGTGTGGAGGGAGACTTTGCCCAAATTTGCTGTAGTGGTTGTATAATACAATTAAAAGCTGCTAAAGCTAAGGTTAGCGTCAGTTTCCTCACCCGAAAGCGATGTCAGGCGAAGGTAAAGCCTTAGTGACAACAACAATCATATTCGGGAGAAGAATATGACGTTAAATCTTGACGACAGACAGACGGCAAGCTGGAAAAATAATAATAATGCAGCCATTCTCCACTTTAAAATTGGTAGCAGAGTTATAGTCTGACTTTGAGGGTAGCGGTTCACGAAGCCTTCTCTCGTAGTTACGCAAATTACAAAGCTGTTCAAAAGTTATAACCACCAGTCATAACATATAGTAAGGAGTGGGTGGGGAGGGGCTGCAAAACAGCTGGCTAAGCTAAGACAAAGCAGCTGCCCTACAGCTAAACTGTTTGAGCGCAGCAGCTGCTCCACAGCTAAGCTGAGACACAGCAGCTAAAACTAAGCTGAGACAGAGCAGCTGCTCTGTTAACTGCCCTGTTAGCAGCTGCCCTACAGCTAACTGTTTGTGCAAAGCAGCGCTGAACCTTAGGAGCTGCTGTTACCTTCAACCTGAGGAAAGCTCCCAGTGAACAGCTTATGAACATAAATTTTTTATTTTTTAGGTTTCCTTTCTTGGTTTCTGTTTTTGTAGTTTTCGTTATTTCCTCCATTACTCTCCATGGTTATTAGTAATCGTTGCCTTTTGTTGGCGCATCAATTGCAGCCGACGCGGATTTAAGAATAACCTTCCAACACCCTCGGGATTTTTTTCTTTCAAAGCTGTCAACACTCGGTCTTCCAAGGTGGTCGACCACAAAGTACTAACCGGCGCGATGGAGTTTAACTTCCTTCAATTGACGCGCAGCTTAAAATGCGCTAAATCCCGCCCCCATAATTTAGTACATAAGATGTACTAAACTACTGAAGCCAAAGTCAAAGGCCAAATTTAGGTAAGTTTAACGTCAGTTTCCTGCTAGAATAACACGTCAGTGCCGGAGAAATGTAGTGAATATGAATCCTGCACCTACTGATCTGCTGTCGAATAGTCGAACAACTTGTAAACAAGCCACACCGTCTTAGCCCACCAAATACTTAGCCCACCAAATCTTAGCCCACCAAATACTTAGCCCACCAAATACTTAGCCCACCAAATACTTAAACCACCAATTACCGCCTTAGACCACCAAAGGTACTAATTATTTAATAAATATGAATGTAATTTTCTATTAATAGCGAAAGAAAAATTTAAAAATTGTAATATTACGATCCAATAAAGTATTGCAGTAGTAAAATAATTACTGTTCAACTTTGTTCCAAAGATTGAGTCAGGAATTAACGTGGCACAAGTGAAGCTATGGTACAAGTGAAGCTATGGTACAAGTGAAGAAATGACACATATGCAGATCAGCAGGTTACTATATTATTCGTTAACTAGGTCAATTCTGCTGGAGAAAAGTTGGCCACAGCTATTCGACATTGAGGCCGGAATACTTTGACGGAATATACAATAACAGTGTTATGTCTTTAGCATACCAGCCTCGTAATCTAGAGAGACAGAGTACAACCACGGGCGTAACCTGACTCTTTTGTAAGTTTACAGCGTTGTTAATGCGATTACGCCATCATAATTACCACAGAACTTAAAATAACCCTGAAAAGGGCTAACGAAAACGACAGTTACCTGTCTCGATAGCATATCCGTGACAGGAATAGCGCGGGATGTCAACGCTTCGCATACTGATCCGAAATAGGATGTCTCAATAGTATGCCAATGGATTAATCCCAACAAGGAACAAATAAACCATAATAAAATAATTGCGTAACATTAAAATGAACAACTCTACCTTTCTCAGTCTGACAGTCACAGATTTCTTCTTTCTCTTCTTTATTTCTTTCTTCTTATATCTTCTTGACTTATTCTTGCTCGATGTTGTCGAGGATCGGTTGTTGATTCAATATGGCTGTTCTACATTCGCGCCAGCTCTTATATAACAGCACATGTCCCAGTTTCTGTTCGGCTGCGTCATCATATTGCGCGAGCTGTATTGCTCAGCTGCTCAGCTGCTGTATTGCGCAATCAGTATTGAGCCAGCAGCTGCGCAGCTGCAAATATTGCTCGAGCAATATTGCTCGCAGCTGTGTGGTAGCAGCTGCGCAGCTAGGCTATGACTCGACAAAATCTTGTTGTCCTGATAATGATCTAAAAATAGATCAAAGATTTTATGCTGACGATAACAGTTGTGGCCATATTCAACCGACGATAAGAGATTTTTCTAGAACCAAACATTACTGTGGCATAGAAGGTTCTAGAAAATTATATGGAGATTTGCAAGAACCCTACAATATTGTGGCATAATAATAATAATATAGTAATAACAACAATTATATTCCTATGGTCACCAATGACAACATCGAGCACTATTGAGACAAAATCAAGCCGGCGAGCAAAAAGAAGGTCTAAAACGGTGCAAATTTCAAAATCTAGAGAATCAGTGCAGAGAGGGTTCTAGAAAAATCTATGGAGATTTTTCTAGAACCCAGCATTATTGTGACGTTCCTAACATCATCCTTGTATGAGGAAACGGACGTTAAACCTTTACTATTATTTATTATTATATAGGGTTCTAGAAATATCTATGGAGATCCCTTAAGCGCACATTGAGTGGGAATATGTTCCACGAATCTGTCCTGACATAGATTTCTATCTCTTTCATTACGCAGAAATTACCTCTCACGAAAGAAAAATTTAAAATATCAAAGATATTCTTCCTACGCAATCAGAAAGAAAGAAGGAATGGAAGTTGTAAAGGGTGCAGTTGTTAAGGGTTCGAAGCCCCTTAATTCATTTCTGACCTTTTACTATATCTACCCACTGAGACTAAATCACGTCAAGGGTAGATTTTGCATCCAACTTGACAAGACAAATTCGCGTGTTTGTAAACTTAAGCCTTTATTATCGTTTTTGAATGGTTTTGACTCGATATTAACTAATTATTCATAATCTCAGTAACGCGATAAACGCCATCAGATATAAATATCACAATAATAGCGCAGCTATAAAAATAACACTCCAGCCCAGCAGTGTATAGATGTTTGTTGGCAAACCGAAGATTTGAAACTTTGAAGTCTATAGCCTCTCAATTATTGGTTGCATGCTCTACCGATATATCTAGAATGAATGCTGTAATCTCTATAATCATATTAAATAGTATCTCTGTCTGTCTGTCTGTCAATAAAAAACAACTTTACCAGAAGTGGGGTTTGAACCCACGCGGACAATCGTCCATTGGATCTTAAGTCCAACGCCTTAACCACTCGGCCATCCTGGTGTCCGATAATACCCAGCCTTAAACTTCCTTCCATTTTCACGACCCCGAAACCCCGAGGTTTTATAAAAATTATTATAATATAAATGTGCACTGTACGGCTAAAATTGCAGTTCCAAAAATAGTTCATGTTACGTACAGACTCATAATGAAAATTGCTGAATAAACGCTAAATATTAAAGAAAAAAAGATTTTGTATGGAAATTCCCATAAAACCGCTGAGCAGCAAGTACTCGCGCGATGGTAGCAGTTTCTATAACCTCTGCCAGCAATGCTCCTGATTAGATACACTTAATAAAAACATTACAATTCCAAAATATTGGACGCACTTCTTGCTTCAAAATTCTCATAACAGTAGTTATTAAACTGCTTATCTTCTGTAAGATGTCATCAATAACTATGTCATAGAATTAAAAACAAAAAATTAATATACGCATAGGCCTACATGCGTAGGCCTACATGATCGCAAATAAGAAATAGTCTATATGAAAATCAGAAAGCAAATTTAAGCTTGTTTAAGACTAATTGTTGGGTATAGTGCTGAAAAACATGTTTATGGTCGTGTTTTTAAAGTCTTTTTTGTTGTTTCTTTTGGGTTTTTTGGTCTTGTGTTTTTTATTGTTTTTTTATTGTTATTTTAAGGCTTAAATTTCTGAAACAACTTTTAAAGTAACATAGTACATGTTATTGCTAAGGATTTTTGGTTTATTTTGTGTTTAGATTTATAAGTAGGGTTTATGAATAACTATAGTTTCTTCAAGAAATAATAATTATCACATAAAATATGAAATAATACACTATGATGATATAATAATTGCATTATTATATAAATTTTTCAACCAGAGAGTTGTCAATATATGGAATATGCTACCTCAGTATATAGTAGAGGCCGAGTCGGTGAATGCTTTTAAGAATAGACTAGATAAGTATTGGAAAGAAACACATTGAATTGATAAATTGTTTGATTGTTTTGTGTAGATAGGCTGATAAGTTGCACACCACATGAGGGTATTTGGTTTCTAGGTATTCATGAGCGTGGGTAAGGCTTGTATGTGTATGTATGCGTAGGTGTGTGTGTGTGCTTATGTGTATATGTCTATATACATGTATGTTTGTGCAGGTATGCGTGTATGGATTGTAATGTATATCTATTTTTTGCCATGGTTGATATGCCTGGAATATAGTTATTTGCATGCTTGCATATTTTTGTCTGTATGTGGGTTGATGTGTGTATGTGCAGGTGAGTGTATTCTGTGTGTATGTATGTACATGTAGGTGTAGCCTATGTGTAAGTGTGTGTGTGTGTGTGTGTGTGTGTATATATATATATATATATATATATATATATATATATATATATATATATATATACATGTATATATATATATACATATATACTGACTGGGGCAAAAAAAATCCCATAGCGAAATCTCAATAACTTTAAGAAAACTCAAAATATCTGTACGAAATTTTCGGAGCTTCTAGGGGAGGAATTTTGCGTATATCCTGCAAATTACGAAATTACAGCATTTCTACGAGAAAAGTGCTAAAATCAATATTAAAAATACTTTTTGAAATGTCAGTCGTTCCTTTTAAAGAAAATAACGACCATAACAAAGGCCGTTTACTTAAGTGGTGGAGTTTAAACCTGCACTACATTGCTAGCTACTCCAATATAAAATGCCTAAAATTCGTTCTTATGTTAAAATTATTCCTAAATTTTGAAGAAAATGTCCGGTACTTTTTGTTTAAAAAAGCATTGTTAAAATTGATTTTAAATTTTTTTCGAAGAAACGCTGTATTTTTGTTACTTCTGAATATATTTTCACCATATTTGCAGGATATGTGTAGAAACTCCTCCTCTGGAATCCCCGAAAATTTTGTAAAACTATTTTGAGCTTTGTTCAAGTTATTAAGACTTTTGGTAAAAAAAGCCTTGTTAAAACTGATTTTGCACTTCTTTCGTAGAAAAGCTGTAACATTTTTCCTGCTCAATAGATTTTCATCAAATTTGCTAGATATACGCAGAAATTCCTCCCATAGAAGCTCCGTAATTTCGTAGAGAAATTTTGAGTTTTCTTAAAGTTATTGAGATTTCGCTAGGGGATTATTATTTTTTGCCCCAGTTTGTATATATATATATATATATATATATATATATATATATATATATATATATATATATATATGTGTGTGTGTGTGTGTGTGTGTGTGTGTGTGTGTGTGTGTGTGTGTGTGTGTGTGTGTGTGAGTGAGTGTTTGTGTGTGTGTGTGTGTATGTATGTATGTATGCATGGGCACAAATCACTTTCAAAAGATAGTGGGGCAGAAAAATAAATGGCGTGCGAAGCGTGAAAAAATTTCGCTCGCACCACCAATCTTAGGCTATGCCCCACCAATTTGAGCTATTTGGTGGGGCAAAGGAATATTTTGGTAGGGCAACATGGTTTTTTAGCCTAGACAAATTATACAAAAATTTCTCTGCTGACAGTTTGGGTTAATATGTACGTTGAAATTTGTGTTTTTAAATGATCCAGTAACTAACCTAATTTTAGTGTAAAACAAAGGATTATTGAAAACGCAATCGTAGTTTTAAATGATCTCACATTTAAACTATAATTATGACATGCACGGGTACAACAATTATTGCACCCATATACAGTATCTTAAAACAAAAATAAAGCGACAACTACATAAAAATCAAGTAGTAATAACAATTACGTCATACTTAGTTACGTAATTATAGATAGCATGGTCTTAAAGTTATTGTCTGTCACGCTGCTGAACCACGTTCAACCATAGTCAATTCTACTGTCCAATCACGCTGGACAAGAACAGTAGGACTACAGTAGGATTGCACAAACCTACTGTGGTCCTGATGGCAACATTGCAAATGTTCCGCTCCGCATAGGCTATTAGTGGCCAATACTATAAAGGAGAAGATATTCTCGCCGATATTAATTCATGCGTTTTGACTTTATTCGCGAGGTATCTCGATTCTCGACTGTTGTGTCTATTGCTCCAAATAAAAGTGGTTAGTAGTTTCTGTATGTCAATATCATCCAAGCGATGTTTGTAAATGTTGAGTAGCTTGTCACTGTGATGACTCAGTGGTTGTTGGCGGCTTGTTGCCTTCTTTAACGCTCACTTTTTGTATTGTTCTGTAGATTTTAGTAGTTTGTATTTACTTAAATGATTGTTTGACACTTGTGTCTTTTTTTAATTATCCCCTTAAAGTACGCTGTTTACCCCATCTGAAAATGATCTGATTACCCAAAAAAATGGTGGGAAAGCCCTATCTTTGAAAATATATCAAATTGTCTGCTTTTATCTGCTGAAAATTTGGTTGGGCGCAGCTCCACCAAGCCCAGCGTGATTTGAACCCATGTATGTATGTATACATATGTGTGTGTGTGTGTGTGTGTGTGTGTGTGTGTGTGTGTGTGTGTATATATATAGTTGTGCATGTATATGTGTGTATGTATGTGTATAGGGAGTGTTTGTGTATGTATGTATATGGATACACTTGTAAGTATTTGAGTGTATGTATGTATATATGTATATGTGTGTGTGTGTGTGCATATGTGTGTGTGAGTGTACGCATGTGTGTGTGTGTGCATGTATGTGGGCATACGTGGGTGTATGTATCTGTATTTGTGCATGGTTGTGTACCTGTGTGTAAGTTTATGTGTGAGATACTTGTGTGTGTGTGTGTGTGTGTAGTGTGTTGGTGAGTGTTTGGTTTTTCTTATGTTCTTCTTTTGAAGTCTATCAACTTGTCAAGGTTTGCATCTTGTATTTCCCTTTACTATGTATTGAGGTATGATATTACTTCTAAAACTGGTGTTACAAGTCTTTGTGACTTCCTTAACCAGTATAATAGTGTTAATTTAAGTGTTAAGTTAATTATGTAATCATTAAAGAATTTTCTGTTAGGCCTAAACAGCATTAGACAATAGTAGTGATGTGTGCTTGTTTTAAAACAAATGATTTTTAGCCGTTTCTTTTTTGATTTAAAACAGCGAAAAATACAATAAAAATTGAATAAAATTTGGTTCAATTCAATTCATGGTCTGTCAATTATAACTTCGTGACGTTATCAACACCTCTATAACCTCAATGGTGCTGTGGTTATTTAGGTGTTGATAACGTCATGAAGTTATAATTGACAGATCATGAAGTGAATTGAACCTTCTTGATTTCGATTCCCAGCCGCGCTGATCTGAGAATAAAATATCGGACATGCACTGTACATTAACTGGACTCCGTCCGGAAAATGGTCTAAATTGCCCAACTGTTTAAACATGTGGTACTAAAAAGTGATAGATATCAACAGAGTTGATTATTTTACTCTAATGTGTGCTATTATTATACAGTTATATTTACCAAAAAATCAAAGTATACAGCTCTTTAAATGAAAAATCTAACTTTATAATTTGATTTTAGACTATAGCCCAACTTTTCCATTTTAGACTATGGAATAACTCTTATTACTAATGATTCATTGATGCAATCAAACAAAGCACTGTTACAAATAAAAAAGAACAGATTTTTGTATATTCCTACCTTATCTCGTTGAAAATGCTGAATCGCTGTTAATATCAGTAGAATTCGACAATAAATTATTTTGTTAATTTCAGAATAAATTGTTTTGCAAACAATAATCCACAACATGCCCCACTGTTCAGGTTTTCCACTTAAAACCTTCATCTTGTTTTTGTGCACGGGTTTATCCACCATGGTTATGAAATCGAAAACTCTAAATACGCGATATATGTGTCCATTAATCAACGGCCTAAACCAATCAAATGATTATAAACATACGTCATCATCGGAAGGTTTTTGCTAAATTTAGCGTGTGTCTTTCTGATTGGTTCGAACTGAAGGTAATAGAGCAAACGTGTTGAAAATTCCTTCCCAACTATTTATAGATAATTTAAGTCCAAGAGACTTGCGGTTAGATGGTCACTTATTTGGACATCGTCGCGGGTTCTTGTTTACATTATGTAATTTTAATGTAACTTTTATATTATCCCTAACCCCTACCCTTTACCCTAACGCTAAACATATTCCTACGAAAATAATAAAATTTAGTAAAACTTCATAAGGCGGGGTTAGCGCACTTGGCTTGATTTAGTTGCGCGTCAATTATCGAAGTTAAGCTGCATCGACCTCGGTTAGTACTTTGTGGGTGACCACCTTGGAAGACCTAGTGTTGACCGCTTAGGAAGGAAAAACTCCCAAGGTGATGGAAGGTTAATCTTAAATCGGCGCCGGCTGCAATTGATGCGCCATCAAAAGGCAACGATTACTAATAACCATGGAGAGGAAGGAGGAAATGGCTCTTAAACAAGCATCTCTTGTCATCATCTTGAATGGCTCAATAGCGCAATGGTTACAGGTGTAGATAACGTCATGAAATTTTAAATGGCAGATCCTGAGGTGAATTGAAGCCTCGTGGGTTCGAATCCCAGCCGCGCTGATCTGAGAGTAAAATCTCGGGCATTCACTGGACTGGATACACGGAAAATGGACAAAATTGCCTAACGGATTTAACATGTGGTATTAAAAGTGATAGATGTCAACGTAGTTGATAATTTCACTATAATGTATGTTATTGTATTATTGTAACTGTGCTTCCTGACTCAGTGTGCCGTTATGTTATATAAACAATCGTGACTCATAACAAGAACCCGCGATCATGCAAATAATTCTGTCCAAATAAGTGACCATCTAGCCGCTACTGTCGAAGAGCTACACTCGAGGTTATAGCAGTGGCTAAACAGAGAATTGAGAGCTAGGGGAACGATCAGAATTTTTCCACCTGAAAATGTATTTACAGGTCTCCTAGTATCAAAAATGGGCTTCTAGCAGAGGACGCACCTGATAAATTTTGGACTGACTTTCTGGATTTTGGAATTGCACCGTTTCTGGACCTTCTTTTTGCTCGCCGGCTTGATTTTTGTCTCAATAGTGCTCGATGTTGTCATTGATGACTGTAGCACTCTAACTGTTGTTATTATTATTAAATAAAAAGAGCTAGGGGTATGTAGTTCCCCTGCGTTCCTTCTCGCTTTAAGCACTGGGCTTAAGAATAACCTTCCAACACACTGAGGATTGCATTTTAATTCAAAGATGTCAACACCTGGTCTTCCTTGGTTGTCACCCCATCCGTGTACTAACCGCTCCCAAGTAAATTAGCTTAGCTCATTGACGCGCTACTAAACCTAGTTCGCTAAACCCCGCTCCTAAATTAGAAATTAATTTTGACGTAATCGAAACCTGAGGATTTATTAATTGCCATAAATTAATCAATTGAGTTAGTGAATTGATCATTTTGTATGCTTTATATAGGCCTAGCCAGTTTACCTCAACGTAGCTTGTGAGGTTTTCACTGAGTATTTTCAATGATAACTTAGTTTTGTCCATGGTTGAATTTTTTCAGGTTTTTCATCATAATTCCATTTATCGGTTTACGCAGTTATTGAAGGTTAATTTCTCCCTCCCTCTCTCTCTCTCTCTCTCTCTCTCTCTCTCTCTCTCTCTCTCTCTCTCCCTCTCTCTCTCTCTCTCTCTCTCTATAGTGTTATGCTAAGTGGCAGGTCTTAGAAACTTATAGTTATCTAGATACAAATAGGACCTGCTATTTGGCATAACTAGGAATATAGGCTTATATTCCTAGTTTTACGCAGCTTTTCACACTCATTAATGAGCACAAGCTACAGCGTGTATACGAGTTAATTCCTTCAGAAAAGGCAACGCCTTAAGCCCTTATCAGTGAACCCACAATCCTGCCCCCACCTCTCTAAAAATATTCCCCCCCCCCTTAGATTTTGACTACGTTTTCTGCATAGTCGATAAGCCCCGTAGACTCCCATGCCCCATATCACGCACAACGACGTTAAAGAGGTTCCCGTCAGGATATGATTAACCTGTCCACCCATCTCCCAACCCCTGCTCCATTTTCTACGTTCCTCAGAACGAGTGAGATGCGAAAAGCAGCCGACTCTTAAATGAGATGATGTGATTAGTAAAACACCATTATGTTGAGTACGCAAATTCTTTAAAATTCATTTCGCGGTTTGACCATCATTTCCTTAGTGACTAATTGACTTAAAGTTTTCTGATCGGCCTCTCACGTCGACAACTCTGTGTTACATTAATCTTTGTGACGGTAGCTCGAGTGTGTCTAGTCGTCTTGAAGAGAAGCCTTGTGCTTCTGAACTTGACGTTAAACGCACCACAACCTACCTACCTACCGTCTTTTCCATCTTGAACATAGCTTTCTTTCGACGAGTTCCTGTAAGTTAGTAACTTCATTTATAATATATTAATAAGTTATTAAACAAGAGTTTATATGAGTGAAAGCTACTACGGGCTTCATGTAATCGTTGTAATGGTAGCTCGAGTGTGTCTAGTCATCGTAAGCCCATTACCTATTCAAGTTCATAGCACCTAAACTTTTTTATAACTGATCTTTGATTTATAATTCTTAATGTAACACAGAATGTCTCAATAGCGAAATGGTTACGGGTGTAGATAACGTCATGAAGTTTTAAATAACAGACCCTGAGGTGAATCGAACGCTCGTGGGTTCGAATCCTAGCCGCGCTTATCTGAGAGTAAAATCTCGGACATTCACTGGACTGATTACACGGAAAATGGACTAAATTGCCAAACGGATTTAACATGTGGTATTAAAAGTGGTAGATATCAACACAGTTGATCATTTCACTATAATGTGTGTGTGTGTGTTATTATTTTATTACTGGGTTTAACGTCAAGGTCTGAAGCCCGAAAGGCTTCTCTTCAAGACGTCTAACCCGACCATTGTCGTAGTTGATCAACGGATCGACCAACCAAAGCAGCAGTCAGACTAGACTGAGTGATGATCCAGTTCACAATGAGAAATACATGACAGATATTATATTCTACATGTATATTCTGATACATAAGATACAATAGATAAAGAATACATATGCCTTCAATGAGTCTGTGTATTAGTATGCATTGAATTCTCAAGCGATCACCTTTGGTCGTCCCTGGATTCCTATTTATTCATCATCTCATACGCCGCGAACTGTCTAACTACTCCCCAGTCACTGGATAGAGGGCGCTGTGAACAACAACAGTCGGATAACTACACAGATAACCGTCAGGGGGCTGAAGCGGCGTCCAAACAATACTAATCAAAGCCGACATTTGACCAGATTCGCTCGTCTTTATTTCATTCGCCAGATGGGGGCTGGATATTTTATCGGAAATTCCGTGGCCGCTGGTTTTCATCTACAAATTTAATTTTCGGTCAAAAAATTATTGTAATGATCCTAAGCTCTGTCAAATTATTGTTCGGAAACTCAGTAAATACAAGGTGAGTAAAAATGTGATAACACTTGGAGAAAGTTTGAATATCTCAGGCTATTGTTAATATTTTCAAATCAAACTTTTACCAATTGCTAAAGGAATAAGTTTTGATAGGGTTGCCCCATTTTCATCCGTTTTCATCTATAGATAATAGATTGGCCAGTTGTACAAGTTTTATATGTTTTGGATTTATGTAATTTGGATATTTCTAATTATATTAAAAAAAATTTGGATTTATATATTTTGTCTGGAGCCAGTGGCGATGTCGGTAATATGTTCGATCGCGGATCAGTATGTGCGGTGTTCTAACCTGGCTCGCCCGTCACTGACATCGCTTTCGAGTGAGGAAACTGACGTTAACCTTAGCTTTGCCATCTTTTTGCTTTTGCTTTAGCCCACGACAACATTGAGATCATTCCAGGATATTGCCGCCACTCTCCCTCAGTACTCTCTCTCTCTCTCTCTCTCTCTCTCTCTCTTTCTCTTATTTGCTATCTCTCTCTCTCTCTTACTTGCTATCTCTCTCTCTCTCTTTCATTATCTTTCTCTCTTTCTCTCTCGCTCTCTCTCTCTCTCTGTCGCTCTCTGTCTCTCTCTCCTCTCGATATATATAGATATAGATATATATTATATGATATATAGCTATATATATAATATATATATATATATATGTGTGTGTGTGTGTGTGGGTGTGTGTGGTTGTATATAAATATATGGATTATATACAGCATGTTATATATATATATATATATATATATCATTATATATATATATATATATATATATATATATATATCTTTCTCTCTCTCTCTATCTCTCTTTTTCTCTCTCTCTTTTTCTCTCTCTCTCTCTCTCATTCTCCCCCTCTCTCTCTCCCATTCTCTCCCTCTTTCTCTCATTGTTAAGTCTACTACACAGAATAGTGGGCGGGGTCCATTGGGAGATTGACATGATAAGGGCGTGGTTGGGAACTGTTTACCTAACTGCACATCAAGAATTAGAAACAAGTACAAGAAATAACGAAGGGCTATCGTTAGGCTGAGCTGATGGCATGGTGGGCTAGATGCTTGACTGCGGATAAGTAGGCGCAGGTTTCAAATTCGGTGCCCGACGCAGTCAGTGGCAAGCTTTCGATGAGAAAACTGACGTTAAACTAATATATTGCTTCTAAATTTTAATATCTTCTAATAGTAGCAGCCAGCACTATTAACCCTAAGCAAATAATTGATGAATTAATTAGTTAATTCAAGTAATTAACTTTAATTATTAATTTTAAATTCACCAATCGAATGGTAGTCACACTTAGTTACAAACAAAAGCAACAATCAAAGAAAAACAGAGCTAACATGAAAAATGCTGTGACACAAATGTCGAATATGCCCGGTAGTTAATATAAAGCTGGTAAAGCTAGTGTTAACGTCAGTTTCCTAACTCGAAAGCGATGTCAGTGAGAGGCGAGCCCAGGATTTGGACCTCGCACATACTGATCCGCGGTCGAATGCAACGACATCACCACTGATTCCGGCCAATATAGGCTACAGTTTAGGCCATACGCAAACTTTGTGGCAATATACAGGTACATGCATAGCCTACATAAAAATCTACGCACATGAATATTTACAAAATATTTATTAAGATACAGTATGTATACTATACTTGCGAAAATTGGATTTGAATGGTTATGGATCAATTTTTTAACAACACTTTGGCTTGACTATGGTATACTTTATGTTTGATTGTGTCATATATATATATATATATATATATATATATATATATATATATATATATATATATATATATATCAACAAAGAGAGAGAGAGAGAGAGAGAGAGAGAGAGAGTGAGAGAGATACAAAGAGGTGGGAGAGAGAGAGAGAGAGATAGATTGATATAGAGATAAAGAGAGAGAGAGAGAAAGAGAGAAAGAGGATTCACTCAACACGTTGTATTAGATCATATTCAACCACTCAGAGACTCGTAATATCTCTAACATAACATTAAATCTCCTCATCTCTGCCCATCTCTCTCACCCTCACTCGAGTCTTTATTGCTCTCACGGGGCCCAGAAGGTAAAAGCCCCGATAGCGCCCCGGTCTCGCACTGTATCGCACCCGTATGGCCACACGGGGCCTGCCCCGCCCAATCTGGGGGGGATCTGAAAGAAAAGAAGAGGCTTAACACGTTGCTAAAAGCTCTGCAGCCCATTGGGAGCGATTACATTGACGCCTGTATTGAAGTTTATTAAACGCTGTTGCAGTAAGGAAGCGGTTAAATGGCTAATAAGTGCGTTAAACATCCGCGATAATATCTATAAAAATTTAGGAATGATATAGAGTATTTCATGCACTGGCTAATAAGCTAATAAGTGCACTGGCTGGAGCCGGTAGTGATGTCGGTAAGATATTCGACGGTGACGAGAAAATGCGGGGTTCAAATCCTGGGTTCTCACGCTACTGACATCGGTTTCGAGGGAGGAATCTGATGTTAACATTAGCTTTACCAGTTTTTAAACGATGCATGTTTTCTAGATGATATGTATTAACGTTTAGGAATGATACAGAGTAAGTTTTGATTTACATAAGGTAAAGTTTAACGTCAGTTTCTTTTCTGAAATGATCACCAGTGATAGGATAGGCCAAGATTTGAATCTCGAATCTTTTTATGGTCACTCGGTAACCCAAATGGTCAAGACCCTGAATCATCTCTGCACTGATAGATGCAAAAATACCTCAGTGTGTATAAAAGCTGGTAAAGCTAAGGTTAACGTCAGTTTCCTCACTCGAAAGCGTTGTCAGTGATGGGAGAGCCCAGAATTTGAACCCCGCACTTACTGATCCGCGGTCGAATATCTTACCGACATCGACACTGACTCCAGCCAAAAGCGATAGAGAAGGTCGTAAAATTGTAAACAACCGATCTGGTGGCTCAATGGTTGAAATGGGAATTGAGAGCTAGGTGAACGGTCAGAATTTTTTGGGCCCCCTTGTAATGTATTTACAGGTCTTTCTCTCTCTCTCTCTCCCTTTCTCTCTTTCTCCATCTCTCTCCCCCTCTCCCTCTTATTCTCTCTCTCTCTCCCTCTGTCTCTCTCTCTCTGTCTGTCTGTCTGTCTCTCTCTCTTTCTCTCTCTCTCTATATATCTCTCTCTCTCTCTCGTTCCAAATAGAACACGTACAAACAAATCTCAGAGCGATGATTAAATGAGAAATGCAACACTCGATGGCTTTTAACCGACAATTAACAGGCGTCAACGTGGAGAGATTGCATTCTCTGCTCCACATCTGCTCAATAGATTCTTCTGATAGTGCTTAAGCTTAGCCAGTGACAAGAATGGTTAAGGTCTTCACTGAGTGGTCGTGGTTTAAATCTTAGGCTCGTCCGTCACTGATATGCCTTCGATGAAACTAATGTGCACATCAGCGTTAATGTACAATTATCTGCTGGATATATATACATGTATATATATACATATATATATATATATATATATATATATATATATATATATATATATATATATATATATATATATATATATATATATATATCTTAGTGCACTGCCTACTGGCAGGTCAGTGGTATATAACGCTTCCACTCTTCTCTGTCTCCCGCTTTCATATATATAAATATATATATATATATATATATATATTTATTTATTTATTTATATATTTATTTATTTATTTATATATATATACTGTATATACATGTATATATTATACTGTATTTAGTATACCTACTCAGAATTCCTTATCCATGTGTATTTGTGTGTATGGGTACGTGTGTATGCGTATATTAGAATGTATATAGTTAAAATTTTATATGACATACGTTTCCTGGGCAAACTAAAACCCATATCTCTTTTAACCATAGGTCAATATTCTGGCCCGTTTGCCTTGGAAATTGGACTTACACTGTTTTTAAAATCTCGTTTTCTCATGCGGTCTTTGTCTACTCAGACGTCATCGTAAAGCTGGTAAAGCTAACGTTAACGTCAGTTTCCTCACTCGAAAGCGATGTCAGTGACGGGCGAGCCCATGATTTGAACTCCGCACAATACTGATCCTCGGTCAACTATCTTACCGATTATGTCACTGGCTCCAGCCAGTATTAGTAATATCGTGAGGTGTTTATAGCGCCTGTTGATCCAGAGTCTGTAAGAGACGTCCCTGACATTGCCTTCATAAGCGTAGGACTTACATAGTGCATAATGTTATCGTGGATTGTTTGGGGGAGCCGATGCTGTAGGTAATTTCTCTCTGGAGATCTTCACCACGTGTCTCGTTCAATCATCTCAGACCACACAGTCAAATTAGCGACCCACTGAGCTCCCTATGCAATTAACCCCCTCCCCTCTCCCCTCAACATTTTCTAACGTCCATATTTTACTCCATAATTATATCACTCTTCCTCCCTCTCCCTCTCCCCCCCTCTCTCTCTTTCTTTCTTCACTCTCTTCCTCTTTCTCTCTCTCTTCCTCTGGGCCCCTCTCTCTCTTCTATCTTTCTTGCCCCCTCTCTCTTCCTCAATTTCTTCCAGACATACAGACACTCTCTCTCTCTATCTATCTGTCGCTTTCTCTCTTTCTCTTCTTCGATTGTTGCTCCGCTAAACCACATGTTCAATGCACATATTCCTAGATTCCTACTCGCATTTCATACTCAACTTTCGTGCCAGTGAAGCCATCAGCAATATTTAATGTGATAGCTGGTTAGCTTACAGATCGATGGCGTGCTCCTAAGTTGTTCACGTAGCAATAACCTAATATATTTGTGTCTTGGACTAGTTAATTGTCTGATCTATCCAGTCAGAGATCTTTATACAAAGAAAGGATGTTATGGAGATATACGTATATATATATATATATATATTTCAGGGCGACGTATTCAGTTCAGTCATAATGAACAGGTTATAGTGGTGTGCCACGTATGATAAATGGGTCAACGTGGCGCGTCATTTAATATAAACAATTTAAAATGGCCTTTTCATGTAAAGGGGTCACAGTTACTAGCACGTTGAAATCAGTAAGTCTTCCTGACATTTGAATACATTACCTACTGATCAGCTATCACACACTCAAATAACAAAGCCAATGTCTAAGGGTGCAGCTCTATTAGCATTTAAGTCGCCCACATATTCAATATTGGGAACCTCAACTGGGTTCCTCCAAATGGCAGGTGAAAGCAGTGGTTATAGTGGGACGCAGGGATCTCAGTTCCCCTAGCTCTCATTTTTTCTCAGGTGCTTTCCCCTGCATGGGGTCCAATATTATATACTAAGAGATCTGTAAATACTTTACAGGGGGGGAGGGGGGGGTTGGACGAAGTATTATGACCGTTCCCTAGCTTCCCCTAGCTCTCATTTTTCTGAGGTACGTTCCCCTGCTAGGGCCCATATTAGATACTATGAGACCTGCAAATACATTACAGGGGGCCGAAAAATTGTTACCGTTCTTTTAGCACTCAATTCCAATTTTAACCACTGGGCCTATGGTACATATTCCTACTCAAAACCTACTTTCAAATTCAGTAACAGCTTTCTATGACATTGACCAGGGCTTTGATTAAATCATTAGGGCTGTAGTTGCATTCCAAACCTCAATATAGCATTTATCTTATGAAAAATTTGGTTTCTCATTGTGGTTTCCCTTTTGCATTAATAGGTTTCTGCCTCGTAGCCTCTTATAGAATGTGTAGTTTACGGTGATTCGATTCTATTGAGTGACCCCGACACAGTTTAAATTGTTTCATGGAATTCAGTTTTCCCCTCTTTCATTGAGAAATTTGTCCAGGAAAACTTGGCATGGAAAAACTTGGCAAAAAAAAATTTGGCAAGGAAAAACTTGCAAGCATTTAGCGTACAGACATAAGCAAACGGAATCCCGGAAGCTCTCTTACCTATGACCAACCGACAAGAAGCACAAATCGACCAATGCATTTCTGCAATACAAGATGACATTTAGGAATATTGCTGACAATTATTGTTAAGTATTTCAGCAGATGAGACGCGGGGGGGGGTGAAAGGGTTGGAATTCCGGTTCAGCTTTATGCTTAAAGAGCAAAACGATGAACTGATGACCGCGTCAAACATTTCTCTATCCAAATCAATTCCCTTAAATGTCATTCGTTCGCCAATTTACCGAAATATGAATATCCGTGGGCTTAGCACTCCCACCTTCTGGGTTTACCCCACGTCTGTTCGTCTACCCCTCTTTTAAGTGACACTATATTACCGACATCGGTAAGATATTCGACCGCGGATCAATAGGTGCGGGGTTTAAATCCTGGGCTCGCCCGTCACTGATATCGTTTTCGTGTGAGGAAACTGACGTTAACATCAGCTTTAGATTTTTTTGCATGGTTTCATTATTGTCACTTGTTCTAAAACTAAAATGTGAAAGCTTGAAGATTACTGGTCATTTAGAAGAGCGCAAAGCTGCAGTTTAATGTGTTTTTAATCACTCAGTCGAGGGAACTCATAGTATATATGCATATATATATATATATATATATATATATATATATATATATATATATATATATATATATATATATATACATGTATCTCTCTTAGTGCACTGCCTACTGGCAGGTCCATGGTATATAACGCCTCCACTCTTCTCTATCTTCCGCCTTCCTCCTCATTTCCTCATATGAGTGGGTCTTTAAATCATCTAACATACCTAATCTCGGCCTGCCCCTGCCTCTTTTTCCCTCCATGTATATTTTATATATATATATATATATATATATATATATATATATATATATACATGTGTATGTATATATATATATATATATATATATATATATATATATATATATATATAATATAACCCCACCTCTCAAACAGCCCGAAAACTCTAGTGCTGATCAGGAGGAGGTGGGTACTATGTCAATTTAAGAAATTCACAGATGACACTGAATGGGAAGATGAAGGATGAATATGGATGGATGGAAGGTGGGTGGAAGAGAATTTTCCTTTAATAATAATAGCTCGGTCGTTATGCGATACTGCAGTGTTACCACGCTACTTACACAATCGTCACCTGCGCTCAATCGAGTGTTGCTGACAGCACTGTTACCAGCTCAAGGGTTTTCTACTGACGTGGCAACAATGATATGACACTGATTAACAGTGAAAATGTTTTAGACTTAAAAGTACAGTAAGGTAAAGTACAAATCAGATAGAGTACAATAAGGTGAAGTACAATAAGGTAAATTACTATCAGGTAGAGTACAATCAAGTATAGTACAATCAGGTAGAGTACAATAAAGTAAAGTACAATAAAGTAAAGTACAATCAGGTAAAGTATAATCAACTATAATACAAAAAGGTAGAGTACAATAAGGTAAAGTATAATATGGTATAGTACAATCAGGTAGAGTTCAATAAGGTAAAGTACAATAAGTTAAATTACAGTCAGATAAAGTACAATCAGGTAAAGTACAATCAGATAAAGTACAATAAGGTAAAGTACAATAAGGTAAAGTACAATGAAGTATAGTACAATCAGGTACAGTACAATCAGGTATAGTACAATCAGATATAGTACAATAAGATAAAGTACAATCAGGTGAGGTACAATGAAGTATAGTACAATCAGGTAAAGTACAATCAGGTAACGTACAATCAGGTAAAGTACAATCAGGTAACGTACAATCAGGTAACGTACAATCAGGTAAAGTACAATCAGGTAACGTACAATCAGGTAAAGTACAATCAGGTAACGTACAATCAGGTAAAATACAATCAGATGCAGTACAATAAGATATAGTACAATCATTGTCACACATGATCATTTCTCACACTGACATCACTTTCGAGTGAGGAAACTGAAATTAATATTAGCTTTACCAGATTTTTACTCAGTTTCAGCAATACAAGTTGTAGCTGGAGCCAGTGGCGATGTCGGTAAGATATTCGCCCTTACCGACATCGCCATCAGTATGTATGGGGTTCAAATCCTGGGCTCGTCCGTCATTGACATCGCTTTCGAGTGACGGAACTGACGTTAACATTAGCTTTTTAATAGTTTTTAGCTCTTTATATACTTTCTGCACATATTCGAAGCTTCTCGAAGATTCGACTTTTTCTTGACGATGGTAGCTCAGTCACAATTCTTAAGTCTAGATACTATTTCGTATTTCAGGTAACAGAAGTTCTTTTCCAGATTTAAGGTATGGATTAGCGGAACCGGAATAAACCCGGGATGAATGTCGATAGGCGCACCGATTATCATCCATAAATTAAAATCCTCTAATCCGACTTTAAAGTGGATCAATTCCGCCTTTCCCATAGTCAGCAGGACTTTACGCTATAATCTGTCACTCATCGATATTGAAATGAATTTAAAGTAAATTACTGTATTGTAAGTATGAACGGGATTTATTCGGATGAAAATATTCTACAATTCTTTAGAATTTAACGAGAAAAGGCTTATCCGTTTCCAATTTAATTCGTCTTAAATTTAAGCCGTTCTTACTCAATTTAATGCTAATAGGCCCCAGCCTATGCTCGTCGAATTTTCTAAGATTTTTCCACAGAGCCATTTTCTCGTGAAATATAGTGAGTGGAATTTAAATTGGAAAATAGTAGTAATGATAATAGCAATAAAGATTTAACGTCCGTTTCCTCATCCAAAGATGATGTTAGGAACTTCCTCACAGAAACAAGTAGAAAAAGAAAGGAAAGAGGAAAATAGTAGAAATTTAAAATTTCCTCCAGCCGAGTAAAGTAAAAAGTAAAACACGCATTATAGTGAATAATCAACTATGTTGATATCTATCACTTTTTAATACCACATGTTTAATCCGTTAGGCAATTTAGACCATTTTCCGTAAAACCAGTCCAGTGAATGTCCGAGATTTTACTCTCAGATCAGCGCGGCCGGGATTCGAACCCACGAGGGTTCAATTCACTTCAGGATTTGTCATTTAAAACTTCATGACGTTACCCCTACGCTATTTAGACATTCTAATATATAAGCGAGTCTTCCAATATATCAAATTTAAAGATTAATTGGTCTCAGGGGCCGGACCGCCTCCGAGATTGACTAAATTCATCGTATTTATATATGTTTCTAGATTATAGTCTGTGTGGGAGATAGAGGGCTTGGAGAGAGGGGGGAGGTTAATATATTGGGGGTGAGTGCAAATGAAATTGGGTGTGTTGGTCAGAAATAAAAATACATTAATCCCCATGCCTTCAGCCTCGTCCCTCCACTGATAGTACTTTTAGGTAAAACAGATAATTTATATTTTCTTCAATTGATTTATAAATAGCTTCGGTATTTATAAATCAGTAAATTCGGTATTTACTGATCCGCAGTCGGTAAGATACTCGACCGCGGATCAGTATGTGCGGGGTTAAAATCCTGGGCTCGCCCGTCACTGACATCGCTTTCGAGTGAGGAAATTGACGTTAATCTTAGCTTTACCAGCTTTTAGATTCATAGATCTTTGTGTGTATGTGTGTGTATGTGTGTATGTGTGTGGTGCGTATGTGTACTGTGTATGCATGTGTGTACTTGTTTATATGTGTGTATGTGTATAATGTTTAGAAGTACGTTTAGATGTGTTAGTATATGCGTGTGTGTACTTGTATGCATATGTGTATGTGCAAATGTGTTTGGATGCATGTGTAGATGTATGGCTGTGTGTCTGGTGAAACTATCAGGTGTTTAAGAAGTGCTAATGCTGTCACTGATGTCTCTGAGTGATGTGATGATAGCGTGAAATGAGCGAAACTTTAATTTCCAGAATTGTTTTCTATCGTTACCGCTTCATGTGTCAGTCTAATATATCGTCCAATGTATACTACCGCGCTATGATTAATCATAAATCAACAGCAGATTGAAAATTAGTGGGAAGAGAACGAAAGAAGGTGATAGAGAGAGAGAGAGAGAGAGAGAGAGAGAGAGAAAGAGAGAGAGAGAGAGAGAGAAAGAGAGAGAGAGAGAGAGAGAAAGAGAGAGAGAGAGAGAAGAGGGCGAGAGAAGGAGAAGAGAGAATGAGAGGGGGAGAAAGATAGAGAGAGAGAGAGAGAGAAGCACGGAAAGAGGAAATCTGAGAGTAAAACCAATAGCCTACTATGTTATAATTAGCAACTGACAAATGTAAAATATAATACAATTTTAAATTGTAAAATCAACAATTATAAATTAAAATTACAAATATAAAAATTTAAAAATATAAAAGTTTAAAGTATGTTTTTAACTTAGAGGGCTGTCATTAACTACGTCTCTAAATCGATCAATGGTTTTTAAAAAGAAACGGAAAGAAAGGATGAGAGAGAAAGAGAAAACAGAAAATATAGATAAAGAAGCATAATAGGTGAAGAGAGATAGATAAAGGGAGAGAGAGAGATAAAGGGAGAGTGAGAGATAGAGAGATAGGGCTAGTTGGCAAATTGTTCGACAGCGAATCAGTAGGTAATAGGTATATAGATTCAGATACAGTGCCCTCCATATCATTGAGAACTCATTAAATTAAATTAAACTAAATTAAGTTATGTTAGGATATGTTAAATTAAGATAGGCTAAGCTTAGCCAAAGCTATAGATAACGCTAACATCAAAGAAATTGATTTCTGCTACTGTGTAATAATGCTGAGATAGATACATATGACTTTAGAGCTCTTAAAGTAGGATAAGTTTGCCTAGGTCAGTTTCTTTATGTCATCTTATAATTTTCCAGTTTATATGTCTGATTTAGGCATTTCAGCCTGTATCTGTTACATTGCTATGTTATCTGTCATATTGTTACAGTCTGCGATTTGCAAGATTTATAATGGAAATAAAAAGGAATAGATTTTAAATTAAGTAAAGTGCCACACGCAATTAAATGCTACATAGGCTACGTCGAATACAGTGGCGGATCAGGGGTCCAAGGGGGCCATGCCCCGGGAAATTTCTATGTAATTTAAAAAGAAACTTTGTTAACTAAGAAGAATTTTAACATTCAGATATTCAGTGGCTGGTCCCCGGGGAGGAGGGGGGGGGGGGGGCTCGCCGTTTATTGTCAATCACACACATATAACAGGCTCCACTCACCTAAACGGTTTCCAAGAAAAAGGTCCAACAATTTTTCCCCGACCCCAAAATTTTTTTTCAGTCTGTGATCAGAACCCTTGTAAGTCTAGAGCAGGCACACCATCTGTTGACATCGCCATATCAGTGTAATGTACCTCAATTATTCAATTCTCTATACATATATTTTTGCATTTACGTCTCGTAAATTCACAATTATTAAGTTAAATACATATTAGGGGAACTACATACTAAATATTAATGCATGCTAATGAGGAAGGCAACATGAAACCACCTCAGAAGCCATACATTTCCTGAGTTATAGGCTACATAAGGTATGGATAAGGTATAGACTTTGTGAAGGGATTAACTTGTTGATCTAAGGAGTGCTCTTATGGAGCTAGAAAGCAGTCTTTGAGTATGAATTTGTACCTTGAACTTGCCACTTGGCAGTGCACGGAAGAGTGAGAGATTAGGGGGAAGGCAAAATATCTTTTGTCAATTCCCTCCCAAAAAAATTTCCTGGATCCGCCCTGCGGCAAATGGTGACGACAGTAGCTGGAATTAACATAAAGAATCGAGGAGGACTAATTAGCGCAAAGTGTTAACGCGATACCATCAATTATTCGACTCTGAGCGATTATTTCAACACCGTCACATAAAAGCAGCGATTATTCCTCAGACAATAGTCTAAACACATGTGACCGTCTCTACCTTCTTCACACCTCTCCACCTTCCACCAAATCACTCCACCTCCCACCAAATCACTCCACCTTTCTCCTCTGGCTGGAGCCAGTGGCGATGTAGGTAAGATACTAGACCGCCGTTCAGTATGTGCGGGGTTCAAATCCAGGGCTCGCCCGTCACTGCCATCGCTTTCGAGTGAGGAAACTGACGTTAACATTAGCTTTACCAGCTTTTTACCTTTACTACCACACACATACACATACACACACACACACACAGACGCACAGAGAGAGAGAGAGAGAGACCGAGAGAGAGAGACCGAGAGAGAGAGAGAGAGAGAGAGAGATAGGTCACATATGCTCTTCTATTCAGAGTATAATATTACATTACAGTAGAACGATTATGAGATACAACACGCTATACAGTGACTACCCACCTGAGCACCTGATCATACACAGAGCTATGCACTCAATCAGCCTAATATCTGCTTTATTATTGACATTTAGTTTATATTAATAGGCCCCCATTTGTTTTATATTCATATTTGTTTTATATTCATATTTGTTTTATATTCATATTTGTTTGTATTCATATTTGTTTTATATTGATATTTGTTTTATATTAATATTTGTTTTAATATTAATATTTGTTTTAATATTAATATTTGTTTTATATTAATATTTGTTTTAATATTAATATTTGTTTTATATTAATATTTGTTTTAATATTAATATTTGTTTTAATATTAATATTTGTTTTAATATTAATATTTGTTTTAATATTAATATTTGTTTTATATTAATATTTGTTTTAATATTAATATTTGTTTTAATATTAATATTTGTTTTATATTAATATTTGTTTTAATATTAATATTTGTTTTAATATTAATATTTGTTTTATATTAATATTTGTTTTAATATTAATATTTGTTTTAATATTAATATTTGTTTTATATTAATATTTGTTTTAATATTAATATTTGTTTTAATATTAATATTTGTTTTAATATTAATATTTGTTTTAATATTAATATTTGTTTTATATTAATATTTGTTTTAATATTAATATTTGTTTTAATATTAATATTTGTTTTATATTAATATTTGTTTTAATATTAATATTTGTTTTAATATTAATATTTGTTTTATATTAATATTTGTTTTAATATTAATATTTGTTTTAATATTAATATTTGTTTTAATATTAAAATTTGTTTTATATTAATTTGTATATATTAATATTTGTTTTATATTAATATTGGTTTTATATTGATATTTGTTTTATATTAATATTTGCTATTATTAATACGTGTTTTACTATTAATATTTGATATTATTAATATTTGTTTTATTATTAATATCTGCTTTATATTTATATTTGTTTTATATTAAAATTTGTTTTTATATTAATATTTATTTTATATTAATATTCTCAATTATTGATATTTGGTTTTTATTAATAATTATTTTATACAAATATTTGACCCCTAGAAAAATCGTGGATGTTTTGTTAAATTGTTAAATATATATTTTGTTAAACTATCAAAACTGTGTTTTGATGCGTTGTTAAAAATGTGTTTTGTGAAATTGTTGCTTGTTAAAGCTGAGGAAGGCCTAGGGGGCACACCTCGTCTTAAGCAGAATCAACCACAAATAATGGTGTATCGTGTTAGCTGAATTAAAGATCCGCTATCACGAGAACAGGAAGTGGAAAGCGGAAGATAGAGAAGAGTGGGAGCGTTGTATACCATGGACCTGCCAGTAGGCATTGCATTGAGAGAGAGAAAATACTGAATAGGTAAGCAAAATTGCCAGTTATTTTGAAATTATGCACACCGAATGACAATTGCGTTTGCATTGATTAACGTGGATCAACAAGCCCATCCGATTCTTTCATAGCGTAAGCTAATTAAAATATGAATAAACAGATCAATTTTTCTAAAATTTATATAAATCTATAATTCATATAAATGTTCTTGACAAAAGAGAATCTAAAGCTAAGGTTAACGTTAGTTTCCTCACTCGAAAGCGATGTCAGTGACTGGCGAGCCCAGGATTTGAACCCCGCACTTACTGATCCGCGGTCGAGTATCTTACCGATGTCGCCACTGGCTCCAACCAGTCCAGACAATAGAGAATCTGACGTAAATTCTAAAGTGATATTTAACATCAATGCTGCAGTAGGCTATGCATACACGTTTCATCTATGCATTATGACGTCGCTGACATTGACTTATGGCGAGGAACCGGATGTTAAATTCTTATTGATTGATTGATTAAGCTCCACCCCCTATCTCAAAAGCCCCGGAAAACCTACGGGATTGGTCAGATGACCGAGTTCTCTGCTGAAGCAGAGTGCAGCAGCAGTAGCTGTCAGCTGATTTCCCGGCCCCGGCCCCGGCCCCGCTGCAGCAGCTGAGGTAGTGGGCGTGGCGTCAGCAGCAGCAGCTGGAAACCCGCTTAGACTCTTCCCCAATTCCTGCGTTGTCATAGAAACATGCGTTGTTGTCATCAACCCCAGCTCCGATGACGTAATCATTCCATGCGTTGACGTCATCAACCCCAGATCTGATGGCGTAATCATTCCGTGCGCTGACGTCGGAGCATCGCGCACTGTTTCAAAGTCGATGGGAAAACCACGCTGGTACTGGGAATGTGGAAATGGTGGCGAAAGATTGGACACAAAACCGGGATGAGGTTGGAAGAGTAGTGGAAGTCGGGGCATTCTGTGACTGGCGGCCATCTTTGCCGCCATGTTGGCCGCTTCGAGCTCGGAGGCTAACTGCCTCTTCCACTTGTTTCGTCTGTTCTGGAACCAGATCTTCACCTGGGTCTCGGTTAGTCGCAGGGTGCTGGCGAGGCTTGACCTCTCTGAACTCGATAGGTAGCGCTTAGCATCGAACGTCGATTCTAACTGAAACACCTGCGTGAATAAAAGTTATTATACGGTCGAATCTTGCTGAAACACCTGCGTGAATAAAAGTTATTACAAGGTCCAATCTAGCTGAATTTGCTGAAAAACCTGCGTAAATAAAAGCTAAAATAAAGTCGAAGCTAGCTGAAACACCTGTGTGAATAAAAGATACTATTAGGTCGAAGTCTAGCTGATATGCCTAACTGAAAGAAATGTGTCCATAAAAGTATCAAACTTAAACCATATAGTGTACTTATAGGCCTAATATTTTACACTTTTACAGTATTTCGGTATCAGTAATGTACAGAAGTAAAGTAATAATTAATTATTAATTATTATTATATAATTAATTGAAGTAATATAATTACATGAGTTGCGGAAAGAAGGGTAAGGTTCGCGGGTCACGTATTATGAATGCCTGATGAGAAATATACAAAGACTGCAATGAATTGGAAGCAAAGTTAAGGAAAAATTAAAGAGGAGGACCTAGAAGTACTTGGTTCAACACGATCAACAAGGATTTGAAAACTTTGAACATTTCATGGGAAGAAGCTGAGGGTTGCTGAAGACAGAAAAGAATGCAGGAATGTTGCCGTCCTATGTTCTCTTCAGAACGCAAGGGACTGATGACGATGAACATAACTGAATGTACCGTATACATGTAAGTTGAACACGCTAACACTTTATAGTGTCGATATTCGTATCTATTTTCAAATATCACTACTACTAAGGCAATAGGCCTATCTCATCTGAAACCTGTCACATAACTTAAATAAGATAAATTAAATAAAAGACATAAGTTAAATTGAAAAATATTTCATCATGAGTTGCCCTAAATTAAACTTAATGAAGTAAATTATAAATTTATTTTCAGTTTATTTAATATTATTAACGCTTTACCTGAGACCGGGAGAAGACAGTTCTTGTTTTCTTCTTCCTGCTCATTGCCATCAAATCCCCATCACCACCGTTGCCAGAGGAAACCGCGTCTCCATAGCAACAGGCAGTGTCGTAACCTACGTCGTTACCGTAGCAACCGTCACCATCGTCGTCGTCTGACCCGCAACACCCGTCCTCAGCGCTGGAACACTCTTCCTCGAGTCTGAAATCCCCCTCCATCAGTTTTCCCTCGATATCACGTGATACTGGTCTATCTCTGAGGTCATCTATGACGTCATCCTCAGTTGATGACGTAATCAGCACGTTAGATGTTGTTTGAGATGCTCTGCGGACGCCTAGTGTAGGTGGATCTACCTGCATGGACTGGAAGAGGCTTTCTGGATGGAGTTTGGAAGGGGAACGCTGTGGAAATGCGGGGAAGAATTGAAAGTTTTGATAGCAATCGACTGTTTTATCGGTTATCCATTGACATACAGATCGATCTATTGACTGATTCATTGATAGGTTTATTGATCGATTTATGGATCGATTCGTTGATTGATTTTGTTGGCGCTGAAGATCGAGAAGTAGCTGCGGATGTTTCTGTAGCAGTTCTTGATGCAGCTGCAGCTGCTGTCGGCAAAACAGCAGCGGCGACGGCGTCAGCTGTGGCTGCTGGCCGTGTAGATAGTGGTGCAGCAGCAGCTGCTGCTGGCGTAGCTGCTGCAGCTGTCTTTCTTGGAAGAGAATATGTTCCTTGGACCTCGTTTGATCATTTTCTACATTAATTAAGTTTTCTTCCGTTTTCTCTTCGTCTTGTTTGCTGTTGGGTGCATCTTGAAAATAAATAAGCGCGCATTAGATTTCAATAAGTTAGGATTTGTAAAAAATATGATGATAATAATAAGAATAAAGGTTTAACGTCCGTTTCATCATCCGAGGATGATGCCAGGGACGTTAACTGTTAACGAACTAACTGTTAGAAAGTCAAATTAAACTTGACCTCTCTGGGGGGGGGGTACATGCCCCCTCCTGCCTCCCCTCGTTTCGCCACTGGCGAGACAAAAGGCAAGCGTGAACTTTTAATTTAAATTTTAACTTATTTTAATTTTTTAACTTTTTAATTTAATTATTATAATGTTTCAGTTGGTTTTTTAATACTTAAGAGAGAACAAGAATAAAGGAGAGGGTGGCAGACAATAACATACCATCACTTATCTCACAATCCTGACATGTTTTTATCCCTCCATCTTCCACTTTCTGCATCGTCAACATCTGACTCTGATGCCTCAGCAAGAAATGTTGATGTCCCCTCAAAAAGGAGTACCAGTATCCCAGACACTGAGCAGCCGGGTTATAAGTCTGATGGGACGTTCTCCCGCTCAGTCCACTCGTCTCTTCTGAGATTCTGGATTGCTCCAGAGGACTCTGATCTGACTGGAAGTGCTGAAGTCCTTCTGACTGAAAGTTCTGTTGTTCTTTTGACTGAAAGTTCTGTTGTTCTTTTGACTGAAAGTTCTGATGTTCTTTTGACTGAAAGTTCTGATGTTCTTTTGACTGAAAGTTCTGATGTTCTTTTGACTGAAAGTTCTGATGTTCTTTTGACTGAAAGTTCTGATGCTCTTTTGACTGAAAGTTCTGATGTTCTTTTGACTGAAAGTTCTGATGCTCTTTGGGCTGGAAGTTCTGATATGTCTCCTGCAACTGGGAACTGAAAGGGTGGGCATGATTAGTGGCCTGTTGGCTTAGTAGATTGCTGATCATAAAGCCGAATGATTTTGGATTTGGAACCTCAGAAGGAATGGGAGAAAGTTCGCTGTCCACCGCAGAGTTCGAATTCTGTTCCTCCAAAGCTGAAGCTATAATTGAGACCTTTCTCTCAGTTTCTACTTTCTTCTTTTTTAGTTTTTCCTTTTCCGCGTGATTCTGGCAATGTTCCCCATCATACTTGTCCTTGACTCTTTCATTCAGTTTTCTTTCTTCTTTCTGTTCTTCCCCGGAGAAATGGAAGAAACCCGGCTCAGATTTAATATTCTGACTGGTTCTAAAGACGCATTTGACCTTTATCTTGCCATTGACTGGAGACTGTTGAAGCAAGGATTGAGAGTCCTGTCCGGATTGCGAGGCTGACTCATCGATGGGATTGGAGTCAGTGGAGGTGTTTGGAGAATTTTCCACCATAATTTCGTAAAACAGCTTCTGATTGGTTCCGGTTGGCTCTTGTGAAAGTTCTTGCAGCAGCTGTTCTTTCTGGAGAAGTTCTTTCCTTAGATCTTCTGGTCCCTTTGATTGTCGATCCTGTGCCAGTTCTTGATGCCGTTCTTTAGTAAAGTCTTGTTCTGGTTCTTGTTGTATGTGTAGTTGAGTATTTTGATGTAGTTCTTGCTTCAGTTCTTGTCGAAGTTCTTGTTGAAAATTGTCTTGAAATTCTTGTTTATGTTTGTTCATCGTCTCTTGGTTATGTTCCTTCTGCAGAATCTTAACCCGGTCATATTCCTCGTCACAAGCTACTGGTTTCAAACTGAAATTGCAGGAACTTTCGCTATCTACTTTGAGTTCAAATGAGGAGTCCGCTGCTCTATCAGATGTTCTCTCTGCTGCCCTATTAGCTGCCTTATCATCTGTTCTATCAGCTATTCCATCAGCTGTGCTTCTGCTCTTTAACAGGCTGACCATTTTGTTGATTGATCCAAAATCTATAAGAATGAATAAACATCTATAGATGACGGAAGGTTATTCCTATTTCTGTTCTTGCTGCAATATGCACTACTATTTGAAGTACGGTTATGAGTTATAAATGGGTGAGAACAAGAATGAAATTACCACTGTTCCTATTTGTTCATATTTCAGATTACTGCTCCAAGAATAATAATAGTAATAATAAAAAGCTGGTAAAGCTAAGCTAAGATTAACGTCAGTTTTCTCACTCGAAAGCGATGTCAGTGAAGGACGAGCTCAGGATTTGAACCCCGCACATACCGATCCGAGGTCGAGTATCTGACCGACTTCGCCAATGGTTCCAGCCATAATAACAACAGTTAGAGTGCTACAGTCATCAGTGACAACATCGAGCACTATTGAGTCAAAATCAAGCCGGCGAGCAAAAAGAAGTTCTAAAAACGGTGCATATTCCAGAATCCAGAAAATCAATCCAAAGTAGAATTGGCATGATAGTATGCTGAGTGACCGGCTTGAAATTGTCTCATAGTTCTCGATGTTGTCATGCAAGACAGTAGCACTGTAGTTATTGTTATGACGTTAAAATAATATTTGCTGTGTGGTTGTGTGTCAAATATAACTAGGCGAATAGTAAGAGGCGGTTCAGATTCAGATCACTGATCATTCAGAAACAGACGTTAAACGTCATTTTAATAATTCAAAATTTAGAAATTAGACTTAGACTTATTAGTCTAGACTTCTAGCAGATTAGATTAGACTTATTAAAGGATCGAAGCTAGATCGAAGATAGAAGATAGAGAAAGAAGAAGTAGAAGACGATGATGAAGAAGAAAAAGAATAAGAGGAAGAATAATAAGAAGAATATGGAGAAGAAGAATTGTAAAGGAATTGAGGATAAAACTATGAAAGTATAAAAATAACGCCATTTTCTTATCTCGAATCTTCACGCAGTGATATACCAAGCGACATAGCTATATGACCACTACATCTACTGATCCACAGTGGAACAACTAACTGCCAAAAATAGTTTAACGTCAGTTTCCTTTCCCGAAAGTATGTTAGAGATGTGGAAATAACGCTTAAGAACTGATAGTAACACTGGCTTGTGATTTCTAGACGTAAAATTGATAAAATTGATATTGAATATTATAAATGGAGAACATTGGATAATGTACCATACAGTATTTCATAATGTTGAAGAGAAAGCATTTCGCTTCTTTATAAAAGCAAAGGCTGGGCATTGCTGACAGCTGTCAGTCAAGCTAATAGGTCCCGCCCAGCTGCTGCAGCAGCTGCAGAACTGCTGCAGCAGCTGTTCTTCTCTCTCTCTCTCATCTCTCTCTCTCCTTCCCCTCCTTCACTCTCTCTCTCTCTCCTCTCTCTCTCTTCTCTCTCCCTCTCTCTCTCTCTCTCTAACTTTCGAATTCCAGATCGCTGCATCTGTTTTCACTGCTTGCTAAACCGGAATTAGGCCTAAGCAAAATTATAAGTACATGCATATAGGCCTAGTAGGCCTACCTTCAACTAAACTTTAGTCATCCGTTCACAGCTGTAGATGCTGTCGCGAATGATGAAGCTGCTATGACAGCTTTAACTGCTGCTGGGACAGCTACATCTGCTGCTGTGATAGCTCTAGCTGCTGGGACAACTATATTTGCTGCTATGACAGCTTTAACTGCTGCTGAGACAACTGCAGCTGCTGTGATAGCTGTTGCAACTAGGATAGCTGTAGCTGTGGGGCAGCTGGTGCTGCTGTTACTGTTACCGCAGCTGCTGAAGATGATTCCAATTGGTATCTTCAACGAGTGGGTGGAGCCTCACGAGATTCCTGGCCAATCAGAATCCTTCATTCGATCTCTGTTTGATTATTGGGATTAAATGTACAACAATGTAATTATAAACTGAAGTCATGTAAAAGCATCTTATACTGTGATAAATAAAAAAATAAAAAAAATTAGCGCGAGTGCTCATAATACCCTTTTAAATACTGCGATTCTTTTGGACTTTCTGCTATGTACGGGTTGGGTTTTCTTGCGTGAATAATATAAAGTTACCGTCGCTGATGTTGGCCTTTGGATCCCTTTTCTAGAAATAGTTTGAACGCATTCTCAACTACTGTTAATTTAATATAATCAATCGAAGGGCAAATAGCATCTTATAACGTTCTAACTGAGCCGGAGGGGTAAATTCCCAAAAAGCTCGAGAATGACCCCATCCCGCTGCAAATTAGGATTTGTAGCCTAACGTTTTCATGCAGTAGGCTAACTTCGCCATACATTGCAGCACAATGTGTGCAGTTTAAATACTGAAATAAGCAATATAGTTAATCTATAAACCGTCATCATCATCTTCTCTTGAATCCCTGTTTAGCCAGGATTGTGATACCAATACTGTCTCAAATCGTCTCTGTCCTACACCACATCACCAGCCTCTCCCCTATCTGACACTTTTCCATTGGTTTTAATTTTGTAGCAATTTCTGGAGCCTAGGCGCTCACCAACCGAATGCCTGACGATGGTATGGATCTTAGTGCTTTAGTCGCCTTCTCGACAAGTGCAGTCATCCGTTGGTCAAATTCTTCAAACAACCCGGACACAACACGGAGAGTTAAGCTATAAACCAAATTAATTCAATTAATTTAAGCTAAAGTGATCTTATCTAATCCAAATAAGACCACATCGTTTCAGTAGGAATAAATAAATAGATAAATACATGAGGAAATAATAATTAAATGACGCTCACCAACGGATTAGCTAAATGCCCTGACTGACTATGCTTTAGATCTTAATTAGTGATTTTGTCGCATTTTACGACACATGCAGTGACTTCAGTCCACGGTTAGTCTAGGCCCAAATGTATTTATTAGCAACCCGGACACAACACGGGCAGAGGACGACATACATGTACATGTGCATGCGTGTGACATAAAAATACAAAATTGGGCTACAATGTATTATAATGTCTGGCAAGTGGAATTCAAGATTGAGAAAATGACATGGTGCTAACGTTAAACTTGGCTGGCGTAATTACTTGTTTATTAACATTGTATTAATGACAGTTTATTTGTGTATAATCATATTTAAGTTGAATAAATTTAATTCAGTATAAGTATCGTTTCATATCATTTAATTCAGTGTAAATATCAGTTGAATATATTTAATTCTTTAAGGAGTACAGATCGAATGATAGCAATCTGATATATATAATCGTATTGTCTATTAGTGTTATACGCAACAGTTAAATAAGTAAACTTTGCGAACTCAGAAATTTTTCCTTACAAATTAACTTATTAAAGTTTTAAAGGGGAACAGTCGGACCTTAAAGGAAACATGAATAATATTTCAGAGTTAAAAAGCCCATTAAATTACTAATATTTTCAACTTAACATATTAGAGTTTAATAATAAGAATAATAACACACATTATAGTGAAATGATCAACTACGTTGATATCTATCACTTTTAATACCACATGTTAAATCTGTTAGGCAATTTTGTCCATTTTCCGTGTATCCAGTCCAGTGAATGCCCGAGATTTTACTCTCAGATCAGCGCGCGGCTGGCATTCGAACCCACGAGGGTTCAATTCACCTCAGGATCTGCCATTTAAAACTTCATGACGTTATCTACACCTCTAACCATTGCGCTATTGAGGCATTCAATATATACAATAAAAAAGTTTTTCATACATCTTTCCGTCGTTTCATGCTTTGGATGTATCCTTGACTAACATAATTCAGTCCAATTCCGATGCATTTTGAGGATAATTTATATGGAAAATAATTAATTAAAATAAGATTGTAATAAATCTTAGTATTATTATTATTGTCTGTTCTTTTCCTTTATCTAAATGACTAGTTTCTGCGTTAAAATTTATATAAAATTATTAAACGTTGCTGGTCGCAGCAGCGGGTGACATTGCCCTGAATCCACAACTTTTGGCTCCAGCAGCGCCCGTCTCCACTTCAAATAAATTAAAATATTTTCAGGAATTAATGAGAGGTGATTGCAAATAGACTGGCATTATAATGTATTCTAATGTCTCCACACTCATGTTTAATTACTTTGGTTCCTAGGTAACCTTGGGATTCTTTCTCTCGTTCTTGGGTCTAGCAATGGTCTATTATTCGATGTCCTTATGGATGGTAGAGCAGACAGACTCAAAACGGTGTTTTCCTTGTTGTTGTTGTTCATCTGAGGGCCAAGTTTCCGATTTGAAGAGAAAGAAGAAGTGAAGTGTTTGCAAACAATAACAAAAACAACAAACATGGCTCTGTCATCTTTGGTTATTATTAACTCGCTATTTACTGAATGTTTTTATTCTCTACATTCATAAAGCGATCATTATTTATATTTAATTGTATTTATATATATTTAGACTTACATATTATTAAATTTGAATTTAAATAGAAACTTTCCAATAAAAATATTTTATTTGATCTTGTTTTATCGCCCAATGCATGGTTTAGTGTATTCATGCGTCAGAATGTTATGAAAGGTATTAAGATGAATTTAAGGTTCATTTCTTCATCATGTTCGTTGTTTTCTTTCTTCAAGAAAAAAGTAGAAAATGCTAAAAACTAAATCTTGACTCGTGAATGCTAACAACAATGATAATAATACTAACAACAATTAGAGTGCTACAGTCATAAATGACAACATCGAGCACTTCTATTTTAATTCAAATTTAATAATGTATAAGTCTAAATGTCTACAAATATATTTAAATATAAATGATCGCTTTATGAGGGTAGAGAATAAAAACATTCAAATATGCCATTATTCCGTGCTGCTAACAACGACAAAAATTATAACTCTCTCTCTAAGTGCACTGTCTACTGGCAGGTACATGGTATATAACGCCTCCACTCTTCTCTGTCTTCTGCTATCTTCGCTAGCTTCCGCTTCTTGCTTCACCAATTCAATGCGCTTCCTTAGGTTGGTTTAGCTCTTATACTAGTGCTCTGTCGCCTCTTACGGCATGTGAAATCCACAAACAAAAGGTCTATTCCTCATATTCTGCCATTATTCCGTGCTGCTAACAACGACAAAAATTATAACTCTCTCTCTCTCTCTCTAAGTGCACTGTCTACTGGCAGCTACCTGGTTAACCCAGACTCGACAGGCATAGTATCTAAATATATTATATAAATTCGTATATAATATCTATATTTTATTTATTATTATATAATTGAATTGAATCATATTTATTTCACTTTAGGCTACATCATACGTAAGAAATACATGAGATAAAGTGAAAAAGGACACATAGGCCATGAAAGCACTGACATGTGCCCTAAACAAACATAGCCAAAATAAACCGTATCAAGTGGTTAAAAGCTTACAGCAAATCAAGACATTCAATCCCGCATACTGAGCACTACATGTTTCATAATACCCCTGCACATTATTTAATTTTTTAAAGTCACTTTTGATCACCGGACCGGCTTTCATTTAGTACCTTACTTCTCAGAACTTTTCTTTTGCAGATTGGTCTGGGTGAATTGATCTGTAGTGACGTGTGCTGTTGGGGACGTCCTTGACATCATCCCTGGATTAGGAAACGGACGTTAAACCTTTATTATTATTATTATTATTATTATTATTATTATTATTAGCATAAAAGCATACCTTAATTAATATATCGATACATTATTCTGCAGGGAGGTTCAGAACTGACTAATATAGCATCTGTGCTGCAACAACCAGCAGAGAACTTTGGAAATGATGTATGATGCATTAAATTTTCTGTTCGTGTGTTAGTTTGTTCTTTTCGTCTCAGATATTAATTTGTTCTTAAAATGTTTTAAGGTGGTTTATGTTTTTTAGAGTTTGAACTATAATAATAAACGTATATCTCTCTTTAAGGTGTCTCTATTACTTAAATTGCTGTGTTTTGTTTATTAAAAATTTTTTTTACCTAAGCTTTTAATTTTCTTTAAAAATTTAAGTCAATTATATTTAATTGAACTTTTAATCCTCTTCAAAATTGATTTTAGGGTAATGTAGCGAAATGCTATCCTTGAAATTGGCATGTTGGGTAAATTTGACTGAGCATTGAGGAAGGCAAAGAGAAATTACCTCTGAAGTAATTTTTTGGGGTATTGTTTGAGATTGAAGCAACTTTCGAATCAATAGAGGAGTTCTCTTTAATGAATATATATATAGCAAAAATGTTCAACTATTATTTGAAAAAGAACTGAATAATATCAATTAAGTCACATCAAAATCATTACAACAATTTATTGATTCACGCATTTATTAATATATACCTGCATTATTATTCATAATGTTTTTGTTAGTCTAGTAATTTTTACCATTGATAGTCTAATTTCTTATTTCTAGTTAATATACCGTTAATATTCTAAATCCTGTTAGCATATATGTGGTGTTGTTAAGAGTCTAAATTTTTCTGAAATATAATTTGCTTGAAAATAATTGTTAACATTTTAAATTAACTATTTTATTAAAAATATTATTTCAATAGTATTTTATACCATTAACATTCTTAATCCTATTAACATATTTATGGTGTTAAGAGTTTAAATTTATCTAAAATATAAATTGCTTGAAAATAATTGTTAACATTTTAAATTAACTATTTTTAATTCAGCCTCAGCTGGAGATGCTCTGGGCGGTCAAGGCTTATGAACACGCTGAAGTTTATTTCAATGTAAGTTCTTTACTTTATTTCCAAATTGAATATGACAAAATGCTCACGTTTTAAACGATAGATAGGTGGATAGATATTTTGTTTTGGAGGAGTTGCCTTGTTAAAAGGTAGAATTTTAATTAGTTACTAATTTAGCTAATAATTATTAAATCTTTAAAAATATTCTATGCTTGTGTTTATGTTAATTCCTTCTCGCTACATAATTACTCATGTGTTACTATCAATTTCTTTGCTTGTGAAACTAGACTAGATATTTAGAATGTATGGGAAAACTCTTCTACATTGTTTTCGAACATCAGATAACTTCATGAAAGTTTTACGAGCTGTTCCTTGGGTCACTTGTTCGATTCACAGGACTAGGTTAACAGAGAATAAAATCTTGAACTGTACTGGACTGGTAATATGGATAATTAAGTTTTAATAATAATAAACACTCCCAAAGTGAGGTACTTATATTAAGTACTTACATTACATTAGTACTTACATTTGCTCGATGTTGTCATTGATGACTGTAGCACTCTAATTGTTGTTACATGCTGAACTTTCATGTTGGGGCTGATTTTGATTACTACTATATATTGCTGATGACTACTATCATATGAAATAGGAAGAAGAGTTGGATATGATGCTTTCTAAAGGGGGAGGGTCTATTAATAGAGGTCATAGAAGGTAGAATGGAAGGAAAAAGAGGCAGAGGCAGGCCGAGATTAGGTATGTTAGATGATTTAAAGATCCACTCATATGTGGAAATGAAGATGAAAGCGGAAGACAGTGAAAAGTGGAGGCGTTATATACCATGGACCTGCCAGTAGGCAGTGCACTGAGAGAGAGAGAGAGAGACTACCATATTTTGCATTTTGCTTCTTGTTTGAGAAAATCATTTCGAAATTGTTAATTAAATTGGTAATTAGCATAATAATAATAATAATGTCTTGAAAATTTCTTTTATTACAATTTAATTTTATTAATATTTAATTTTAGTGTTGTATTTTTGTCTACAGCTCCTGAAGGCCGTTGACCCCACGGTGCTTCGTCTCTGTCCAATCAGTGATAAGATCTACGAGGTGTTCAGGGTGGAATTTCCTGACCTTGCCGTTGATCGACTGAACGAAACGGAGTTGAAATCTGTCGAAGGGAAAGAGGTGCCGATTCTAGTCTAATTTTCTGTCTGTCTGTTTGTATGTATGTTTGTCTGTCCATCTAGGGTTCTTATCCATTAAAGTTTTGTAGTATTTCTGAATGGACATCAGATTTTTTAATTTCTAGAAAGAATTTGAACTCCTATGGTGACTGATTGATTGATTAACTGCTTGATCTATTGATTAATTCAACAAATCCCTGATAAATTCAATATTCATTAATTGCCAGTGGCAATGTCGATAAGATATTCGACTGCGGATCAGTATGCGTGGGGTTCAAATCTTGCACTCGCCCGTCACTGACATCGCTTTCTAGTGAGGAAACTGACGTTAGTTAACCTTAGCTTTACCAGCTTCAATTGATTTGACGGATTGATTAATTACTGGGTTATTTAATTGATTGATTGATTGCATAGAAATGGCGGGTATTTTGTAACCAGTTTGAGGGACAGGTAAACGACTGGAATATGGCAACACTGTTGAGACTGGACAGCTCTGAGGATATATCTGAACATAATACCACTATAGGTCTGTCTGTCTCTCTGTCTGTCTGTGTCCCTCTCTCTCTCATTATATGTCAGTGTCTTTCCCTCGCTTTCTCGATTTCACTGTGTCTCTCTCTCTCTCTCTCTCTCTCTCTCTCTCTATGGCACTCTCTTAATCTTTCTCTTCTCTGTCTATCTCTATGTGTCTATCTCTATGTTTACCTGTAGGCTGGAGCCAGTGGCAAAGTTGGTAAGATACATGACTGTGGATCAGTATGTGCGGTGTTCAAATCCTGGGCTCGCCCCTCACTGACATCGCTTTCTAGTGAGGAAACTGACGTTAACCTTAGCTGTACCAACTTTTACGACGCATGCGGTTTATGGTTGATCTATTTTTCATTGTTTCGGACACAATGCTGGGATAGGGTATTAATATCAATAATTGAGTCTAGAATTGCGAGATGTCGGCACTTGTTTTTGCTTTAGTGCAAGTGATAAACTTTAATCACGAGATGTCGGCACTTGATTTTGTTTTAATGGAAATCACATACACTATTCACCAGGTGTCGACTGTTGATTGTGTTTTAGTGCCTAGAATACAGTTTCTCGCCATAGAGACGGCGCGTAACAAGGAGGGGTTTAACAACTCCATACGAGAGAAATTCGGGGACAAACGTGCAAAAGACATCACCGACACACCATGCAACGGAAGCACGTGATGTCTGCACATTTCGTCCCGTGAACTCTGTTTAACTCTGTGTGAACTTTGCTGAACTCAACCGGGTTGTCATTCTAAAACCCCCTGCTTCGCTCTGTAGTAAATCATCTATTCTACAATTTCAAAGCAGCTTGATGAACGCCATTTAGCTGTTGATTATATATCACTATATTATCATCATTGTCATCATCATCGTCATCGTCTTCATCGTCATCATCATCATCATCATCATCATCATCATCATAATCATTATCTTCCCCTAAATCCCAGTGTAACCAGGGTCGGGATACGAATAGACAGTTTATCAAGACACGAATAGATAGTTTATATATCACTGTATCAATTTATATTATTTTTTTATGCAAATATTTAAAATTCTAAAGTAAGGTGAATTGAAAACAGCATACGATACACTTCCTAACTAGGTGTGTATTAACAAACTGATAGATAGTATACCATAACCTAACATAACAATCATTAGAGTGCTACAGTCATCAATGACAGCATCGAGCACAATTGAGGCAAAATCTAGCCGGCTAGCCAAAAGAAGGTCCAAAAGCGGATTGCAAAATCCGGAAAATCAGTCCAAAGTAAAGTGAGAGATAGTATTGGATCATCCATTGTAATATTTGCTTGTAACGTTTGTTTAGTGTTGATCTATGAGGTTTACAAACTCTATATTTTTTACAACTGCTTCTTATTCTTGTTTAACAACTAGAGTGCTACTGCTATCTGCAACAGCGAGCACTATCGAATCAAATCAAAACCAATGCTTTGCGGATTTTCGGATAGTAATTAAACCTGGTTATTTTGCTAGAATATTTTAAAATGGCTTATGGCCCATTTATATAGAACTTTTAAACGCTAATCGCTGAACATATCGACTGTCATCGAACACTAGTGAATCAAGTCAAAACCGATGCTTTGCAGATTTTAGGTTAGTATTTAAACTAACCTAAATTTGTAGGTAAACTTGTAAGTTATTTTAACTTGTAGGTTATTTTTCTGAGCTGCTTGGAGATTGCTTAGTTAGATAAATTATTATGTAAATCTTTATTCGCCACTTGGTCAACCAAAACATACACAGAACAGGAACAAAAAAACACAAACGCGCAATAAACAAAGAAAATTACACATAAAGAAAAACAACAGACTGCGCCTCTAGAAGCAACTATAACACCAATATCATCAATATTGTAACCGCATAGATAACATTTGACAAATTTCCAAGTCTGTAATTATTGGGATGATATGCCAATTTTTCCTTTCAACAATTGTTGATAGTTTAGGTTTATAATATCTCTGTAATTATTTTTGAAATGCAGAGCAATGGCATGGAAAAGAGCTGCTAGCTTGTCTAAGTCGCCCATGGGCAGTGTTGAACATATTAACCTTGGCATTATATTAATAAATGTAGTTATTCAATATCCTCAAGTCATTAGGGTTCTATTTATTTGTTTATATTTATTATATTTAGAATGTTTAAATAGCGTAGGGGTAACGTCATGAAGTTTTAAATGACAAATCCTGCGGTGAATTGAACTCTCGTGGATTCGAATCCCGGCCGCGCTGATCTGAGAGTAAAATCTCGGACATTCACTGGACTGATTACACGGAAAATGGACTAAATTGCCAAACGGATTTAACATGTGGTATTAAAAGTGGTAGATATCAACATAGTTAATTATTCACTATAATGCGTGTTTACTTTTTTTTATTGAGAAATTGCGATGTTTTGGTTAAACAATGTTGTATTAAGATAAATGAATAGCTATGATGGTATCAAGCACTTTTGGTTGCCTGAATGTCGGAGAGGATCGGCATTGAACTCGTTTGGTGCACCGCCGATCATTAGAACTATCAGAAAGTTGCCTCTCTCAATTAATGTTAAAACTTACGTCTGTCGATGCAGTCACTGACTGGAGCCAGTGGCGATGTCGGTAAGATACTCGACCGCGGATCAGTATGTGCAGGGTTCAAATCCTGGTCTCGCCCATCACTGATGTCGCTTTCGAGTGAGGAAACTGACGTTAATACGGAATTGGAATCTAATCCTTTGCTGATCGGCAGATTGAAAAATTAATCTTGCTTCTGAAAGAATCCAAGTCCAAGTTATCCTTAATCCAAGTCCAAGTTATCCTTAATCCTAAGGAATCCTTCGTCCTTACACATATTGGCAGCGGAGTAGGGTTCAAATTCAGATCTCTCCCCGTCACTCAGATCTCCGCGAGCAGGAAATTGACGTTAAACTAGGCTTTAGCTTTTTTGTAAAGTTTAATACTGTATCCTTTTCTTTAACTCTCTTTACTTTGGACTGATTTTCTGGGTTTTGGAATTTGCACCTCGATGTTGTCATTGACGACTGTAGCACTCTTTTTGTTGTTATGTTATGTAAAGACGCTGCTGTAGGCATAGTCTAGAATCTCCGGATTTAGGATTGACTGAAGTAGACAGATGTTATCTCCACGGATTCGGATTGAATGAACATCCGGTGTGTGGCTGATAAGACACTTGAGTACCGTTAGAGGTCCTCGAGGTTGTAATGGACGCGGGGGTTCTCCCCCACAATTCCTGAGGATGTGTAATGCGGGGTTCCTTCCGCACAATTCCTGTGGTTGTTGAATGCGGGGTTCCTTTCCCACAATTACTGGGGGTTGTTGTGGAATGCGGGGTTTCTTCCACACAATTCCTGAAATTTTGGGGGATGCGGGGTTCCTTCCGCACAATTCCTGGGGTTGTGGGATGCGGGGTTCCTTCCGCATAATTCCTGGGGGTTGTTGTGGGATGCGGGGTTCCTTCCGCATAATTGCTGGGGTTGTAGGATGCGGGGTTCCTTCCGCACAATTCCTGTGGTTGTGGAATGCGGGGTTCCTTCAGCACAATTCCTGTAGTTGTTGTGGGATGCGGGGTTCCTTCCCCACAATTCCTGGGTTTTATATGCGGGGTTCTTTACGCAAAATTCCTAGGGAGTTGTGGAATGCGGGGTTCCTTGCGCACAATTCCTGGGGCTTGTTGTGGGATGCGGGGTTCCTTCGCACAATTCTTGGGGGGTGAGGGATGCGGGGTTCCTTCCCCACAATTCCTGTGGGTTGTGAATTGCGGGGTTCATTTCCCATAATTCCTGGGTTTTGTAATGCGGGGTTCTTTACGCAAAATTCCTAGGGAGTTGTGGGATGCGGGGTTCCCCACAATTCCTGGGGGTGAGGGATGCGGGGTTCCTTACGCAAAATTCCTAGTGAGTTGTGGGATGCGGGGTTCCTTCCGCACAATTCCTAGGGGTTGTTGTGAAATGCAGGATTCCTTCCCCACAATTTCTGGAGTTATGGGGTGAGGGGTTCCTCCCCGATAATTCATGGGCGGGGGTTGTTGTCGTGGAAAGCGGGGTTTTTCCTCGATAATTCCTGGGGGTAGTTGTGTAATGCGGGGTTCCTTCCCAATAATTCCTGGAGTTGTGGGATGCGGGGTTTTTCCACCACGTTCTTTTCATGCCATTAATAAAAATGGATGCGTTAAAAATCCATGTAAAACTAGGTTTAAAGTTCTCTCAGCCTCACTGGAATTTTGAAGAATTCGAACACTCGAAGACTGTTCGATTGATAGAGAGGCGTATCGTGCCACTTAATAAGTTTGAATCTGTCGTCAGGAGAGACGGCAGTGGTCTATGGTCTATACCTCTCGTCTTCTCTGTGGTTTAGAAATTTAATGAAATCTGTAGATTTAATTAGAAAAGAGCAGGATCGGTTTGCGCTCTTCCCGTGGCTTCTGTGCTCTCTCTCTCTTTCTCTGTGTCTGTCTCTGTCTCGATGTCTCTCTCTCTTTCTCTCTCTCTCTCTGTCTCTCTGTCTGTATCTCACTCTCTCTCTCTCTGTCTCTCTCTCTGTGTCTCTCTCTATCTCCCTGTCTGTATATCTCGCTCTCTCTCTCTCGCTCTCTCTGTCAATCTCTCTTACTCCTCTCTTTCTGTCGCTAGTTTAACGTCAGTTTTCTGCACATTGTATGATAGCACATCAGTGACTACTAGAGCACTAAAAAATTTGCTTTCTCTGTCTTTCTCTCTCTCTCTCTCTCTCTCTCTCTCTCTCTCTCTTTCTGACGCACACTCTCTCTCTCTCTCACTATTTAACTCTCATACTATCTCTCTCTCTTTCTCTCTCTCTCTCTCTCTCAACCCTTCATCATCCTTTCTAAGAGCATCCCATTGATCAACAACTTGATCTCACTACAACAGTTGAGCCTTTAGTCAATCTTAATGTAGTCTTTAGCTTATGAAAATATGACTTTTGAGTAGGCTTCACATTTGCCTTCTTCACTGCTTCCTTAGACGCCTCTTACGAATTGAAATGATCAACTATATGGATATCTATCGCTTTTTAATACCACATGCTTAAACCTTTAGGCAATTTATTCCATTTTCGTGTAGCCAGTCCAGTGAATGTTTGAGATTTTATTGTCAGATCAGCGTGGCTGGGTTCGAACCCACGAGAGTTTAATTCACTTCAGGTACAGTCATTTAAAATTTCATGATGTTACCCCTATGCTATTAATTTATATTAAGACATTATTAATTTATATTAAGACATTATTAATTTATATTAAGACATTATTAATTTATATTAAGACATTATTAATTTATATTAAGACATTATTAATTTATATTAAGACATTATTAATTTATATTAAGACATTATTAATTTATATTAAGACATTATTAATTTATATTAAGACATTATTAATTTATATTAAGACATTCAACAACAGCCGCATAAAGATCTAGAATTCCTAAGGAAGTAGTTCCACTAATTCTAACTTAACATTTTTATTGCAAGCAATCAATTTCCTGTTAACAATAACTGAATTGCTATAATCATTAACACTCATTAACAATGATTAACAAACGTTACCAAGTCACATGTAGCTAAACATGTTGAATGTAAGTAGTTTAAAGACGTAGGGGAGAGCGGGGCAAGTTGATACGAGGTAAATTATGAAGCTTATTACTGGTCAGTTGATAGGAAACGGTGTATATTATGATCATTTTTCTATGGAAGTACACGTGTTTACTAAATCATCTTTATTTGACATTTTTATGTTACTAAATTGCACTTTGTCTCTGAAATATTGGATCTAATTTTAGCCAAGACATTTCCACTTAATTAACAACGTCTCTAATATATAGGCCTATAGTGACTAAAAATTTAAAAATTATTGATGAAGCATTCTATTTGCTCGTTATAATCAAGGAGAATATTTCAGATACAATAATAAAGCTAAATATCTATATTATGAACATTTGTTGGTCAACTTACAATATTGTCATATTTTTACCCAGGTGAAAAAAATGTGGCAGCCATTATGACTTAATTAATATTTAAGCATATTTACCATTTTAAACATGTTTGTCATAACCATAATTATTATAAGCAAAAGTAAAAAGTTAAAGCTAAGGTTAACGTCAGTTTCCTCACTCGAAAGTGATGTCAGTGACGGGCGAGCCCAGGATTTGAACCCGCATCAACTGATCCGCGGTCGAGTATCTTGCCAAGTTAAATAAAGTTAAACAATTATCCAGTTAAACAATCCAGTAAAGTTAAACAATTGCAACATTATCCAAACCATTTCGAACTCTAATCGAACTCTTGCAAGTTGGAAAGCAAGCCGAACCCGAACCGAACCCGAACCCTTTTTAGAACCGAACCCGAATCGAACCGAACTTTCATTTTCACCGAACCGAACCGAACTCTCAAATTGTCAACTGCTAACCAAACCCGAACCGAGCCGAACTTTCATTTTCAACGAACCGAACCGAACCCAAACTCTTGAAATTCATAAAATTCCCATCTCTAATTTGAAGTCAGTTTACTGTTAGTTGTTTATTTGTATCAGAACGGTTATGCATTGAATATAGCACTGAAATATTTTGCTAAAATAATATATAGATTGGATTGCTGTGGTAATAATATATTAATGTAAAATTGGCAAAACGTTAGAATAGTATCAACTTGCCCCGCTCTCCCCTACATGTAGATACCGGTTAAAATGGTGTGATACTAATAAAAATATCAAGCGTATCAATTAGTTTCACTTTGAATTTGACTCAAGAAGCGCCTTGCAATGTGCCTTAGTGGTTTACCTCTTAAACGGTAAGTCGCGAGTTCGAGACTGCGCATTTACTGACGCGGAAACGGACGTTAAACTTTACTGGAGCCAGTGGCGATGTTGATAAGATATTCGACCGCGGATCGGTATGTGCTGTGTTCAAATCCTGGGCTCTCCCGTCACTGATATCGCTTTCGAGTGAGGAAACTTACGCTAACATTAGCTTTAGCATATTTTTCTACGTCTCTATAACTGCCATGTATTTTGGTGAATAAAGATCATATATACATTATATATAAATATATATATATATATATATATATATATATATATATATATATATATATATATATATATATATATATATATATTGGGGAGTGGATTTAGCGAACTCAGTTAAGCTGCGCGTCAATGAACGAAGTAAAGCCACGTTGCACGCGGTTAGTACATTGTGGGCGACCACATTGGAAGACCGAGTGTCGACAGCTTTGAATGTAAATAATCCCCAGGGGGCCAGGGTGATGGAAGGTTATTCTTAAATCTGCGCCAGCTGTTATTGGAACGCCAACAAAAGGCAACGATTACTAATAACCATGGAGAATAATGGAGGAAATAACCAAAACTACAAAAACAGAAACCAAGAGAGGAAACCATGTAGCACGTGCGGTATGTCATGTGTGTAACTAAACGGAATATATATATATATATATATATATATATATATATATATATATATATATATATATATATATATATATATATATATCTTCTTCAGTGCACTGCTAAGTGGCAGGTTCAAGGTACACATTCATACGCAAAGTCTGCTTTCCCACTCCATAAGAGTACTCCTTAGATCAAACATTTAATACCTTCACAAAGTCTATACCTTATCCATACCTTATGTTGCCTATAGCTTGGGAAAAGTATGGCTTCCGAGGTGGTTTCCCGTTGCCTTCCTCAGTTAGATGAATTAATTACCAGTTAATCCTGGGGGAAAATATTTCATGGTGAGGTGGGTCCCCTCTTGCCATTCTTAGCTCCTGCCTTTAGTCGCCTCTTACGTACACGTAGCAGATTGTTTGCGGTTGCCCAATTGTGCAGTGGTCCAACCACACCCGAGTACAACACGGGGAATATATGTATATATATGTATACACACACACACACACACACACACACACATATATATATATATATATACATATATATATATATATATATATATATATATATATATATATATAAGATCAATTCAACGGTTGACGAAATTTATCAAAGTGGCTTCCAATTATGCGCTTAGATGTTTGTATTTTCAACTCATAAACGGTAACTCAAGTGAATCCAGGACATTAATTCTTATTAGTGCCCTTGTGTTACCGGCATGTCCTCTAACATTCTACCTGGGTACTAGGGTGGGGGGGGGGGTAATGAAGGGGGAGGGGAGTGGAAAAAATGCTGAAGACTTTACTGAAGGGACAATCTAACGCCTTTTTAAAGAGGACATTGATTTACATTAAAAGACATGACATTTGTTAATTAAACATTTGCCTCATTGGCTGCTTAGTTGTCAATGTTTCATGTTAAAATAAAGCAATGTCCTTTTTTAGGAACACCCTGTCATTCTTCTTGTTCAATTGCATAACTCTTGTTACTCAATAGTGCTCGATGTTGTCATTGATGACTGTAGTACTCTAATTGTTGTTGTTGTTGTTCTTCGGTTATTCGATATTGATACTCCACAGTTGTTCAATGGAATGTTGTTTATGGAGCATGAATGTGAGTATGAATATATAGACCTTAGACCTGCCAGTTGGCGGAGCACTAGATAGAGAGAATCCAAAGCCAAGTTTAACGGCCATTTCCCTTCTTGATAGCATATCAGTGACGGGGAGAGCTATGGATTTGAACCCTGCCTCTACTGATCTGTTGTCGAACAACTTACCAACAAGCCACCGGCTCATCACAATCTCCTCTTGTCCTAATGCTAGTTTTATTTTCCTATCGCATTGATCAACCTTCAGCAAAAAAGTTTAATTAAAAGTGATCTTGTTTGTTCGGCCTGAGATATTTAGACAATTCGAGACAAAACGTTAGTCGAGCCCGGGCATTTATTAATTATTGGTTCTCCTGGTAGACAGGACTGCAAACAATTCAAACAGTCGACCAAATGGCGAATACGAGTGGTTCTTACAACATACGGATTTAAGTTAAAATCAGTAATTGCTGTATATGCTATATTTAAATTACAAGATTGATATTTATAATTATTATATTACATATTGCAATATGCTGGCTGGAGCCAGTGGCGAAGTCGGTAAGATATTCAACCGCGGATCAGTATGTGCGGGGTTCAAATCCTGGGCTCACCCGTCACTGACATCGCTTTCGAGTGAGAAAACTGACGTTAACCATAGCTTTGCCAGCTTTTTTCTTTAAAATATTACAATTTCCCTGTGTTATACCCGGGTGTGTTTGGGACTACTGCAGAATTGAACAATCGCAAACAAGCTGCCGCGTGTACGTAAGAGGCGACTAAGGCAGGAAAGGCAAAGTAGACCCACCTCATCACTAAATTTCCTGATAATTAAATTGTATACAGAACTAAAGAAAAAGTTATATATATATATATATACTGTATATATATATATATATATATATATATATATATATATATATATATATTATAGTTATATTTTAATTGCTATATTTAAAACGGAGAAGTAAATCGGATGGGTAGTGCTCGTAGTTGTGAAGTTTGACTTAATGAGGTAATTAAAAAAAGAATGAAAGAAAAGAAGGTTAAAGAAAGACCGAGAGTTTTGAATGACGATGTTGGATTACTTAAATAAAGTAATTAACATTAATTAAAAATTTATTTATTAATTTAATTTATTTAGAGAAAGAGAGAGAGAGAGAATTTGCGAGTGAAACAGAGAGAGAGAGAGAGAGAGAGAGAGAGAGAAAGAAAGAGAGGGATAGAGACAGATAGAGAGAGAGAGAGAGACAGAGAGGAACAGAGACACACTTAAGAATAAGTTTCGAGACAAATTCGACGGCCGATATGGAGTAAATAGATATTGAGAGAAAAGTTTCACTAGCTGCTGGGGCAGAACAAATATGGGCATAGACTTAGATATACACAGACAGTTGTGGCAATCGATACGGAGATGTAAACGATGAATTTAGGTGTGAATAAGTCGGGTGTTTTTCAACCTGTCACGTTTCGTTTTGATTAATCTGGAGGGAGGTTAATGTGGGGAGGGGCCAGCCAGCGCATGACGTCATTGTGGTGGGCGGGTTCAAGTGCAGTGGCATTTTTCCTCTTCTCATTGCTCCATGTTGTCATTGACGACAGTGACACTCCTAAGTAATCTTACTGGCTGGAGCCAGAAGCGATGTCGGTAAGATATTCGACCGCGGATCAGTATGAGCGGGGTTCAAATTCTGGGCTCGACCGTCACTGGCATCGCTTTCGAGTAAGGGAACGGACGTTAACATTAGCTTTACCAGCTTTTTTAATCGACGTTTTCTAACGCTAGCTATTAATATGTGTCGAAGAACCCCAAAAAAATTATTAAATTACTTACTCGAGAAATCCGCCAAGTTTTACGTAATTATACTCGTATCAGTATACTAGTCATAATGATCAGTAAGTGCAGGGTTCAAATCCTGGGCTAGCCCGTCACTGACATCGCTTTCGAGGGAGGAAACTGACGCTAATATTATCTTTATCGGCTTTTTATATAAGTACGATTCTGTATTCAAAAAAAGTAAGATCAAAGCAAGTCTTTCAGAGACCTTCAGGCAAACTAAGAGAGTTTTCCCATTCGAATGACACCTCAGAATCTCTTTGATATGATGTCCGCAATGCTGACACTCTCCCTTTCCCTATGTGGCGAGGGAATGGTTCAATTGAATCCACTTCTCGACTGGAATGTAAATAGTAGTAGGTGTGACTCGATTAATATCAGCGTCAATGCAATCAGAGCCTTTTTATACAATAGTGAATTATGGATAATAACTAAAAGCATGGAAAGTAATATAGGTATATTTCAAAGAAAGCTTTTGAGAATCATATTAAACATAAAATACCCACACATAATTAGCAATACGGATCTATATGACAGAACACAAGAAAAACCATGGAGTGAATTAATAAAATTCCAAAGACTCAGTTGGATAGGACATGTGCTAAGATTGGATGAAAAATACTCCAGTAAGAAAAGCTCTAAGTTATAGAATAACAAATAATAAAATGAAACAAGGTATGGCAAATAAATATACTTTAATTAAACAATATAATAAAGATATAGAACAAATAGACACTAAATATAACCTAGCACAGAGTGATGTGTATGATCTTGCCCAGGACCGGTATCAGTGGAGACAGAAGGTAAAAGAGGCTGCTCTGGTGTTCACAAAGTGACGTCACGCAGAGAATAGAAGAAGAAATCGGAGCCTGAAAATCAGCGTATGAAATCAAATTGCACAATCAGAGCGGAATTCTCCGATTTGAGGAATTTGATTCCATTCAAATTCCTCAAATTTTATTTATAGCAGTTCACACATTTACAAAACCCATAATGTTTAAACCCATGATGTTTAAACCCTTAATGTTTAAACCCTTAATGTTTAAACCCTTAATGTTTAAACCCGTAATGTTTAAACCCATAATGTTTAAACCCTTAATGTTTAAACCCTTAATTTTTAAGCCCTTAATGTTTAAACCCTTAATGTTTAAACCCTTAATGTTTAAACCCTTAATGTTTAAACCCTTAATGTTTTAAACTAATGTTTTAACTCATTATAGTGACGTCATCAATTAGGTTGACATCTACATGTACAGGTGTCACTATTAATACCACATGTTTAAACCGTTAGGCAATTTAGACCATTTTTCGTACAGCCAGTCCAGTGAATTGTCCGAGATTTAACTCTCAGATCAGCGCGGCTGGGTTTTGAACCCACGAGGGTTCAATTCACCTCAGGATCTGTTATTGTAACACTTCACGACCGTACCTCTACGCTATTGAGACTTCTAAACCTTACTCTGAAACTAAAAAAAGTACTCTGAAACTATTTTTTTAATTAAATGATAAAATAGGGAATCTAAAGGGAATCGGACTACACTCTTCTAAGGAATATCTAAAATGTCCAAGGTGTCCTTGGTCTAAACCTTGCACCTCCTTGACAATAAATATTTTACAGGAACAATTTTTGTATTTCAGTAAGCTAATCAAGCAGTAGATCACAGAAGGCAATGTAGATGAATGTTAGGGGAGGATTAACCGGTTCATCTGATTAGATAGAAATGGATGATCTCACCATTGGATGCAGCATAAAATCTCATTAACAAACTGTACCTTTGCAATGGAAGGCTCTTCAATACAGCTTTATACTCGTTCATACTCGTTTTTATTTTAGTTTCATCTGCGTTTTCGCGTACTTTAAACTTTGATCTTTCTCTCTCTCTCCTAGTGCACTGCCTACTGGCAGTGCACTAGGAGAGAGAGATCAAAGAGACATATAACACCTTGACATATAACACCTTGATATATAACACCTTCACTCTTCTCTGTCTTCCGCTTTCCTCTTCATGTCCACATATAAGCGGACCTCTAAATCATCTAACATGCCTAATCTCTGCCTGCAATATACATGTAGATTTATACTCGTTTAGAATCGTTATTATTTAAGCTTTATCTGCTTCTAATAGAGAACTCTAATTTAAACTTTGAAATTCATAGCCTTTTATATTCAAATCTTTTATATTTCATTTGTTCACGGTTAGAGGAAAAGAGTTATTGTATTAAACGAGTTATACATATTACATGTATTTATGCCATGGACCCTTTGATAGACGCTCCACTAAGAGAGAAAAAGAGATAGATATAGATAGAGAAAGAGAGAGAAAGACAGAGACTCTGAAAGAGAGAGAGAGAGAGAGAGGGGGGGGGGGAGAGAGGAGAGAGTTAATTTATTGTATCACCATTTACAGTAGGTCTTTAAAATAAATATATTTTTTTAAATTTATTCATTTCATATATACTGGCTATGTTTATTATATGTAGACTTTATTTTTTTTATTTAACGTCCGGCTAACGTCCGGTTTCGGTTAAGATGATATCAGGGACGTTTCAGGCAGAATTTACCAGCAGTACAATGAGAATGGGGTGGGGGGATTGAATTCTAACTCCCCCACTTTCGCGTTTGGAGTCCCAGCCGTGCTATCGTTGCTGTTGTTATTATCATGTGGCGGGTCATCATAATCATCAGGTATAGGTTAGATAAGCATCGACTAGCTTAGGTTAAACACGGCGAGTCCACGAATGGATAACATGTGGATCAGATAAATCTGAAAAAGATCATCAAAAAACCGATCAGAAAGATTCACGAGGATCAGATCTATTCGATGATATTTCTGCAATTGGAATGGGAAATTCTGCGTGCTAACATACGTGCTATATATGATAACTTAACAATAGCAACGATATGATTAACCATGGAAAGGATTAACAATAACTTGCCAAGAACCTGTAAAGCGGTCTCGAAGGCCGGATACCGGCCATGACTCCGCTATAAAAATTCTAGGAGATTATTATTATTATTAAGCAGAGGTAGAACGAGAATAAGAATACCAGATGAATTAAAGATCCACTCGGATGTGGATATTAAGAGGAAAACGGAAGACAGAAAAGAGTGGACACAATGGACCTGCCAGTAGGCTGTGCACTGACATAGAGAGAGAGAGAGAGAGAGAAAGAGAGAAAGAGAGAGTGAAAGAAAGAGAGAGAGATATGTGTTAATTTAACAGAAAAATATTAAGATTCGAATTAATTAAGTTAAATAAATAAATAGATGGAGAAGTGGAGAGAAGAATATCAAGAATTTTATTGAGGAAGATGTGCTTCTGTCAGACAAATCGAGTTCTATATTCCCTCTTTTCTGAATTCCCTCTCGTCTAAATTCCCCTTCGTCCAAATTCCCTATTGTAACTCTCATGAAATCCCCCCCCCCTAATGCCCCCGATCAAGCAGATGCAAGGATGTAAAAAAGTCCATTGTTGGTAAAATCCCCTCCTAAATCTAAGCGAAATAGCCTACAATAAAATATGGAAAAATATCAATTTATTTTTAATTTATCTCATTATTTTTCTCTATAACGAAGACAGAGATAATAAAACAGAGAGACGAGAGAGACGAGAGAGAGAGAGAGAGAGAGAGAGAGAGAAAGAGAGAGAAAGAGAGAGTTAGAGAGAGAAAATGAGAAAGAAAGAGCTAGAGAGAGAAAGAGACCGAGAGAGAGAGAGATAGAGAGAGAGAGAGAGAGAGATATCGAGAGAGAGAGGAAACACAAGATATTCATCAGCCCGGGGGGGGGGATATATGGGGGCGGATTAAAGTTTAACGGTGGGGGTAGGCATCACGCGATTTGCCCTGTCAGTTGTAAATTGTGAAATTGTACTTTCGTATTAAATTTCATTTCTGACGTAGTCGGCGCATTCGACTTTTCTCCTTTTCTTCTTCTTTCTACGTCTGCTATGATTTCTCTTCGTTTATTTATTTCATTCTCCTCTGCATTTTCTCTGCTAAGTTAAAGGCAGGCAATATATTAATATTTGGTATCTAGTAATATTTGTTGAGCTTTATTCTATTATTACTAGTACGTACCGTTATCTAGGATTGTTTTCTTTAATGAAGCGTGTAAGTGGAGAAAATTTATCTTCTGAGGTAGTTTTCTTTTGTCTTGCTATTGACCTGCCAGTAGGCAGTGCACTGAGATAGAGAAGCTCTTTAAAGCAGTTGACCTTGTAGAAAGAGAGAAAGAGAGAGAGAGAGAAGGGGAGAGAGCGAGAAAGAAAGAGAGAGAGAGAGAGAGAGGGAGAAAGAAAGAAAGAGAAAGAGAAAAAGAGAGAAGGAAGAAGAGGTAGGTCTATACAACTGTAAATAGAGACAGACAGAGAAAGAGAAAGAAAGAGAGAGAGAGAGAGAGTGTGTGTGTGTGAGAAAGGCGTATTATACATGTCTACTAGAATTGACGATTATCCATTAAATGAGCAGCTTGATGTGTATGCACGAATATTTTTCTGTTGTTTCATATATCGAGGGAAAAACCCTAAATTTATTGGGTAAACAGGATTGTTTTCTCAGGGAATGACGCCCCTGCCCAGTTGACTTTAGTCGAAGCTGAGGATAGCATAGGTGTTTGATGGTTTGTTTGACTGATTGAATGATTTTTTGATTGTATGACTGATTGGCCGATGGATTGATTTTGATTGATTTATTATTGGATTGCTTGTTTGATTGCTTGGCTGAAGCCAGTGGCGAAGTCGGTAAGACACTCAACCGCGGATCAGTATGTGTGGGGCTCAAATCCTGAGCTCTCCCGTCACTGACATCGCTTTCGAGTGAGGAAACTGCCGTTCACCTTAGCTTTAGCTTCATACTTTGATTGATTAATTGATTGTTTGATTGATTGGCCGATGGATTAATTTATAATGATTTATTGTTTGAATGCATGATTGATTGATTTGACAGACTCGCCCGATGGATTGAATTCTATTGATTTATTGTTTGAATGCTTGATTGATTGATTTGATTGATTGATTGATCGAGTAGTATAGCTGATCGTTGTAGGGTCTCACGGAGTTCACTAATGACGGTCCACAATTGAGTTAGGAGCTCAGAGCCCAACCCTTCCTCCACTCCCTCTCGGCGAAAACTCAATTATTTACAGAAATGTTGTGAACGCTTCGGAGCCCCGTCGATGAGGAGAGGAAAGGTTGGGTCCGGGAGAGAGACAAATACCAGTAAGTCAGTTTTCTAAGAGAGAGAGAGAGAGAGAGAGAGAGAGAGAGAGAGAGAGAGAGAGAGAGAGTGAGAGAGAGAGCGAGAGAGAAAGAGAGAGAGAGAGAGAGAGAGAAAGAGCGAGTAGGGTTTAATAAGTAGAGAGAGAGAGAGAGAGAGAGGAGAGAGAGAGCGAGAGAGAAAGAGAGAGAGAGAGAGAGAGAAAGAGCGAGTAGGGTTTAATAAGTAGAGAGAGAGAGAGAGAGAGAGAGGAGAGAGAGAATGAGAAAGAGAGAAAGAGAGAGAGAGAGAAGGGGAGAGAGCGAGAAAGAAAGAGAGAGAGAGAGAGAGAGAGGGAGAAAGAAAGAAAGAGAAAGAGAAAAAGAGAGAAGGAAGAAGAGGTAGGTCTATACAACTGTAAATAGAGACAGACAGAGAAAGAGAAAGAAAGAGAGAGAGAGAGAGAGTGTGTGTGTGTGAGAAAGGCGTATTATACCTATAGACCAGAAATGCTATAGACAACACAAATGTAAAAAACCTTAAAATAGAAAGTTAGGAAGAAAGAAAGAAAGAGAGAGAGAGAGAGAGAGAGAGAGAGAGAGAGAGAGAGAGAGAAAGAGAGGGAGATAAAGAAGAGATAGAATTTCATCTGAAGCCATACGAATAAATACTCTTATTAAATTCTAACAAATTCTAAAAAATCTCTATGTAAATATATAATTATTTCTAAAGATTTAAAGAGAAAAAATCACAGAACCTTAAGTAGATAAGAGTGAGTCTATTCACCTATTTATCTGACAAATTCGTCGAAAAATCAAAGGAATTTTCTTTCTTTTTTATTGCAATCAAATTCTACGGATAAGTTTGTGGAAAGCCGGAGTTCAGGCTGGTGTCAAGAAGGACATGATTTTACGATTTTCTTCTTTTATCGCTCTGAGAGTCTCTGGAATTTCTTACGTTGAGTGACAGAAATCAATGCCTCATTATATAATCTCTCTCTCGCTCTCTCTCTCTTTCTCTCTCTCTCTCTCTCTCTCTCTCTCTCTCTCTATCTCTACACTCAAAGCACTCAGAAGAGATCTAAGAAATATCTTGAATTCTCTCTCCAGTGTTCTGTCAAATGGCACGTCAAAGGAACATATTCCGCCGGAAGGCATTTTCCATTTACTATGCTTGAATATTACTGTCAGAAATAAGTGATATTTCAGACCCTACCCTTCTATCACTTCAGGCCTTACCCCTCTATCACTTTAGGCCTTACCCCTCTATCACTTTAGGCCTTAGCCCTCTATCACTTTAGGTTATACCCCTCTATTACTTTAGGCCATACCCCTCTATTACTTTAGGCCTTACCTCTCTATCACTTTAGGCCTTACCCCTCTATCACTTTAGACCTTATCCCTCTATCACTTTAGGCCTTACCCCTCTATCACTTTAGACCTTACCACTCTATCCTTTAATACCCTAGCTCTCTATTCTTACATACCCTAGCCCACTAGTACTTCATACCCTAGCTCTCTATTCTCTATTCTTTCATACCTTAGCCCTCTATTCTTTCATATCATGTCAGTGGCGAAGTCGGTAAGGTATTCGACCGCGGATCAGTATGTGCAGGGTTCAAATCCTGTTCTCGCCCGTCACTGACATCGCTTTGGAGTTAGGAAACTGACGTTAGCCTTTGTTTCTTGGCTTTTTCTATACCTTTAAAATCAACCATCTCGCCCCAGAAAACACAAATCTACTATCCCTCAGATCCTTCTGAATTTACAGACAGATTCCTCTCTTCATTAGACCACTACATATAAAAACTCAGTTTTATATCGATCAGACCCTAGTTCTATAGCTTTAACAAAATAACCCAAAATTCGATCGTTGTTAGTTAGTTGGTGACAATTCGTTCCCGGCCCTACAGCAACTGAGCCTAGAATGGTTGCTTATCCTTTTGTCACTTTGCTTTAGCATTTTTATACTGAGAAATTGACGGGAAGCCACTTTAGTTCCTAATTTAATCACTCCACAATAGTAAATTCTACAATTGCTGCTTTTAAGCGTTGTTGCACCATTTCAACTTCTCCAAATCTATGAATGGCATATGGACATTATCCTGATTACGGGTGAGGAAACCTGGGTCTCATTTACCCCCTATTAAGACTTACCTTTTCCCATTGTAGACATAATCGATCTACCCTGACCAATTTTGATCACCGGACTGCCTTTCGATAGGACCTTACTTCTCCTCAGCACATTTTTTATTTTTGCATATTGGTCTGGTTGAATTGATCTGTAGTGATGTGAGCTTTGGGGACGTCCCTGACATCATCCCTGGATGAGGAAACGGACTTTGAACCTTTATAATAATAATAATAATATTAATAATAATTATTATTATCAAAATCGAAAGGGTTTCATTATCAGTTGCTCCCACAAATGGTACATTTGCTTACATAAGTCGATAAAATTAAATAACATATACATGTAAGTATAATAGAAGGCTGGTAAACGGTTGGTAAGGTTAACGTCAGTTTCCTCACTCGAAAGCGATATCAGTGACGGATGAGTCCAGGATTTGAATCCGCATCAACTGATCCGCGGTCGAGTATCTTACCGACTTCGCCATAGTATGAATATATACTATATAAAACTAAGTAGGCATACATGTAGTTTTATTATATATTTTATAATTACTATATTCTTTATTCTATACTTACTCTATTTCCACATTATCTTTACTTTATATTCTATTTTCTACACTTACTCTAAATTCTATGTATTCTACCTCTCTCTCTCTCTTAGTGTACTGCCTACTGGCAGGTCAAAGGTATATAACGCATTCATTCATTTCTGTCTTCCGTTTTCCCCTTCATGTCCGCATACGAGTGGATCTTTAAATCATATAACAAGCTATACCATTATTCTTGGGGATTCTGCGTATGACGAGAGGGCCTCCTATGTCTTTCTCAGCTTCGACTAACATTTACTGGGGAGGGGCGTCATTCCCTGAGAAAACTATCCTGTCTACCCATGTATTCTATACTAACTCTATATTCTATACTTACAAGCATATGTGATTTAATATTTCAGTCTTCTAATTAAGTAGGAATAAAATTAAGTAGGCCTCTAATTAACTAGTCCTATAATAAGTTCACACGCAGTACACATGTATATAATGAGCCGGTGGTTTGTTGACAAGTTGCTCGAAAGAGGGCCAGTAAGTGCAAGGTTCAAATTCAGTGCTCTCCCCGTCATTGACATGCTATCGAGTTAAACTCAAGTACACTCTGCTATAGCTGCTAATTATGGTATTACCGAACAGAGCTATGGCTCTTTTATGGTAGCCTCTTTTGTATTGCTTGTTCGTTTAAAACATAACAAAACGGCACACTGGGTCAGGAAGCACAGATGCTTGTTTAAGACCCATTTCCTCCATTCCTCTCCATGATTATTAGTAATCGTTGCCTTTTGATGGCGCATGAATTGCAGCCGGCGTGGACTACATGTATGTAACTACATGATGTTCCAATAACTACATGTATGTTCCAATAACTACATGATGTTCCAATTGTTTGTATTAGCTGTGCTGTGATGAACAATGATACAAACAAACGATGCTAAACGATAAAAATCTTAGACTTAACGTCTTGTTCTTTAAGGAAAAATTAGTAGTGCAGACGGCTGGATGGCGATTTGAAATCACGATCTCTTACTTATCTGGCAAGCACTCTAGGAACTCAGTCATTTTCGACATATCATCATCATCGTCATCTTCTCGTAAATCCCAGTTGAACTGGGGTCGGGATACGAATGGACACTCTCCACTCCTATCCGAAACCATATCAAAATCATTTCCATACTTTTTAGCTCATTTTTGTAGCAATTTCTGGAGCCTAGGCGCTCATCAACCGAATGCCATTTCTGACGTAGGTTTGATCTTTGTGCTTTAGTCGCCTTCTACGACACCTGCAGCCACCGAATGGTCTACTCTTCAAACAACCCGAACACAACACCGAGATTTCTCGAAATATCATAAAAGTACTAAATCCATTATTACCATCAGTATATAATCCCCCTCTCCCCATAAAACGTGGAAATCTAATTCCACCCGCGATCAATGGGAGTGCATACAGAGCTATTGAAGCGTTAAATGTTCCATTTATTGTAATTTCCATTCCTCAGTCAATAACGCTTTCGATTTTGAAATGCAGCCGCCTGCACTTCACTTCTCGAAGCTTGGCACTTAATTTCAGTGCACTCTCGCTCTTAGCTTTAAAAGTGTCGGGGGGTGAAAACAGTAGGGCTCAATTGTGGGGATTAGAGAGGGTTGAGGTTGAAAAATCTGTTTTCAAAGTTGATATGCCTTTACTGATCCCTTAATGATCTTTCTCAATAATTGAGTGTATCAGTAAAAGCTAAAGCTAAGTTAGTTTCCTCACTTGAAAGAGATGTCAGTGACGGGAGAGCCAAGGATTTGAACCCCACACATACTGATCCGCGGTCGAGTATCTTACCGACTTCGCCACTGGCTCCATCCAGTAGTAGCTCAATGGTTAGAGGTGTAGAAAACGTCATGCAATTTTAAATGACAGATCCTGAGGTGAATTGAACTCTTGAGGATTCGAATCCTGGTAAGTGATAGATATCAACATGGTTGATCGTTTCACTATAATATTGTGTTTTATCTGCTCAGTATTTAAAATATCATACTGTACATGTGATATAATTATATACCTGGTGTGTACACAATTTTGATATTGATAAAGATGATAAATGGTCACAATGAAATTCCAAACAATGAAATAATTTTCCCCCCACCTGCCTTAATGTAACTGTGCCACTGACCTAAGCAACGAATCCATCGGTTTTAGGGTGAAAATGAAATAATGGTTGGTGAGGTCGGTTGGGGAAAGACTTAAATTGGTGGCGGGGTTTAAATTTGAAAAATGGGATTACATTTGGCGATCGATGGTAATGTTTCTAAAAGGAATAATAGTTTATTACTTGCTTGTTCACTCACGTGTTTCAGCTCAGTTGTCTTATTATGGGTGAAGTCAGTGAGTAGAGTGAAAGAGAGAGAGAGAGAGAGAGAGAGAGAGAGAGAGAGAGAGCGAGAACCATGATACTTTATTTGTAACTAAATCATATATAATTATATATATATATATATATATATATATATATATATATATATATATATATACACATGTATATACATGTTTATAAAGTCATTGAATAGAACCCTGAGCAGTGGCGTCTAATAATTATAAATAACAACAATTAGAGTGCTAAGTCATCAATGACAACATCGAGCACTATGGTGACAAAATCAAGTCGGCAAGCAAAACAGAAGGTCCAAAATATATTAAATATATATATATATATATATATATGTATATATATACATGCATAGATATACATGTATATATGTATATATATAAACATGTATATATATATACATGTATGTATATAGAAACCTGAGCAGTGGCGTCTAATAATAATAAATAACAACAATTAGAGTGCTAAGTCATCAATGACAACATCGAGCACTATGGTGACAAAATCAAGTCGGCAAGCAAGAAAGAAGGTCCAAAATATATTAAATATATATATACATGTATATATATATACATGCATAGATATACATGTATATATATATGTATATATATATATATATATACATGTATATCTATGCATGTATATATATACATGTATATATATATATATATATATATATATATATATATATATATATATATAAGATTAAGAGGGTTCTTTGCGAAAGAAGCTTAAAATATGAAAATGACGTTTTTGTATGCTTTGTAGACTTCGAGAAGGCCTTTGACAGGATTGATTGGATAACGATGATGAATATCTTAAAAGAATAGGAATTGACTGGAGAGATAGAAGACTAATTTTGAACTTGTACATGAATCAAAAAGCAGTAATCAAAATCCAACAAGAATACTCAGAAGAAGGTGAAATAGGACGTGGAGTAAGACAAGGTTGTAGCATTTCGCCGCTGCTGTTTAATTTTACGAGGCAATTGATGGAGGAAGCCATGGAACTTGGAAAGAAGAATAAAAGTAGGAGGGATTTGTTTACAATGTGTACGATTTTCAGATGACAAATGGTAGCGGGCAGCGAGATTGGATTGCAGAAGATAATGGATAGGCTGAATGATACGGCCCTAAGATATGCATGAAGATTAATATAAAAAGACCAAGGTTATGAGAGTGTCCAATAATAAAGGTGAAGTTAATATCACAATAAATGGTACGAAATTGGAACAGGTAAGGAGTTTCAAATATTTGGGTCATACTATAACCGATTATGGGAAATGTGAGACAGAAATATGCAGTAGGATTGCACAAGCAAAAGCGGCCTTTGGTAGTAGAAAAGAACTATTAACAAAAAGTCAACAAAGACACAAAGATAAAGATAGTGAAAACTTTGGTTTGGACCACGCTATTATATGGATGTGAAACATGGACCTTAAGGAAGGAAGATATTAGGAAACTGGAGGCATTGGAAATGTGAATTTGGAGAAGAATGGAGAGGATTAGCTGGACTCAAAAAGGTTACAAATGAGGAAGTCCTGGAGAGAGTTGGCACAGATAGACAGTTGATAAATGTATTAAGAAATAGGAAGAAGAGATGGATAGGACACATTCTAAGGGGGGAAGGTCTATTAAAAGAGGTCATAGAAGGTAGAATGGAAGGAAAAAGAGGCAGGGGCAGGCCGAGATTAGGTATGTTAGATGATTTAAAGACCCACTCATATGTGGAAATGAAGAGGAAGGCGGAAGACAGAGAAGAGTGGAGGCGTTATGTACCATGGACCTGCCAGTAGGCAGTGCACTAAAAGAGAGAGAAGATTACATAATCATTCACACGACTTTGATGTATACAGAACTTTCGTTTATGCTGCTTCACTAGCTTTCACTTTTCCTGGCTGGTGTTTGAACACGGACCTCCCATGTGCTTCTCTCATCGCCTATCAACTCGACGTCACGTAGAGCTGCAATCAATTGTCTCACCAGCTGTGAAAATCTGCGTCCAAGAATTTCTCAACAGTTCCTTATGTTTTTAAATTGCTCTGAGAATAAGAAAGTAATTTTTCCCTGCAGCTGTAGCAGCAGTGACAGCTGTAGCAGAAGTGACAGATGTAACAGCAGTGGCAGCTGTAGCAGCAGTGACAGCTGCAGCAGTAGAAACAGCTGTCTCAGATTAAACAGATCGAAATAGGCTATAGCAGATCTAGAAGCTATAAGCCTATAACAGCTGCAACAGCTGCAGAAGCGGTGACAGTGCCTGCAGTTGTTTCGGATATAGATTCTTCACCAGCTTCAGTAGCTGCAACAGCTTCAGCAGCTGCAGCTTCTTTATCAAGCGTTATGGATTTAGCAACCGAAGTGTGACGTAGTATTCTTGAAGTAGAAATGCGTGCCATGAACCTGCCACTGTGGAGTGCAGTAGAGAGGATAGAGAGGGAAGAAGAGGGAGGGAGAGTATTAGAGAGACAGGAGTGTAAACACGCTGAAGAATGGACCAGCCGTAAATTGTAGTTGACGTATGAGGCGACTAAGCAAGAACTGAAGAAGGCAACGGAAAATTGCCTCAGAATCCTTGTAATTACTTTCTCAAGCTGATTTTGCGACGAGATTAGCCTATTGATCTATGAAGTGCTTATTTTGAAGCTTGAAACCAGACTGAAAGTAAGAATATATAAATTGGACCCTCTACTTGGCAGAACGCTAAGGAGAGGAGAAAATTTAAGGTAAAGCTAAGGATAACGTCAGTTTCCTCACTCGAAAGTGATGTCAGTGACGGGCGAGCCCTGCATTTGAACCCAGCACATACTGATCCGCGGTCGAGTATCTTACCGACTTTGCTACTGTCTCCAGCGAGAAAAGGCAAATTTAACGTAACGTTTCAGCAACGCAAGGGGACCATAAGCAGAATGGACGAGGTAGAGATGGAATAGAATGAGATAAACGGTGATTAAAGTGAAAGTTTAAATTAGAAACAACTCCTGAATGTCTCGGTGACTCAGTGTGTAAGCGCGTTGGATAACGGCATGAAGTTTTAAATGTCGTTCCTGAGGTCCTGGGATCAATTCCCGGTAGAGCTGATCTGAGAATAGAATCTCGGACATTCACTTTCAGGGTACTACGGTACACCTGACGGCTTGAATGTCTCAATAGCGCAATGGTTAGAGGTGGAGATAACGTCATGAAGTTTTAAATGACAGATTCTGAGGTGAATTGAACCGTCGTGCGTTCGAATCCCAGCCGCGCTGATCTGAGAGTAAAATCTCGGACATTCATTGGACTGGCTACACGGAAAATGGACAAAATTGCCTAACGGATTTAACATGTGGTATTAAAAGTGATAGATATCAACGTAGTTGATCATTTACTATAATGTGTGATATTATTATTATTATTATTATTTCTTTTTAAATTTTTATTTTTATTATTATTATCATAAAGAGAAGCCTTTGAGGCTTGACGTTAAGCCCAAATTTAAAAAAGCAAAGAAACAGCTCGTGCACTGGAATGAAAACTGAGCGATGTCATATGAAGAGGGGGAGGGGGGTTCAATGAGGTAATGAGGATTGAGAGAGTTTTGGAGTTAGGTGGATGGTCTAAAGCTAAGTATAACGTAGTTTCCTCACTCGAAAGCGATGTCAGTGACGGGCGAGTCCAGGATTTGAACCCCGCACATACTGATCCGCGGTCGAGTGTCTTACCGACTTCGCCACTGGCACCAGCCAGTGAATGTTGATGCCGGTCTAAGAGAATGTTAGGGCAATGAGGCAGGGAAGATTGAGAGAGGGAGGGGGGAGATTGGGAGGGGGTAGGGCTTGAATTGGCTTCAGTGAGATATAAAACTCGACCTTAACATTGATTCTAATGAACAAAGAACAAAGATTACGCCGTCCATGTGTAATGTTATCTCTTTTTCTCTTTCTTTCTTTCTCTCACTCATCTCTTTTCACTTTCTAGAAGTTCAATCTCGATCTTTTTCTTTAAATCTCATCACTTCTCGCTGTATTCTGTACCCTAACTATATTTACAATTATTTAGTTTTATATGATCCTTAACTTAATATTTTAGGGAGCTTTAAATTAATGATCTGTTATATGAAACATTCATAACTTTTTCAAATTTCAATTTATTGATTTAAAGTTTTCTCTTTGGTAGCCTTTTGGCTGATTTGTTTGTTTGAGTACGGAATATTTACAACATAGAAAGAATTAAAATATCGAGACATAATCACAGCTAAACATAACAACAATTAGAGTGCAACTGTCGTACATGACAGCATCGAACACTGCTGAGACAAATCCAATCCAGTAAGCAAAAGGAAGGTCTGAAACAGTGCAAAAAGGAAAATCTAGAAGACTGTCCAAAATAAAGAGAAACTAGTTTACGTACTTGTCTGGATCCAGTGACGATGTCGGTTAGATATTCGACTGCGGATCAGTATGCGCGGGGTTCAAATCCTGGGCTCTCCTGTCACTGACATCGCTTTCGAGTGAGAAAACCGACGTTAACATTAGCTTTATTAGATTTAATCTTTTAGTTATAAATATAATAATAATAGCAACAACAATTAGAGTGTTACAGTCATCAATGACAACATCGAGCACTATTAAGACAAAATCAAGCCAGCGAGCAAAAAGAATGCCCAAAAACGTTGCAAAATAAGGTCCAAAATCGGTGCAAACATCTTAGTTAAGTCATCTTTTCATTATATTCCACAAGTAACAATATAACTATGATTAATTATGTCACCGTTTTCATTCATGCAATGCGCCAAAGTATACCTGTTTGTATCATATATACCACATACACACAGATACACACATCTACACACACATACACACACATACACACACATACACACGCATACACACACATACACTTTCACACGCACATACACGCACACACATTGCATCTAGATCCGTAAGGTCTAATAGGGATTACTTGTTGATTTAGGTTTACAAGAGAGACGAACGACAAACGTCATCCGTCGTCTCATCTTTTCCTCGTTCTTTCTCTCTATCAATCCAGAAGCTACTTCCTGTCGCGTGACGTCACCACCGGCAGGACACGTGACCTCGTATATGAAAAGATTTATAGTTCTGGGAATTCCCCACTCACTATCTTCCTTCCTTTGCACTTTTTAGATAATGTGAAGTACATAGAAAGAAATGAAAATATTCACAAAATTATAACAAATAAATAATGCTATTATCAAGATATATTTATATATATACATGTATATATACTGTATATTTACATATATATATATATATTTATAATATAAATATATACATATATATATATATATATATATATATATATATTTATATATTACATATATATATATATATATATATATATATATATATATATACAATATGTAATATTTATATTGAATATTTACAGTAGATCGACACGTAGATGATCTGAGGTTTACATCTTAATTTTAACATATTTGGTGCCCTGGATTACAAAATGAATCAACCGTAATAATAATAACAATAATAAATGTTTAACGTCCGTTTCCTCATCCAGGGATGATGTCAGGGACGACGTCCCCTACAGCACATATTACTACAGATCAATTCACCCAGACCAATTTGCGAAAGAAAGGTGCTTAGGAAAAGTACGGTCCAAAACGAGAGCCAGTCCGGTGGCATTTGTAATGCGCATTTGTAGAAAGATATTACCATGGGAAATTGACTAACAAATGCAATGGTAAACCATCACATTAGTCAAATTTTCACAGGTTAGGGCCTAGTAAGGATTAGGGTTGGTAAGCGATTAATGTTTGTAAGGGACTAAGGTATGCAAGGGTTTAAGTTGTGTAAGGGATTAAGTTGTGTAAGGGATTAAGGTGTGTAAGGGTTTAAGGTGTGTAAGGGATTAAGTTGTGTAAGGGATTAAGGTGTGTAAGGGTTTAAGGTGTGTAAGGGATTAAGGTGTGTAAGGGATTAAGGTGTGTAAGGGATTAAGGTATGTAAGGGTTTAAGTTGTGTAAGGGATTAAGGCGAGTGATGGATTAAGGTATGTAAGGGATTAAGCTGTGTAAGAGATTAAGGTGTGTAAGGGATTAAGGTGTGTAAGGGACTAAGGTGTGTAAGGGACTCAGGTGTGTAAGAGACTAAGGTGTGTAAGGGGCTAAGGTTTTTCAATGCGATAATTCGTTGGTCAATGCAGTGCTCCTAATGAGGCTAACACAGAGTAGAAATGTGTACCTAAGATCTGTAAAACAACTCAAAAGTATAGAGAGCCAGACACAGAGAGAGAGAGAGAGAGAGAGGAGAGAAAGAGAGCGAGAAAGAGAGAGAGAAAGATAGATAGAAGTATATGTAAAAATCTTTATATCGATCTCTCTCTTCAATGCACTGCTAAAAGGCAGGTTCAAGATACACATTATGTATTTATATAACTGATAAATAAACACGTGACTTGCAAATGTCAACAAAATTACAATTTAAAAAAAGAATATTTAATGTGTACCTCACAACGGGCACGATAGAATGGAAGCCTTTTAAAGTCTTTTACGGCTCTTACCTTATAAAGACAAGATTAAATAATTAATCAGGCTTTCTCTATTTCTGGGACGGCTTTGCAATGTAGCTGGAAAATCCGATTAACATGACGTATTCACTGCAGACAGTGGTTACAAAAGTGGGCGATAAATCCTCCCTAGGGGGGCGAAAACACCATTAGAAATGGTTGGTGGCTCAGCCAGAAAAAACTGGGGCGTTGAGATAAAAAAACTAAGGGAGCGGGACGTTTAGATAAAAAGGAACTAAGGGGGCGGGACGTTTAGATAATAACAACTAAGGGGGCGGGACGTTTAGATAAAAAAAGAACTAAGGGGGCGGGGCGTTTAGATAATGACAACTAAGGGGGGGCGTTGAGATAATAACAAATAAGAGGGCGGGGCGTTGAGAGTTGCCTGTAGAGTGCTTGTAGGGTTCTGTAGAGTGCCTGTATGGTGTCTGTAGGGTGCCTGTATGGTGCCTGTAGGGTGCCTGTGGGGTGCCTGTGGGATGTGTGGGAAGGAGAAGAGATCGTGCCGAGTCGTCTCAATGCTTTGTAATTTCCGGCCGATCCGTCGAAATAATTGAAGACCCGATTCGTTGTCATATCTGTTTAGAGCATCTGCTCCCGCTCTAAACCCGAGCCAACAGTCCAGCACACAGTGCGGGTAATACATGTGTGCTACTAGCCTACCAGCAATAATAGAGGCACAATACATGAGTGCTACAGGCACAATGCTAACACAAAAAGAATGTGTTGCTTACAAAATATAATCAAAACGCTGAAAAAAATTTGCATTTACTTTGCACAATATTTGTTCAATTTTCCAGGAAATCAGCAAAGACATTTAATTAATTAAATTTACTTTAATTTAATTTTTTCGGCTCTATTTCTTCCGTCATCTCTAAATCACTAAAACAATGACTTTTTTTAAAGCTTTGCTGAGTTTCAGGGAATAAATTATATAACATCACACCAGCCAATATTTTACGGCATTTTGCAATTGCCTGTATTTTATTAGAGTTATCTGAAATGTTTTGACAAATTAAAGATTAAAGGCCGGATTGTCTAACGAAACAGATAAAATAACTAAGTAGATGAAGATGACAAATTCAAATGTTAGAAAACATTACTTAGATCATGTCAGCGTGAATAGGAAAGAAGAGGAATAAGTACAGACGCTAAACAGAAAGTGAATAAGAACAGATTATAGCTAGAAAGAACGTGAATAAAAGAACTTATAGCTTGAAAAGAACGTGAAGAAGAAGAAGAACTGGGACAAGAATAAGAATACGGATCAAAAGCGAAGGATGGAAGAGATTAGAGTTGACATCATTGTAACGAAGAGTTATATTCAGCTGTAATTAAGCTGAGAGAGTGAGAGAGAGAGAGAGAGAGAGATAGAGAGAGATAGAGAGAGAGAGAAAGGGTGATAGTGAGAGACGGAGAGAGAGAGAGAGATAAGTAAAAAATAGAGAGAGACACGGAGAGATAAGTAGAGAGAGAGAGAGAGGGGGGGAGAAGGAGAGGAAGAGAGAGAGAGAGAGAGAGAGAGAGAGAGAGAGAGAGAGAAGAGTTATGCGGTATCCTCCACTACGTGATGATGATAATCGACTTGGACCAATGTTATTATTGCTTCATCATACTGTACTCTCCTTTCATCGTCATCATCAACATCACCATCTTCATCATCATCATCGTCTTCGTAATCATAGCGATATTATACATGATCCGTTAATTACAAGATCTGCAGAATAATATGGAACTTCGTACTTCATTATTTTTAAATTATATCACTATTTCTCTATTTCTCTCTCTCTCTCTCTTTCTCTCTATCTTTCTCTCGCTCTCTCTCTCTCTCTCTCTCTCTATCTCTTCCTCTTTCTCTCTCACTCTCTCGTTTTCTCTCTCTCTCTCATTATATCTCTCATTCTCTCTCTCTCTCTCTCTCATTGTCTCTCTCTCATTATATTATATATATATATATATATATATATATATATATATATAATACTATACACTGTATATATAATATATATACAATATATTATATATATATACACGTGTATATATATATATATAATATTTTATATATTATATTTATTATATATAATATATATATACATGTATATGTATACACACACACATATATATATATATATATACACACACATGTATATTCTATCTATACTTGGACGTAGTTCTGCAGAACATTAGGCTGCCGATTTTACATCTTATTTGCAGATCTCTTTGATGTGACGTGTTTTATATGAATAAACGTGTTGCGGGCACAACGTGGGAAACAAACCGTGTGTGTGACATGTTTCACTGTACGTTAGAGGGCTGAAATTTCTCATTCTTTTGTAGATTCTTTTAAAAGATTTTGACAACAATTCAATATAACCGCAGTCGATTCAAAATATAGTTATAAAATATAGGTCTTTCCCTCCCTCTCTCTCTCTCTCTTTCCCTCTCTCTCTCCTCTCTTTCTCTCTCCCTCTCTCTCTCTCTCTCTCTCTCTCTTTAATTACTTTAATTAATTAATAGCATTAATCACATTAGCTAAAATACTTTTTACAATATCTCAATAATTACAATATCTCTCTTTCTCTCTCGGTCTTTCTTTCTTCTCTCTGATTTTCTGTTATTAAATTAATTAATTAATAAAATAAAATAATTAAATTTAATTTGTGATGTGTAAATAACTAGTGTGATTAAATATTTGTGATGTTTAAATAGCTACTGTGATTAATAAAATTAACTAATTAATTTGTTTATTTGAATTTTTGACGCATAAATAGCTAATGTGATTAATGCTATTAATTAATTATTGTAATTATTTATTATACTTGCTATTGGGAATCGTTTGAGTAATATAAAGGATACCATTTTGTCACGGACGACAGTAGCACTGTAATTGTTGTTGCTCTTTAGGTCATGGGAACGATTCCAGGTCGAACAGTTCAGAGCCGGGACAGGCAACTTGGATAATTTTTTATTTGTGGGCGGAACTAAGCAACAAATCGATATTTAAGCGAAAAAATAAGCAGGTAAAATAAAGCTGACGGTCTTTGATAAGACAGAATGGAAATCGTAAAGTACGCCCGTATACTGTATATCCAATCAGAGAGAGAAAATTGCTGAGTCTACGGTTTGTCGTAGCTAAGAAATGTCACAGGACCGAATGGCCTTGTCGGTCGTTAACTAATCGTTATGTCAAAGAATGGAAAGCTATTAAATCTCGTCCTGTTTGCATGGTAACCCTATTTTCTTCATTCTCCCGAATAAATTCTAGTAATATGGTTAAAGTTGGGGTTGGTGGGATTTGGGTTAAGTTAATGTTGGTGGTTATTTAGGGTTTATAAAGATTGTTTGTTGTTGTTAGGTTAGGTCGCTATCTAATGGCTGGTAAAGAATTGAGCACCGCGTTACCTTGAAATCTCTATTTCGTTCGTGACAGGTAATGTTTGGCTGTAACGATCGTACACTATTGCAACAGGTTCCTATTTTCATTCTTAAATTAACTGTCTCGATCATTTTCGAGTACCCAAGAATGATTTCATTCTCTTTTCTATCTGAAAGTATGTTTTTGTTTTCCTTGACAGCAATTTTAACTCTGAGATGGATTGATTAATCTTAATTTCTATATCATCATCATCTTCTTATTCCCTTAAATCCCAGTTTAACCAGGGTCGGGCTAAAAATAGACTCTCCATTCGTTAGGTTTTTGTAGCAATTTCTGGAGCTTATGCGCTCACCAACAGAATGCCTTTTCTGACTTGATTTGGATCTTAGTGCTTTAGTCGCCTTCTACGACACGTGCATATTTACACGATTGGTCTATTCTTTAAAGAACCCGTACACAACTCGGGAAATTTTAATTTCTATATTATAGGCCTATATAATACCCTTTTATCTATAATAAATAACTTTAACTAAAAGAAACTGAAGTCCTAGACGACCCGACGAGTCGTGATACATAGCAGTTCTTGTTACAGTATGGTTAGTTACATACCAGGGACTTACTTGTAATTTACCGTTACATTAATCTTTGTGACGGTAGCTCGAGTGTGTCGAGTCGTCTCGTCTTGAAGAGAAGCCTTGTGCTGCTGAACCTTGACGTTAAACACACTACAACCTACCTAAGTCCTCAACAGCCATCAATGCTTGCTAATACTTAAGAGAGAAGCGCAACAAGGTAATTTTTATTTAATAATAAGATTTGCTGCCTCGATCTTTAGATAAATTATGTCTAGTTATTTAATCCCATTGCCCAACGATTCCAATTAAAGGCAATCGGAACGGGATTTTGTAGAAAAATTGAAAATAAAAATAAAAAAGAACATTTAAAAGAAAAGAAAAACGAATAAAAACGATAAAAGGAAAACGAAGAAAAAAAGAAGGAAACAAAACTTAAAAGAAGAAGAAAGAAGAAGAAGAAGGAAGAAGAACCTTTTCTACGACAAGCGCTAAGTGGCGTCAAGGAGCAATTAGAGGTAATTTTAGCATTCTCCAGCACACCGCGCTAATCTTAGAAGTGTTTAGTGCAGGAGAGATACTTGGGTGGTCAGGTAGAGGTACAATCACACTCACGTCAAGGCATAGTCTCTAACACAAGCTCACCTAGGGGCTGCGGCAATGGACCCCATTGCAATTGTTAGGAGCCTCCCCCCATTCGGGTAAATTTTCGAGTGGGTCCCACTGGCTGGAGCCAGTGGCGATGTCGGTAAGATATTCGACCGCGGATCAGTAGGTGCGGGGTTCATATCCTGGGCTCGCCGTCATTGACATCGCGTTCGAGTGAGGAAACTGACGTTAACCTTAGCTTTTTTATTGAAATGGATATGAGCGAGCCATATAGAAGAACATTATACGAGGGCCCATTTGCGCCCTTTGAAGCATACTGGAAGTAGTCGCAAATGTAATTATATCAATCAATCAATCAATAAAACAATCAATCAATAAGAATTTAACGTTGGGTTCCTCGTAAAAAGGTGACAGAAATATCTGAGTCTAAAACTAGCTTGAAGTGATGGGCCGAAAATTATAACAATATTATAAAAAATATACATGTATTATAAAAATTATAAAAATATATTATAAAAATGACATTTTTCCGAAACTTAGGAAAATGTCACTATTATAATTATGTAACTTGGCTTTTATATGTCGCTCTCTCTCTCTCTCTCTCTCTCTCTATCTATCTATCTCTCTAAGTGCCCTGTCTACTGGCAGTCCATGGTATATAGCGCCCCCACTCATCTCTATCTTCCGTCTTTCTCTTCATGCCCACGTACGAGTGGATCTTTAAATCATCAACAATTCTCATTGTGATATACCATTGTTCTAGTGGGATTCTGCTTATGATGAGGTGGGCCCCTATGCCATCATCAGCTTTGACTAACATTTACTGGTCAGGGGTGTCATTCCCTGAGAAAACAATCCGGTTTTCTTAGTGTAATATAATACCTTTAATTACATTATTATTATTATTAAATATTTTACAAATTTAACTTAACTGCTAATCAAGTATAAAAATGTAGTAACGATGAAGTGGGTTTAACGTCATGGACAGACGCCAGAAGGGCTTCTCTTAAAGACAGATAATAATTGAAAATTAGTCCATCTCGCTCTTATAAAGTGAAAGGAAGCCCACTAAATGAGGCTGTAAAAACAGTTAAAAAACGATCCGTTCTCATGGTAACATCCTATCTTTAATATTGTCTAATTGTAAAACTAAAATATCTTCACATATAGCCTTGACATAGGGTTAGTGTTTGTAGTTTTTATTACGGTAATGATAAAGTTAATGCAAGAGTTAAATCCGTATAAAATAGGACGTTATTTAACGACTGAGATTGCAGATAGGCTGGTATAGCTGGCAGAGCTATCAGGCAATGATCACTTGTATAGGATAGCCGTTCAGTGTTGAAGTAATAGATTATCTGAAGTTTTTAGTTGCCGTAAAGCTGTGTGGATTTAGTTTTATATTTAGTGTGTAGGGGTCAATGCTCTAATTTAGGTTTCCCTCGTGTTGTGTCCGGGTTGTTTGAAGAACAGACCAACTGGTGGCTGCACGTGTCGTAGAAGGCGACTAAAGCAGTAAGATCCAAACCAACGTCAGAAAGGGCATTCGGTGGGTGAGCTCCTAGGCTCCAGAACTTGCTACAATATTTTCCAAAACGAATGGAAAAATGGAGAATTGATTAATGTGGTGTGGGACAGAGAGGATTGGAGAAGGTCTATTCGTATCCCGATCCTACATATTGACTGGGACTAAAAAGAAGTAGAAGAAGCAGATGATGGTGATGCGTTAATCCATGTAGCTGCTTCACTTGTAAGACAACTTAGTATAGACAATCCACCCGATAGGCAGGTTACAGGACACCCCTCAACGATATCTTTCATGTTTTGACATTTTCCGCAGTCGCATTCTATATGGATTTAGTAGTTCTTTTAGATATTACTTTAGTTATATAGAAAAGACATCTAATTTAACTATTTGGCAATATTTTTATTAATTCGCTGTTTTAATTCATCAAATTCATTAGTTTTATTCAGGTAGATTAGGTGGCTTGCAGTATCGACACAAGAGAGCCGACTATTGGCGTGTTGCTTTGTGGTTTTAGCTTAAGAACCCACGAGAATTCAATTCACCTTAGGATGTGTCCTTTTAAATTTAATGACGTTATCCTTACACTATTGAGACTTTATTAATAAGACATATCTTCTTCTTTAGTGCACTGCCAAGTGGCAGGTTCAAGGTACATATTCATACTCAAAGTCTGTTTTCTGGCTCCATAAGAGCACTCCTTAGACCAACAAGTTAATCCCTTCACAAAGTCTATGCCTTATGTAGCCTATAGCTTGGGAAAATATGGCTTCCTAGGTGGGTTCCCGTTGCCTTTCTCAGTTAGGTAGATTAATTACCATTTAATCCAGGGGGAAAATAGTTCATGGTGAAGTGGGACCCCTCTATTATTCATCCATAGATTACTGAAACCGAGAGCCGTCTATTGGCGTGTTGCTGTGTGGTTTTAGCTGCATGTAATACTACCACGAGAGTCCCATTAGAGCGGCTATTTACGAGCTGCTGTGAAAGCAGAATTCGACAATCCTGTTAGAAATCTTTACTACTAACTTTTATCGGTCTTAGTAAAGCGTGTCAATAAAACCCCGGCGTCTAACTCGTCACTGTGTAAAGAACTGAAGCTGTCAGTATATGCTTGAATAAGTGCATTTTTGTGCAGTGGTGTTCGTGCTATTCTATTTCTAATATGTTACTTATTCGTCAAGTTTACTTTTTTTAGGCACACCTTACCTTCTGGCTGGAGCCAGTAGCTATGTCGGTAGGATACTCGACAGCGGATCAATATGTGCGGGGTTCAAATCCTGGGCTCGCTCGTCACTGACATCGCTTTCGAGCGAGGAAACTGACGTTAACGTTAGCTTTTTCAGCTCTTTTGTTCAATTTAATAAACGTATGTGATTTTATTAGAGTTAAAACGAAGCCATTGTATTCGATATTACAATTTAGTTTAGATTTATTTAAAAATAAATCTAAATCTAAGGATGAGTAAGATTTCATAATTAGAGTAAAACTGCGATTTCATTCTCAAGAAAAAGAGACATTCGTGGAATAAATGATCACGGAATAAATATTCTGTGAATATCAAGCAGGAAATAAGGATTTAAAGCATGTCAGAGGGATAAGGCGTAAGTTGATCTCACTCATGTATATCAAAATTGCAGTTAGTAATTTATATAATTTAAATTAATCACAGTGCTAGTGTACATATTATCCACTTGTATCATGATTTTTCCCTTGAATTCTAATAAAACTAGGGTCGAGATACGAATAGACCTTCGTTTCCATTCATTTTTGAAAATTTTGTAGCAATTTATGGAGCCTAGGCGCTCACCAACCGAAAGCCCTTTCTGACGTTGGTTTGTATCTTAGTGCTTTTTCGCCTTTTAGTACAACAGTGCTGTAGAAGTACTGCATGTGCAGTCCACGGTTGGTCTATTCTCTAGCAACCCGGACACAACACGGGTATACTTAGTTTCTGTTTTACATCATCATCACCTTCTCTTCTTTCTGTTTTATATAAGTTAGTGTAATACTTTGAGCAACAGATAAGCAAAGATTGAGCTTAAGGAGGCAGATTGATTCAAAAATCATTGTTCTCTATATATATCTCTCTCTCACTCTCTATCACACATACTCCCTCTCCCGCTCTCTCTCTCTCCCTTTCTCTTTCTCACTCTTTTTCTTTCTTTCTCTCTCTCTCGTGTCGCAGTCGTATTGCATAGCCATTATAGGAAAACTATCAAGCCATAAAAACTGCATTGTATTCTACTTTATTGCATTACATTGCGCTGTATTATATTGTACTATATTGTATTATATTGTATTATATTGCATAGTGCCTTTTCAACAGTTAACGTAATATCATATGCCCCCCCCATTGCTGTGACCTCTAGTTTATTGACTGAGATTTCTTCCAATTTGACCATCGCTGTTATTATGCCATGTATATAGAGAGTAAAATATGATTTTTGAAATGATTTTCGGTTGCCTTCCGCAGTTTTTGCATAGTCGCCCATTACGACACGTGCCGTCAACGGTTGTTCTATTCTTCAGTGTCCAGGTCACCACTCAGTATAGGATACAAAAGGTATAACCCTTTGATCAACCATATTGATATCTATCATTTTAATACCTCGTGTTTAAACCGTTAGGCAATTTAATCCGTTATCCGTATAACCAATCCCGTGAATGTTCGAGATTTTATTCACGATCAGCGCGGCTGAGATTCGAACCCGCGAGGGTTCAATTCACCTCAGTATCTGTCATTTAAACTTCATGACGTTCCTTGACGTCTCTACCACTGCGATATTGGGACATTCTAAAAGTCATTTTCAATGCATAACATAACATAACAATTAGAGTGCTACTGTCGTCCATGACAACGTCCAGCACTACTGATTCTTATCCAAGCTGGTAAACACAGAAGGTCTAGAAACGGTGCAAATTCCAAAAATCCAAAAAATCAGACCATTGAGGCACAGTGTTCTTTGGACAGGAAAGAAGATATTAGCACAGGTTATTATAAGTGGCCTATGGAAACTCTTTCGTATTATATTTCTCTATTTTATTTCATTTATGTATTTTATTTTTATATTTTATTTCTAACTCCTCCACTCTCTCACGCGCAAGGAGTGTAGCCGGATAGAAATGTCAAGAGCTGCGCAAATAATTTTTCATTAATTCTACAAGTAGCCTGTGATCTCTTAGGTGTTGCTAAGTATTGCCAGTTATAGACTAATAGAGCAAAGCGTAGCCTGACATAGCCTAAATAAGGCTAAAATAGACATTTACGGTCAAATAGAGCTAAAAATAGTCTATGGTATAGCTAAACAGAGATAAAAAAATAGCCTAGAGGTGAATTTAACTCTCGTGGATTCGAATCCCAGCCGCGCTGATCTGAGAGTAAAATCTCGGACATTCACTGGACTGGTTAATTGGAAAATGGTCTAAATTGCATAACGGTTTAAACATGTTGTATTAAATGTGATAGATATCAACACAGTTGATCATTTCACTATTATGCGTGTTTATTTTTTTCGTCTGTTTCCAGTTTATTTCGTTGCCGGCTTAAAACCTTAAGATTCCTGTATAGCCAGCAGAAGAGGACGACATAAAAGAGGTGAAGAAGTGGGGGGGGGGGGGGTTAGAGAACTGCTTGGGGATTGCAGGGGAGGGGGGGTCCAGTAAAACTTAGGGTTTTGTGTGGACATTCGCTGAAGGCATCTAAGCTGCTGATAAGTATGAGGACCAGTCAGTGTCCGTCTTAATCCAACCCAGCCGTACTATAAGTACAGCCCGTGGTACTGTGTGTAGCACTAGACGTCTCTCTACATCTCTCTCTCTCTCTGTCTGTCTTTCTCTCTCTCTGTCTGTCTGTCTGTCTGTCTCTTTCTCTCTCTCTCTCTCTTCTATTGTAGGCTTAATCTAAGTACTGCCAGTGGTGCTGTGTGTAACGCTAGACGTCTCTCTACCTCTCTCTCTCTTTCTCTCTCTCTCTGTCTGTCTGTCTGTCTCTCTCTCTTCTCTCTCTTCTATTGTAGGCTTAATCTAAGTACTGCCCGTGGTGCTGTGTGTAACACTAGACGTCTCTCTACCTCTCTGTCTGTCTCTCTCTCTCTCTCTCTCTCTCTCTCTGTCGCTGTCTGTCTATCTGTCTCTCTGTCTGTCTCTCTATCGTCAGTAAGATACTCGACCGCGGGTCAGTATATGCGGGGTTCTAATCCTGGTCTCGCCCGTCACTGACATCGCTTTCGAGTGTGGAAACTGACGTTAACCATATCTTTATCAGCTTTTCTCTCTATCTCTCTCTCTCTCTCTCTCTCTCTCTCTCTCTCTCTCTCTCTCTCTCTATGTCTCTGTCTCTGTTCAATCACAATTCTCGAAGTACTGACTGTAGTGTTCTGTGTAATACTAAATGTCTCTCTCTTCCCCCCCCTCTCTCTCTCTTTCTCTCTCTCTCTCGCTTTCTTTCTCGCTGCCTCTATCTCTATCATTCTCATCCCTCTCTATGATACTTGTTCTATATTTTTTCTCTTATTTTCATTTTATAATTATATATTTTCTTTATTTCTTTACTCTCTCTTACTTAAATATACTCGCTAACACCTTCCCTTAAATTATTCTATCACGAATTCACTTCATTTCCATTTCTCTCTCTTTCTTTCACTCTCTTACTCTCTCTTTATCTATCTGTCTATATATCAATCTATCAACCTCTATCTTTCTCCTTGTTTATCCCTATCTCTCTCTGCGTCTTTATCTCTCTATATATCTGTCTAGTGTCTATCTGTCTATCTATCTACTTCTATTTTCTATCTCACTTTCTCTCTCTCTCTCTTTTTCTCTTTCTCCCTCTCCCGTTCTCTCTTTAATGCTCTCCTTCCATTCATTATCTTTCTTCTCCTCTTCTATTTTCTCTCTCTCTCTCTCTCTCGCTATCTCTCTCGCTACCTTTCCCCTATTCTTTCTTTCTCTCTCTTTCTTTCTCTCTCTGACTTTCTGACCCCCTTTGCTATCTTTCCACATATCTCTCGCTCCTTCTCTCTCTCTCTCTCTCTCTCTCTCTCTTACACTCTTTATCTATATACATCGTATCGTGGAGTATCGTTGTTCGCATGTAAAGCTATATTAATGAGAGCTTATTGCGATACTTCTCAATGTTGTAGCAGCAATTTTTCTTTCTTTGTTCTTGCTAACATTGGTTGAACATTTCTTGACCGTTGTACGCATTCTCTCTCTCTCTCCCTCTCTCTCTCTCTCTCCGTCTCTCTCTCTCTCTCTCTTAAACTCTCTCTCTCTTTCCCCGCAGCATTAATCTTACGCTACTTATCGCCTTTTTTCTCTCAGACAATGATTTTTTCCGACTTTATATTTATTGATACATTTATATCTTTGTGCGTTTTAAAGTGACATTGTCCAAAGCAAACGGGTCAATAAGTTAGTTTTCTTAGGGAATGCCGCCCCTCCCCAGTAAATGTTAGTCGAAGCTGAGGAAGGCTTAGGGGGCCCACCTCGTCATAAGCAGAATCCCCAAGAAAGAATGGTATATCACAACACAAATGAACGCACATAAAAGTACTCTGCCTACCGGCAGGTCAATGGCATATAGCGCTGCAGCTTTTATCTCTTTCGTTTTCCTCTTCATGTCCATAAGTAGGGTAATTATTTAAATCATCTAACATTCCTAATCTCCGTCTGCCTCTGCTTCTCTTTCCTTCAAGAATGAGTTTATGCTAATGTCAGAATCACACACCACTACAATATTACATACATGTTATATGAAGTCCAAAATAATATGCAGTATAATAATAATAATAATAATAGCAATTAGAGTGCTACAGTTATTAATGATAACATCGAGCACTATTGAGACAAAATTAAGCCGGCGAGCAAAAAGAAGGTCCAAAATCTGTGCAAATTCCAAAATTCAGATAATCAGTCCAAAGTACGGATTCATATCATACATGTATGTATTCCACACTAAATAAATTAAATTTAATTAAAAAATACGTTTACATAGCTCTCTATATATGCTCTATAAATGCTCTCATATGTGCTCTACATATGCTCCATTTATGCTGTATATATCTCATGCTCTATGTATGCTCTCATATATATGCTCTATATATGCTCCATATAGGCTGTCTCCATTTACAATCTCTCCATATATGCTCTAGTCGCCCCCTCAGCCACGCAGCAGCTGTTGGGAGGAGCACTGTCTAACCCAGTCCCACCTCAGACGTCTCCTCGGGTACATTGAAATAAATCACCAGTGGGACTCGACCGGGACTCTCTCCTCTAAACTTGGACTCCAGTCCTTCAGATGTGTTTACTTTAATCTGTGGAGTATTTATTAGCATCCTGTTGCTTTTTATTAGCATTGTGTTGTTTTTGTATTAGCATCTTGTTGCTGTTGTATTATATTGTTGCTGTTGTGATAGCAGTGTGCTGCTTTTGTATTAGTATTGTGTTACTCTTCTATTAGCAGAATGTTGCTTTTGCATTAGCATCTTGTGGCTATTGTGATATCATCATGTTGCTTTTTGTATTAAAATTGTGTTGTTTATATATTAACATTGTGTTGTTTTTGCATTAGCATCGTGTTGTTTTGTATTAGCATTGTGTTGCTGCAGTATTAGCATGCTATAGCTTCTGTATTAGAATGATATGCTTCAGTATTAGCATCATATAGCTTCTGTAATAGCATCATATAGCTTCTGTAATAGCTTCATATAGCTTCTGTAATAGCATCATATAGCTTCTGTAATAGCTTCATATAGCTTCTGTAATAGCATCATATAGCTTCTGTAATAGCTTCATATAGCTTCTGTAATAGCATCATATAGCTTCTGTAATAGCTTCATATAGCTTCTGTAATAGCATCATATAGCTTCTGTAATAGCTTCATATAGCTTCTGTAATAGCATCATATAGCTTCTGTAATAGCTTCATATAGCTTCTGTAATAGCATATATAGCTTCTGTAATAGCTTCATATAGCTTCATATCAGCTTCTGTAATAGCATCATATAGCTTCTGTATTAGCATCATATAGCTTCTGCAATAGCGTCATATAGCTTCTGCAATAGCATCATATAGCTTCTGCAATAGCTTCATATAGCTTCTGCAATAGCACCATATAGCTTCTGCAATAGCTTCATATAGCTTCTGCAATAGCTTCATATAGCTTCTGCAATAGCTTCATATAGCTTCTGCAATAGCTTCATATAGCTTCTGCAATAGCTTCATATAGCTTCTGCAATAGCGTCATATAGCTTCTGCAATAGCTTCATATAGCTTCTGCAATAGCTTCATATAGCTTCTGCAATAGCTTCATATAGCTTTTGTATTTGCATCGTGTTGCTTTTTTTAGCAGCGTGTTGCTTTTAATCTTTCTTTTAATTAATTAAAGCCTTTCTTTTATCTTATTTTAGCCCAGGGCCCTATGCAGCCCATGGCATTAAAATTGCAACAATAATACGAAGAATCTTATTAATATCTTTGTTATCTGTCTTCTTGTATCAATTATCTGGCTTCTTACAAGGTAATCAGCTAGATACTCGCTGATATTCGCTGTTGCTGGTGACCGTTTATTTCTATCTTACTTGATCTACTTACTTATGTCTCTGTGTTGATTCATGATACAAATAAATAAATACAGTTCTCTCTATCAATCTCTCTCTCTCTCTCTCTCTCTCTCTATGTCTCTCTCAATCTCTCTATCAATCTTTCTCTCTCTATCTCTCTCTCTCTATCTCTCTCTCTCTATGTCTCTATCAATCTGTCTCTCTCTCAATCTCTCTCTCTCTCTCTCAATCTCTCTCTCTATCTCTCTCTCTCTCTCTATGTCTCTCTCTCACTATGTCTCTCTCTCTGTGTCTCTCTCAATCTCTCTATCTCTCTCTCTCTATGTCTCTCTCTCTATGTCTCTCTCAATCTCTCTCTCTCTCTCTCTCTCTCTCTCTCTCTCTCTAATCGCTAAACCGATTGTGTCATTATACCACCAGGCTGTTTGACCTTCGCTGTCTTTTTTGTGTTACTATGGCATTTAGCACAGAGCGGCGTTTTATAAATATACTTATGGATTGACTGAGTGAGGGATTGAGAATGAGCGTAATTATACACAATTACATATTACATTAATTACGCATAGCACCATTACAATCCAGTGTTTCGATTGAACGTTCGCAAACTGAGTATGACCTGGCATCATGACTTATGCTTTGTTTAAGTTGAGTTCTATTTCCGTACAGTGAATTATGCAATCTAAATATAATTAACTTTAAGTATTGTTTGCTGTATGTAAACGTTGGGCACTTAACAGAAGCCTATCTCATGGTGAGGCCGTAACGGGATGTGAGGGATTTAGCGCTATATATAAGTGTTCTTAAAGCAGGAGCTGAGGATGACAAGAGGGGACCTACCTCACAATGAAATATTTTCCCCCTTTAAATGGTAATTAATCCATCTAACTGAGGAAGGCAACGGGAAACCACCTCAGAAGCCATACTTTTTCCATACTATAGGCTACATAAGGTATGGATAAGGCATAGACTTTGTGAAGGGATTAACTTGTTGATCTAAGGAGTGCTCTTATGGAGCGAGAAAGCAGACTTTGAGTATGAATATGTACCTTGAACCTGCCACTTAGCAGTGCACGGAAGAAAGAGAGAGAGAGAGAGAGAGAGAGAGAGAGAGAAAGAGAGAGAGATAAATATTCTTACAACGGCTGTAGCCATAAATAAGGGACAGGGGGTATTTCATTTAAATTATTTAGGAATATTAAATTGTAGTTTTCAATGTGACAGTTATAAGTATAATTTAAAAGCTTTAAGTTTACCTGTGTTTTTCTGGTTTGCTAAAGAATAGACCAACCCTGGACTGCACGTGTTGGAAAAAGGCGACAAATCAGTAAATCCAAACCAACGCTAGAAAGAGCATTTTGTAGGTAGTAGCTTCAAAAAATATTTCCCCTATTTGTTGAAGAAAGATTCTTAAAAACCCTCCTTCAAAAATCCCTTGTTGACCTCACTGAATATACAATTCTACATGTAGTGCAATGCATATGTTTCTCCAAACACTACAAGCACATCCGCATGTCTGCGTGCATATCTCATTGTGATTAGAATATAGAGCTTTAGACTTGTGTTACAAAACACAGGGCTAACATTGTTCAATAAAAGATCATCCTAAAACATAATATTAAAAGCACGGTGTTAAAATCACAAGGTCTGGAGAGATATGTACTGGTATACACCAGGATAAAATGTACCAAGGCACAAAATTACCAAGTTAGAAACACCACTCTTAAATACACCAGGTTAAAACGGGCTAAAACCCAAGGCTAAAAACACCTGATGATGATGATGATGGTGATGATGTTGTTGTTGAAGATGATGATAATGATGATGATGATGATGGTGACGACGACGACGATGATGATGATGGTGATGATGATGATGATGACGATGATGATGATGGTGATGATGATGATGATGACGATGATGATGATGGTGATGACGACGACGACGATGATGATGATGATGATGATGATGATGATGACGACGACGACGATGATGATGATGATGATGACGATGATGATGATGATGATGATGATGATGATGTTGCTACATATGAACCCTGTAAGTTATGTAAACTCTTGTTGAGAAGCAAGCTCTGCTCGTGACTAAACGCAATAGATCTACACTCTACAGTTAATTTTGTTATTTCATCACTTTAGCAAAACGCAATTTGGTTTAACATCCTGGTTTGCTTAAGCTAATATTCATATTTAATTATTAAAAGTACTAGAGTTTTGATATCCAGGCGCTATCAGTGAAACCCAGTTTACGAAAATCCACTAGAGAGTTTAGGGTGTGAATCACTAGGCGCTATGCTAGAGGCCTGGACTATAATGAGTCTGCTCTTGTGCTGTGCTGTGCTAGGGTCATGGCATTGGACGTGGCTTAACGGCTATTGTGTTCGCCTCGAATGCAAGTGGCCTGGGTTCAAAGCCCAAGTCCGTTAATATAGTATTTCAATTTATTCATTAGTATAATGTTATTACCCGTGCTGAGTTCGGGTAGCTGAAGAATAGATCAACCGCAGACTGCAAATGTCGCAAAATGCGAGTAAAGCACTAAGATCCAAACCAACACCAGCAAGGGCATTCGGCCGATGACCTTATGGGCTCCAAAAATTGCTACAAATTTTCTAAAACGAATGGAAAGGAAGGTAGGAGGGTCTATTCTTATCCCGGCCATATCTAAAATTGCATTAAAGGGAAGATGATTATGCTGCTATTGCTGTTGCTGATGATGATGATGATGCAGAAGATGATGATGACGACGACCATGATGACGATGATGACGACAGTAGTATAGCATAAATAAAATTTGAAAACATTAAACAAAACAAAAAATCTAGCATATCGACTTGAGCTTGATCGCGATATGAGACGACCACTTGTAGAGTTGGAGAAAAGAGAGAGAGAGAGGGGGAGGGTGATGATTGAAGGTAGTAGATATCATAAGAGAGGGGAGGGGGTGGGGATGGGAGGAAAAAGATATCATCCTGGATAAATGCTTGAAGGACGTCAGGGCTGGAGATGGATCGACCGATTGACGGACGCTGATGAGAAATCGCAATCCGAATTTTTTCCGTCCCACGGGCATAACACGGGCGTTCCGCAGTCATTAGCGAGTCCAAGACAGGAGCTGTGAAGTAGTGGATGTGGAAGGGGGGGTGGGCATGTGGATCAAGAATATATATATATCTATTATATATTATATATATATATATATATATATATGTATATATATATGTGTGTGTGTGTGTGTGTATATGGTGATGTGGGGTTACAGTGGCGCAGCCGGGGTTCAATCTGAAGTGATCGTTGTGAAGGGGATAGGGGTGGATATGTGGATCAAGAGGGGTGGGGGTACAGCCCTAGGTTCAATCTTGGAGAAGGCACTTTAATATTTTATATATATTCTTTTCTTTATTCGATCAAAACAGACAGTATAAATCTAAAAAAGCTAAGGTTAACGTCAGTTTTGTCACTCGAAAGCGATGTCAGTGACGGGCGAGCCCAGGATTTGAACCCGGCACATACTTATCCGCGTTCGAGTATCTTACCGACTTCGTCACTGGCTCCAGCCAGTGAATCAAAGTGTACGTTTATATTTTGGTCTTAATAGAAGTTTTACATGACATCATGATGGTGGGGCATACTCTTCCCTATCTCCCCCAGGGGGGTTACTTAAGAGGTGATGGGTGCGTTTGGGTCAGTATTTAAGAGCCATAAGTATTTTATGTTGTGTGCAAAAATTAAATATTGATATCAAAAGGACAGTTAAAAAGTAAACACGCATTGGAGTGAAATGATCAACTATGTTGATATCTAGCACTTTTTAATGCCACATGTTTAAACCGTTACGCGATTTAGACCCATTTTCCGTATAGCCAGTCAAGTGAATGTCCGAATTTTAATCTCAGATCGGCGCGGCCGGGATTCGAACCCACGAAGGTTCAATTCACCTCAGGATCTGTCATTTAAAACTTCATGACGTTACCCCTACGCTATTAAGACATTCTAATATACAGTTTTAAGGATGCTTTACACCGTTCGACGAGATTAGAGATTTTAGTTAGTTCTCCTTACATTGATTTCTTTCTCTCTACATTTGTCTTTAGATTTTTATATTTTAGAATTACTTATTAATATTATGCATTTCTATTTATTTATCTTTGTATTTGTGCATTTAATTATTTAAATATTTATTTATTATTCCATATATATATATAATATATATAATTATATATATATATATATAATATAATATAATAATATATATATATATATATATATATATATAATATAATATAATATAATATATATGTATATAATTTTATATATACATGTATATATATATATATATATATATATATATATATATTTAAAATTAAGTATTGTTATGTATTGGTTTCTTATAATCTGTTTATTTATGCTAACATTTACTTAGGATAAAATTTTGACAGGATTCTCTCTGTCTCTCATTCTTAGCGCACTGCCAACTGGCAGGTCCATGGTATATAACGCCTCCACGCTTCTCTGTCTTCCGCTTTCTTCTTCACGTCCACATATGAGTGGATCTTTAAATCATATAACATACCTAATCTCGGTCTGCCTATATATCCTTCCATTCTGCCTTCTGTGACCTCTTTTAATAGACTTTCCTCCCTTAGAATGTGTCCTATCCATCTCTTCTTCTTATTTCTTAATACGTTTATATTGAAATTATTAATTTACACATAATTAATTAACAGGATTAATATAAGATTTATAATAACATTGCTTAAGTATCACGATTTCAAAGAATTTTGAGAGATTGGTGTTAGACAGTTCTTGATATATGAATTTGATATTAAAATAAAATATAGTTTTATTTAATACTAGTATATAATTACTTACTAGTATTACACGTATATGTTACTATTATATATATTACAAGTATCTTTTTCTATTTTTAATTACCACAATTTATTACTATGATTTATTATTAGCACGTATTACTACTATTTACTGTCATTATGATTACTCTTACTTAATCCTTTTTTGTAGCTATTATTTGATCATATCATAACATTTTCCGGTAATTAATCCACCTAACTGAGGAAGCAACGGGAAACCACCTCAGATGTCATATTTTCCCAAGCTATAGGTTACATAAGGTATGGATAAGGCATAGACTTTGTGAAGGAATTAACTTGTTGATCTAAGGAGTGCTCTTATAGAGCGAGAAAACAGATTTTGAGTATGAATATGTACCTGGAACCTGCCACTTGGCAGTGCACTGAAGAGAGAGAATCATTTTTAGCTGATTCATCACGGTGAATAAAATATAAATAGGAATCGAATCTCAAAATCAGAAAATTCTAGCACTTATCTTGGCGCTCCCGTCGTCCATGACGCCACTCCAGTCCCGGACTGGAAGTGTTCCTTGTAATTATCGGACTCAGCGGAGCAGGAAATGTAAATAGGACTCCTGCTGTTGGGGGGGGGGGGGTGTTAGGGGACTGTCCCCCCTCCGGCAACTAGAGAGACATCCTATGGGGCCATAGGTCTAAATTTTGACCCTCTTGCCTCGCATCATGGACTTGCACTGTTTTGATCTCGCTTTCTCTTGTGGTTTTTGTATACTCAGTCGTCATCGTGTGGTGCTTTAGCGCCTGTTTGTCAGAGTCTGCAGTCAGTTTGTCAGAGTCTCCAATGTCAGAGAAGTCCCTGGCTTTGGATTATGGCGTGGAACCTAACGTTAAATTCTTATTGATTAATTGATTGATTGATTGATTGATTAATTGATTAATTGATTGATTGACTGATTGACTTCGGGGTGAGAGGGTAGTTGAATCTGAAGGGATTGATCCAACAGAGAAGAGATTGCGACAGGTTATAACTGAGTTTATCAGACTCTTCGAATTAAGATTCTCTCTCTCTCCCTCTATCTCTCTCAATCCCTCTCTCTCTCTCTCTTTCTCGCTCACTCTTTCTCTCTGTCGTAGAAGATCTATTATAAAATATAAAAAATTCTTATAGCATATCTAGGCCCCTATATGAAATCAATTAGTACTTAAGTATTTAAGGCTGACGGGGTTTAGCCAATAGTTTTCTGAGAGTTAGAGGAGGAGGAGGATAGGAAGATATTCAAGTAAACCCGTTGACGCACAGTTCTCCCCACATTTGCCAATTTTATTATTATTGTTCATGTTTTTTTCTTCTAAAATAAGGTGATTACCGTTTACCAAAGCATAAATATTTTACTGCTTAGCTACATGTATTTTTCGCACCAACCGGTTGGGGGGGGGGGGATTGGCTCCGTATTGCTGCGCCATTGGGAGGATGATAGTGAATGTCGAACAAAGCACTATGATACCTCCATGAACCCGAGATAATAGTTGAACCCTCCATGAACCCGACATAATGGTTGACCCATCTAAGAACCCTAAATAATTGTTGGATCCTCCATGAACCCTTGATAATGGTTGACCCCTCCATGAACCCTTGATAATGGTTGACCCCTCCATGAACCCGAGATAATGGTTAAAAGCTGCTAAAGCTAGTGTTAACTTCAGTGTCCTCACTTGAGAGCGATGTCAGTGACGGGCGAGCCCAGGATTTGAACCCCGCAAATACTGATACTATCTATGCACCCGAGATAATGGTTTTTCCTTCAGTCGCTTGACCTGAAAAACATTTGAAAGCTATAGAAAGAATACAGGCTGTTCTCCAGCCTTGAATTATCAAGAAACACATACTGACTGTGAAAAGTGAAAGTACGAAATCAATGCAGTGAATAGAAAGAGGTGAGAGTGGTAGAGAGAGGGAGAGAGAGAGAGAGACAGAGAGAGAGAGAGAGAGAGAGAGGTAGAGAGAGAGAGAGAGGTAAAGAGGAAACAAGAGTGATAGAGAGAGAGGTAGAGAGAGGTATAGAGAGACAGAGAGAAAGGTAGAGAGTGGTAGAGAGATATAGAGGTAGAGAAAGGTAGAGAAAGGTATAGAGATATAAAAATCATTATAGAAAGAGACAGAAAGAGGTAGGTGCGGATCCAGGAATTTTTTAAGGGGTGCCCGAAATTTTTTTTGAGAGTAGGCCTATACATATTTTTTGCTTACGCCCCGTCTTTTTCGTGACATGTAATGCAAACAGAAAATATGCTGTGGGGGGTGGCTATATATTTTTCACTACTGCGCTCGGCTCGAAGAGTGAGTGAATCCCCGTATCTTACCCGCCCCCCCCCCCTCCCCCACTCATACCCGTACTAATGTCAGGGAAAAATCTAAAATCCCTAAAATCCTACCTTTTTGGAAAAAAGTAGGTTAATTTTTTCACCTCTGAAGAAACTCAGCGGATCTGGACGAATTGCAAAAGTGGCCTAATTTTGGCGGTAGGGGAGGACTTAAGACCTTTCCAGCCAAAGTTTTTTGCACCACTACTTTATAAAAGACAGAGTTTATTTCTTTTATTTTTTATTTCTTTCTCTGAGTCCATCTGTATGGATTCTTAGTTCTTTATGCATAGATATCCGTATGCCTCCATATTTCGTTCTGTACACCTATCTGTACGCTTCTATATTTCTTTCTCTCTGCTCATCTGTATGTCTCTGTCTTTCTCTCTGTCACACTCTGCCCTTGTTGTTACGCGCCGGTGGCTGAAGCGTGGTAACGCTGACGTGCCGATAGAGCAGAAAATGATCGATATGGTAACTCTACATCTCTTTATCGTTCTCTCCGTATCCACTTCAAAGCATTGCCTGTCAAATACCTTCCAATTCATAAACGATTCGAAATATATGTTTATATAATTTAGTATGTATTATAGTATACTATATACACTATAATATGATGATGATGCCTTTCCCGGACATCATCATTGGATGAGGAAACGGCTAAACAGTAAGGCTGTATTCTATGTTCCACTATGACATACCGTACCGCTGTATTCTATGCACTACTATGATATACCGTACCGCTGCAGTCAATGCTCTACTATGATATACCGTACCGCTGTATTCCATGATAAATGGAAAACATCACTGCACGGATGAATGAGAGTGGAAGTATTTAAATATACCGTATATATATATATATATATGTATTAATATATATTCATATATATATATATATATATATATTAATATATTCATACATATATATATATATATATTCATATATATATATATATATATATATATATATATATAGTATATATACACATGTATATAAATATAGGCCTAAATATATATATATATATATATATATATATATATTTATATCGTTTTCTCTTTCTTCATCTCCTCCTATGAACGCAATCTCTAGTCGTGTCGTAGGTGGCTCCGGGTTAATTTAAACATATTCTTGACACGGCGAGATCTGATTTGTCAGCTGAAGGTTTTCTTACAACTCAACAAGTGATGAGATACCAGAAGATCCAGATGTTCCTCTCTCTTCTACATCACAACAGCTGCTCTACAGCAATGTCATGTCAATACAATAAACTACTGGACGATACGATACTGTATGATACGATGCGATATGATATGATGCGATATAATATGATATGATAGAGCTGGTAAAGCTAAGGTTAACGTCAGTTTCTTCACTCGAAAGCGATGTCATAGACAGGCGAGCCCAGGATTTGAACCCGCATCAACTGATCCGCGGTCGAGTATCTTACCGACTTTGCCACTGGCTCCAGCCATATGATATGATGTGGTATGATGCGATATGATATGATGTGATGTGATATGATGTGATGTGATGTGATGTGATATGATATGATATGATATGATGTGATATGATATGATATGATATGATATGATGTGATGTGATATGATATGATATGATATGATATGATGTGATGTGATATGATATGATATGATATGATGTGATGTGATACGACACAATGCAATGTAATACAATAAAGATAATTCATTATAATACAATACAATACAATACGATATGATACTATACGATGCGATACAATGCAATTCAATATACTATAATACAATACAATAATATTCAATAAGAGCAATACAGTACAATAAAATAATATAATATAATAAAATACAGTGCAGTGCAATGCAGTGCAGTGCAGTGATCGCAAAGGAAGACCGAGATTTGAATGGCTGGAGTGGCGATGTCGGTAAGATACTCGACCGCGGATCAGTATGTGCGGGGCTCTAAGCCCGGGCTCGCCCGTCACTGACATCGCTTTCGAGTGAGGAAACTGACGTTAACCTTAGCTTTACCAGCTTTGAGCGAAACTCCAAGGTGTTGAAAAGCTATTCTTAGATTTCAATCTGCAGCAATCGATATGTCATCAAATCTACGACTACTAATAATCAAAGAGTGAGAAAAATATCTAAAACTACAACACAGCGAATACTATAATAAATACAACGCAATACAATACTATAATACAACGCACATGTTTACAGGGGACCCCTGTAAACATGTGCGTTGTGTCGTTTTTCCGCCATACGAAAAAATATTATATAAAATAGTATGGCGTGTGATATAATGCAAATCGTAGTGGGGAGGAACTAAGCACACTCTGTGTAGCTACGAGTCAATTTAACAAGTTAGGCTACGTCACGCGTGGTTAGCACTTTGTGGGTAACTACCTTGGAAGACCGAGTGCTCAAAGCTTTGAATGAAAAATCCTGAGAGTGTTGGTAGGTTATTCTTAGATTCGCGCAGGCTGCAATTGATGCGTCAACAAAAGACAACGATTAATAAAAACCTTTGATGTATGTTAACGTCAGTTTTCTCATTCGAAAGCGATATCAGTGACGGGTGAGCACAGGATTTGAACCCCGCACATACCGATCCGCGGTCGAATGTCTTACGGACATCGCCACTGGCTCCATCTAGTGAGAAAGTAGGAAAAAACGAAAAAGCACAAAACAGCAAAAAGGGAAAGTTTGTAAAAACATGCGACTATCGTGTGTGTAACTATATACGAACGAAGCAAAACAAAAAATGTCAATTAAATGCAAAGTAAAAAATAATTACTGTGTTCAGTTCAATCAAATCAATAAGTCAATAAAAATTTAACGTCCGGTTCCTAGTCATAAGGCAATGTCTGGGACGTTTCTTGCAGACTCTACAGAAACAGGCGCCAAAGCACCACACGATAATATTCATGTAGATAATATGAGCTAATAGTGGACTTAAGATCCACTCGTATGTGGACATGAAAAGTAAGACGGTAGATAGAGATGAGAAGAGGCGTTATATACCATGGACCTGCCAGTAGACAGTGCACAGGGAGAGAGAGAGAGAGAGAGAGAGAGACACAGTGGACTTACTCGAGGTCCTTCTTCAAACTCACTGATCCCGGTCAGTATTTAATTTAGAATCCGGGTTTCCTTGAGAAATCATATTAAATATTAACAAAAGTTGCCCGTACCAAATCACGGATACATTCCATATAATTAACTCCGGAACCAGTATATCTCATATTTTAATGGTTGACCCCTCAAACTCGTTGATCCTAGTCAGGATATAATTTAGTATCCGGGTTTTCCTTGAGAAATCATAAAATGTTAACAAGAGTTGTCCGTACCAAATCACGAATACATTCCGGAAAATTAACTCCGGAACTAGGATATATCCAATCACCAGCACTCCACGGCTACTCCAGCTATTCCAGCTATCCTTGTGTCATCCCGTGGCAAACACATAACTGTCATCCTCTGTTTACTCTAGCAAACAATCACTGTCGATCAAGTGACAAACCCTAGCCTGTCCGGAAAACTTTTACCATTTTCCAGTTCATCACCGAAAGACTTTAAACGATTTTCTAGTTTATCACCGGAAAACTTTAAATCATTTTCGAGTTACACACCGGAAAACGTTAAACCATTTTCCAGTTTATCACAGGAAGACGTTAAACCATTTTACAGTTTATCACCGGAAAACTTGAAATCAGTTTCCAGTTCATGGATGATATAGTCCAGTGGTAAGAGGAGTTGGTTAGGTAAACAAAGGGCTGGAGGTTCAATTGAGCGACAAGTTTGATAGTTTCTCCTGAACTTTGAATTTTTGCTTTGGGTTTTTTACTTGAACCACCACAGATATCATCAGTTTATGACCTAAAATTACATAGAAAATTTTGCAGCAATTTCTGAAGCTTATGCGCTCACCAACCGAATGCCCTGTCTGACGTTGGTTAGGACGTTATTGCTTTGTCGCCTTTTACGACATGTGCAATCCACTGCTGGTCTATTCTTCAGCAACCCTGACATAATGTGGGTATATATTTATAATAATGCACGTATGTAATTATTAAAACTAAACTTCTATTGTGAATTAAACAGCACTTAATCCATTTTTAAACTGAGAAAGAAAGACAACGGGAAATCACCTCAGAATCCATATCATTCCCAAGCCATATGCTGCATCAACTATGGATGAGTCAGAGCATTTATGAAATGATTATAACAAGTTAATCGATGCAGTGCTCTTTATGGAGCGTGGAAGCAGCATGTGAATAGGAATATGTGACTTGGACCTGCCACTTGACAGAACACCAGAGAGAGAGACATACTTATTCCTTCTCATCGCCTATAATATTATGCTTCGTTACTGGGAAAGCTGTGTAAAAATTAAATGTTAACAGTGCGGGGTCTCAATACTGGTTGATGCTAAATCTGTGGACAAGCGTTCAGTTTTCAAATCTAGATTATAGGCTACTTGTAAATTTGGAAATGTAAAGTATTGCAATGCTAAAGCGCTGCTTTTTATTCAGATAATCTTACATGTGCAAAATTTATTGATTCATTATTATGCAGTGTTGATTTTTTTTATAGAAATAGAAGAGAAAGAGAGAGAGAGAGAGAGAGAGAGAGAGAGAAATAGAGAAAGGGAATGAAATAGAGTGAGAGAGGGGGGGTATAAAGATAGACAAAGACAGAGAGAGAGACAGACCGACAGGCAGACAGAAACAGAGAGAGAGAGAGAAAGAGGGAGAGAGAGAGAGACGGTAGATAAACTATACAGAGATAAAGAGAGGGAGATAGACAAGCAGACAAACAGATAGAAGTAAACACATATACACACACACACACAGAGAGAGAGAGAGAGAGAGAGAGAGAGAGAGAGTTGATAAACTATATAGAGTTCTAAGGAGAGAAGTTTTTTATTGTTGAAAGAAACTGAAGAATTTAGGCAAACCAGTGCAAGTGTTTTGTGAACAACTTCTCTTTATAGCACCACAATCAATCTATTTTATCTCTCCGACCTTCAGCTCTCTCTCTTTCTTTCTCTCTCCCTCTCTATCTCTCTCTCTCTCTCCCTCTATCTCTTTCTCAGTTTCTGTCAGTTTATCTCTCTGTCTATCTATCTCTCTATAGATATGTATTTATTTCTCTCTCCCTCTCTTTGAATGCTTTAATTTAATCAAGTGACTCTTTGCATAGCGTTGTATTTAGCCTGTATGCATAGTTTAATAGCGTAGTAGTAACGTCATGAAGTTTTAAATGACAGATCCTGAGGTGAATTGAACCCTCGTGGGTTCGAATCCCAGCCGCTCTGATCTGAGAGTAATATCTCGGACATTCCCTTGATTGGTTATACAGAAAATGGTCTAAATTGCTAACGGTTTCAACATGTTGTATTAAAAAGTGATAGATTATATCAACAAAGTTGATCATATCACTATAATGCGTGTTTTCATTCTTCGCTGTCTTCCGTTTTCCTCTTCATGTCTATATAGGCGTGTCTCTGGCGATGTGGGCAAGATACTCGACCGCGGATCAGTATATGCGGGGTTCAAATCCTGGGCTCGCCCGATACTGACATCGCTTTCTAGTGAGGAAACTGACGTTAACCTTAGCTTTGTTTTAGATTTGCCATACGAGTGGATTTTTAAATCAACAATAATAATCCTAATAATCTTTGTCTTCCTCTTTTTCCTTCCATTCTGCCTTCTATGACCTCTTTTAATAGACTCTCCTCCAATAGAATGTGTCCTATCCATCTCTTCTTCCTATTTCTTAATAAATTTATCAACTGTCTATCTGTACCAACTCTCTTCAGAACTTCCTCGTTTGTAGCCTTTCGAGTCCAGCCAATCCTCTCCATTCTTCTCCAAATCCATATTTCCAATGCCTCCAGTTTCCTAATGACATTTGTTTTCTAACCAATAGATAACAAACAGACAATCAATAGAAAACAAATAGATAATAACTATTATTATATTGAGAACAAGTCCTATTCAACTCTTCTTCCTATTTCCTGTGGCACCCCCACCTTCACTCATCCTCTTCTTCCGCTTTCTTCTTCATGTCCACATATGGGTTTTTAAATCATCTAACATTCCTAATCTCGGCCTGCTTCTGCTTCCTATCTTAATAGACCCCCATTTGGATATGTACTAGCCAACTTATCGTCCTATTTTTCACGGAACCCCCACCCTATCCTCATCTTCCTATTTTTCACGGAACCCCCACCCAATCCTCATCTTCCTATTTTTCACGACACCCCCACCCAATCCTCATCTTCCTATTTTTCACGGAACCCCCACCCAATCCTCATCTTCCTATTTTTCACGGAACCTCCACCCTATCCTCATCTTCCTATTTTTCACGGAACCCCCACCCAATCCTCATCTTCCTATTTTTCACGGAACCCCCACCCAATCCTCATCTTCCTATTTTTCACGGAACCCCCACCCTATCCTCATCTTCCTATTTTTCACGGAACCCCCACCCTATCCTCATCTTCCCATTTTTCACGGAACCCCCACCCTATCCTCATCTTCCTATTTTTCACGGAACCCCACCCTATCCTCATCTTCCTATTTTTCACGGAACCCCCACCCTATCCTCTGAATTCCCACCGGAATGAACTTCGCGTGCCTGAGACTCATCCATTCTCTATCCTGCCCTCAAATCTTTCGATTCACTTGACTCGATGCTTCAGTCAGGAACTTTGATGTCCAGCAAGAACAGGGACGAGACATGGAGAGAGAGGGGAGACTGGATGGGGCTCTCTCTCTCTTTTAGTACACTGCCTACTGGCACGTCCATGGTATATAACGCCTCCACCCTTCTCTGTCTTCCGCTTCCTCTTCATTTCCACAAATGAGTGAGTCTTTAAATCATCTAACATACCTAATCTCGGCCTGCCTCTTTTTCTTCCGTTCCACCTTCTATGACCTCTTTAATAGACCTTCCCCCTTAGAATGTGTCCTATCCATCTCTTCTTCCTATTTCTTAATACATTTATCAACTGTCTATCTGTACCACCTCTCTCTAGAACTTCCGCATTTGTAAATTTTGAGTCCAGCTAATCCTCCCCGTTTTTAATTCACACCGCTAATCCACACATTTAGATGGGATTATGCCCACTAAATTCGATGCTCACCCCCAAATTTTCAACCACTGATACATATACTGTAAGTAAATAGGGACTGGAATCAAGCCCCCCCACTTTAAGCCTTCGAACGATGTGGGGTATTTCTCTTCAAAAAAGGGCGCATAGAAAAATATAATAATAATAATAATAATGATTTAAATATATAATAATAGTGATATAATAATAATATAAATATGTAACAATAATATAATAATAACAATGATATAGTAGGTTAATTTTGTTAATTTTGTTTATATATAAAATTAAAATTAATTTCATATTAATTAGATTATTACTTAACACATAATAATAATATAAATATATAATTGTAGTAATGTAATAGAATAATATAAACAATACAATAGAATAGAATAATTCGTAGTGGAATCTCAGTGGTGTACACTTGGTGGTATCAGGCCAAAAGACAGCCGATGTAAAGGTTCAATTTCCTATCTAGACCCCTCCGTGTCGATCATTGACCCCATAATAATATATTAATATTAATATATTATATTATTATGTTTGAATATTAATCTTCGTCAGTACTTATTAAACAGTTATTAATGATACTGATCTTAAATGTATAATTATGCCTACCTATTATCATTAATTTTCTTTATTTTGAATTTCTTTATTTCAATTCTTTAATTTCTACTTTATATTTTCGCTTTAAGTTCACCATGGTTCACATTTAAATTGTCTTCACTTATTGCATTTACTTGATTGTTTGCATTGCTTGTGAACTGTACAGGGTTGAATGACCCTTTTTGGTGATCTAAATAAATAAATAAATAAATAAAATGAGACATATCTGCGCGTTAAATGCAAGTAAGCTATATGGAAGTAAACTATAAGCTACCACAAGTGATCCCACTTTTCCAGCTGCCCAGTGTATAGAACGGCTACGGCTAAGTTAAAGTTTTAAATGACCTCCGATCACGTAATGAATAGAATTCTCGTGGGTTCGAATCCTGGTGAAGCCGACCTATACATTGACAAGGCTTTGTCATCTGAGATAGAGAAAAATGCCGAATATTTGCAGGACCAGTAAATGTATATTCTGAATATGAGTGGTGTAAAAAGAACAATGAAGAATTTGCCTATAGCTTCGAATTTCTGATCGATCGTAATTATCTATTGATTGATTACTTGACTGACTGATTGACTCATCAGAGAGAGAGAGAGAGAGAGAGAGAGAGAGAGAGAGAGAGAGAGAGGAAGAGAAAGAGTAAGAGAGAGACAGAGACAGACAGACAGAGAGAGAGAGAGAGAGAGAGAGAGAGTGAGGAAAAGAGACAAAGACAGACAGAGAGAGACAGCGAGATACAGAGACAGACAGACAGAAAGAAAGACACAGACAGAGACAAACATAGAGAGAGAGACAGAGACCGAGACACAGACAGAGAAAGAGAGAGAGAGAGAGAGAGAGCATTATAATCTAGACTGAGAGAAAGTTGTATACGGAGCTATTTGTTTTCCAGCAGGTACATCCATCCCACTCCACCTGACTAATTGAAGTACTTTATCAAGTTCCACGCCACCAAGCTGCCTGTGGCACAACCCTGGGGAAACGGGTGATATTTTCTCCCTGGAGAACATGGGGTGGCACTTTCTCCCTGGGGAAATGGAATGAATCTGAGTGAAACTTTTCCCTGAGGAGATGGAGACATTTTTTCCTGTAGAGACATTTTCTCCTTGTGAAGATGGTGTGTTATTTTCTCCTTGGAGAGATGGGGTAACATTTTCTCCCTGGGGAAATGGTGTGACGTTTTCTCCATGGGAAGATGGTGTGACATATTCTCCGTGGTGAAATTGTGTAATATTTCTCCACTGAGAGGTGGAGTGACATTTTCTACCTGGAAAGATGAGATAATATTATCCTGTCTGTGAACGGGCTATATGTCTATCTTTTTGTCTTAAGAAATTTTTCTCTATCCACAATTTGCTCTGTTTCTTGCAGAATATTAGCTTTATTCTTTTCGAAGAGAGTGGTAGATAATAAATTGATATTTGAAGTAGGCACACGCTGTCTCGAAATTTATATAGTTTATATTTTCATAGTTTATATCTTAGCTCGTCATTTTATCATCTTAAATTTGCCCTCATCATCTCTTATCATCTCCTATCACCTCTTATCATCTCTTATCAACTCTTATAATCTCATATCATCTGTTATCATCTCATATCATCACATATCATATCCTATCATCTCTTATCATCTCATGTCATCTCATATCATATCCTATCATCTGTTATCATCTCTTATCATCAAATATCTCTACTCTCCCTTTAACCATATTCCAGTGCTGCCACGCATGGAGTAAAAACTCTGTTATTATTCACTGTACAGTCGTGGGAATAAACGGAGCCATTAGCAGAGCTGACATGGCGCTTTAACACTGCTCCGTTTTCATTCAGCATGCCTTGTTTTGCAAAAGAAAACACCATTATGTCTCACCAATCTATCTAATAAATAGGAAATAATTAATTCTTGGATTTACATTGTGCAATAGCTAACCGGACGTCTACAGATTAGAGGATAAAGTAGCTGAGTATACGACTTACATTAGGGTTAAAGAGCTTGCGTAGGGAGCGTTTAAGATTAGACGATAAAGTGTCTGGATCTAATCATTAGCGTTTGCATTTTCACCGCTTGATTCGTTAAATTTTTTCGGCTGACTTTGTAACCTGCTTTGACTTTTAAAGTTACTTTAATCTAATATGGCACACCAATGAAGATTTACCGTAGACCTACTGTAATGCATCTCATACTAGAGAGATATCAATGTCAATCTAAGTTTAACGTCTGCTTCTTATTCACACGGGGTACTTTCACAGACGGTCCGGGCGAGATTGGAATCGATGGCCTCTTGCTTCTCAGGCGGACACGCTATCCATTCGGCCATCCATCCAAACAACAATGAGGAGAATATCTCAGTAACCTAGTGATCATTCGTCCGATGTATAGCTATTTCTCATCCTTCTGATCTTCGCTTATGTTCTACTATTTCCACTTTTTGTAGTCTAATAAGGTTGAAAACACATCACTTCTAACCACATATTGTGATGACACCAGAGAAAGCTGGTAAAGCTAAGGTTAATGTCAGTTTCCTCACTCGAAAGCGATGCCAATGACAGGCGAGCCCAGGATTTGAATCCCGCACATACTGACCTGCAGTCGAGTATCTTACCGACTTCGCCACTGGCTCCAGCCAGACAAAGCAACCAATATAATCAACATGGTTGACTATATTATTTAATTAAAAATCGTGTTATTTATTTACTTAAATCGATGTTTCAGGATCACATGGAAACGATTAGGAGTGATAATATTATGTTGAGAGTCATAAAATAGGCAACACAGTCAGTTGATAGGATTGATTAATTTTATTGTTTTGCATTGATTTTAGGTTCGCAGCTAGAAAATGAAAACTACATATTTTTGTCTCGTGAAACCGTAAAATACTCCAAAGAGTTAATAAAACAGCAAGTAAAATATGACGACGAAAGATGGCAGCAAGAAGAAACGGCAAGAACTGTCGTCAATGAGAGCGTCGAGAAAACTATCAGAGTATGCTACTGTTGATCTATAGGAAGTAGCTCAATGTGTAGGCTACAAACTAGTCAGAAATTGACAGATTTATAAATTGAATCAATAAATCTAAAGCTAATGAAGAGATCTGAAAATATTTAGACGGTGAAAATTTGGCGCAGAGGAAAAACCTGAAAATCCTGCCCAAATTCAAACAACAGGTCAGACTGTCAAGCATATGAATAAGAATCGCTGCGAGCTCGAATGTGCGGGAAAATCTCAAGGATAAACTATTTAATTGACTTGAATTTAATCTTTAATTGAGTAGGAGGTAGAACTAGAAACGCTGGCTTCAGCGAAATCTAGGCCTATCTATCTTGGGAGAAGATAATAATAAAATAATGGAAAACGATTTTTGTTAGAATCATACATAGCAAATCTTTGTGCTACGCTATCAAAACATTTATGCAATAGAATCAAAATACCGGAATATTTAGTAAATCTATTATATTTCTATGGTATATTTAAATCTATGGTATATTTAAATAAATAGCAGAATCTGAGCTCTAAAATTTGTGTCAACTGATTTTCAGAGCTCAGTCGTTCTAAACATCATCGTCATCATCATCTTCCCTTAAATCCCGTTTAACGAGGGTCGGGATAAGAATAATAACAACAATTAATGACAACAATTAGAGTGCTTCAGTCATCAACGACAACATAGAGCACTATAAACAACATCGAACGCTGAATAGACATTGAGTCGTTCTAAACATGGCTTCCATATTCTCTCTCGACCATTCCACCCATCCCACCTATCAGCTCATCACCCTACAACCACCGCTTTCTTTCCCAAACGTCTCCAGTCTTCCATCCTGGCAGAACACCACCACGGGCGATTCTGGATTGGAAAGAAATCGTCCCATAGTTACGGCACTCAAGGCTGCGGCAATGCTGACTATCATTCTGGCGGCCATTGTGGGGAACACTCTGGTGATAGTGAGTGTGTTTAGATACGAGAGGTTGAGGATTATTGCTAATTCGTTCATTGTGTCAATGGCCATGGCTGACCTTCTTGTGGCCTGTTTGGTCATGACCTTCAACGCCTCACAGGAGCTGCTGGGTTACTGGACCTATGGAGAGGTGAGTGAATCGGTTAATCTGTCAATCTATCAATCAATCAATGAGTCGGTCAATCAATCAGTCAGTCAATCAATCGATGGAACAATTAATTGATCAATATGGATATGATTGATTATGATATGATTTTGGGATATGATTGATTGATTCGATTGACTCATTGATTGATTGATTGACTGATTGATTGCTTGACTCACTGACTCACTAACTGATTGATTGACTGATTGATTGACAGCTCGTTTCCTATTCTGTTCCTATTCTCTTCAGTACGGCCTCTCTACAATATATCTGATTGATTGATTGACTGACTCATTGATTGATTGATTGATTGACTAATTGATTGATCGGCAGCTCGTGTGTAATCTCTTCAACGCTAACGACGTTCTCTTCATCACAGCCTCTCTACAACATCTCTGATTGATCGATTGATTGATTAACTAACTAACTAATTGATTGACAGCTCGTGTGTAATCTCTTCAGCACCGCCTCTCTACAACACCTCTGACTGATTAATTAATTGATTGATTAAACCATTATTAAACCATTTGCAGCTCGTATGTAATCTCTTCAACGCTAACGACGTTCTCTTCAGCACCGCCTCTCTACAACATCTCTGATTGATTGATTGATTGACTGACTAATTGATTGATTAACTGACCCCACAGCTCGTGTGCAACCTCTTCAACGCTAACGATGTCCTATTCAGCACGGCCTCTCTACAACATCTCTGCTGTATCAGCGTCGACCGGTACATCGCCGTCACAGACCCCTTCCACTACGACGCCCGGATGTCCCGCCGCCGAGTGGCCGCCATGCTCTGCTGCGTCTGGGGTTCATCCTCCCTCATCTCCCACGCCCCCATCCATCTCGGCTGGTACCTCCGCGAAGGTCAGAACGTCTCCATAACCTCCTCCGCGTCAGGAGTGGAAACCTGCCACTTCGACGTCAACTGGATCTATGGTGTGGTCTCCTCTTCCACTTCCTTCTGGTTGCCGGTCGTCGTCATGGTTATACTGTACGTGAAGATCTTCAGAGAGGCGCGAAGGCAAGAGAAAACTATCCTGGCACTAGCGCAGGAACAGATGTTGGCGGAGAAGAGAAGGAATCAGGCGTTAGCCTCGCCGCTGCCTGTCAGCAGAATCTCTAGGACTCAGAACGGAGGCATTTCCGCCTCTCCCAGCTGTGTCCTCAACGGACGAACTGATGAGTCCACAAAGCTCGTTTCCTCGTCTCCGGATTTCGGCGGAACCGGAACGAAAACGCCGACAAAGAACCCGATTTCGGGTCAGTCTCTAGGGGCTCCAGGTCAGTCTCTAGGGACTCCAGGTCAGTCTCTAGGAACTCCGGGTCAGTCCCTAGTAACTCCGGGGACGCCTGGACATGCCGACGGGTTTAACTCCGCCCGGGGATTGGCTCAGCATCGAAAGAAGATACAGCGAGAGAACAAGGCAGCCAGAACACTTGGTATCATCATGGGTGGCTTCCTCTTCTGCTGGATGCCGTTCTTCACGTGGTACCTCACCGTGTCCATCTGCGGCTGCTACAAGGCACCGGACGTCCTCGTCGCCATACTCTTCTGGGTGGGCTACCTCAACTCAGCTCTCAATCCTCTCATCTACGCCTTCTTCAATAGGGACTTCCGGGAAGCATTCCGACGGCTGCTCAGACTCCGGCGAATCAAATCCCTGGCGGGAATCAAGAGGGGCGAGTCGACCCCGGTGGGAGAGACCAGGGAGGGGTGCTGCTGGGGGCTGGTGGCCCTCAGGGGGAGCTCTGAGGGGAGAAGCCCGATGAGCGGGTCGAGGCAGGGGACTAGTGGGGGGCAGTCGCCGGTGGAGGTACGGATGGAGGTGGTCAGGGTGCCGGCGAGGCGGCAGGGGGGTAGGTTCGCATCCAGCTGCTCCTGCTGTAGGAGAGTAAGGAATAAGAACAGTAGTGAAGTGATGAGGTATAGAGCCGGGGATGTGACAGAAATGCAGTATATGCCGATAGTTTCCTTATAGCTTGTGATTTAATAGCGAAGTTTAAGATTGCTGGAGCCAGTGGCGATGTCGGTAAGATACTCGACCGCGGATCAGTATGTGCCGGATTCAAATCCTGGGCTCGCTCGTTACTGACATCGCGTTCGATTGAGGATACTGACGTTAACATTAGCTTTACCTGCATTTTAAATATAATATAGCCTATATTTAATAAAAATATTTATTTTTATTAAATAAATATTTTTAAAAATTATTTAATGTAAATATTGGAATATATTATACCTGATACTTGTATGCCGATAGTTTCCTTATAGCTTCATCATCATCATCATCATCATCATCATCATCATCATCATCATCATCATCACCATCATCACCATCATCATCATCACCATCATCATCATCACCATCATCATCATCACCATCATCATCATCACCATCATCACCATCATCACCATCATCATCATCACCATCATCACCATCATCATCATCACCATCATCATCATCACCATCATCATCATCATCATCATCATCATCATCACCATCATCATCATCTTCATCTTCTCTTACAACCCAAATTAACCAGGGTCGGGATACGATTAGACTTTCTGCAGTCCTCCCTGTCTCACACCATATCATCAGTCAATCCCCTATTTCTCATGTCCTTCTTAATCACCGCATCCCACGTCAGTTGTGGTCTACCTCTCTCTAGCTTAACATCCAGCTCTTCCCTCCAAACTCTCTTTACTACATCCTCATCAGCCTTCTCATAATATACCCATACCATCTCAATCTCGACTGAGCCAGCCTATACCCGATCCCCTCAACATTGAAATTCATCCTCACATATTCATTTTCCATTCTGTCTTTCCTAGTTCTTTCACACATTAAACGCCACATTCTCATTTCTGACACATGTAAACTCTGCAAATGTTACCTTTTTAGTGCCCAACATTCCGAACCATACATCATTACTGGCCTTACCACAGAACACGTTTCCTTATGATTAAATCTTGAAGTTTAAGATTTAATATAGCCTATATTTACTAGGTATATATAATTATTGGAATATATTATACTTGAAAACAGAGGATAGAATTGGTAGGAAGAGTTTTATGGCATGGACCCGCGATTAGGCAGTGAAAAAGTTTGTATTTGTATACAAAATAGCTATTTTACTATATTATACATTATATTTACATTAATTGTATTTTATTTTAATTTTAAAACGACCATTACTATAGCAGTTCCATGACCGGTGACTAGTTAGCTATACCGTTTTCATTCCATGATTGGGATACTACAGGACCTGACTATTGAACACAGGTCACTTGCTTCCGATTCAAACACTCTAACAGTTCCGCATAACCCCTCTCGAAATGTTTGTTAATTGAATTACATGTATATAGCAAGATAAAGACCCACTCATATGTGGAAATGAAGTTACATGTCCCGAAGATGGCGGGACGTAAGCAAAACTTCCTCAACAAAATTTCGGCCCCCTTAAAATATTCCTGGATCCGCACCTGATGGGAGGGGGTATAATTCATAAAGTTCCATGGTTACTATAACTAAGCTAATTAAAGTAATGGGGTAAACTATAATTAGTTCGGCTAATTTCTAGTCGAGAAGACAAAATCTGGTGATATATATCAGTGTAATATACTGTAAATGTAATTCGACACCTCAACATTGAAGCAATTTGGTACTTATAGACGTCGAGTTTATAAAATATGAGAGTAAATGAGCCGTCTTCCAGATAACTTTACAACTACTTCAGCGATTTTTATTTTCATGAGTGATTGTTTCTTAGCACCAATCAGCGGCTGAGTTTGGCTTTGAACCCAGAATACTTTCTGCTGTTACGAACACGATAACCTTACTTCTCCTCAGCACATTTCTTTTGCAGATTGGTCTGCGTGAATTGATCTGTAGTGATGTGTGCTGTTGGGGACGTCCCTGGCATCATCCCTCGATGAGGAAACGGACGTTAAACCTGTATTATTATTATTATTATTATTATTATGTGACGAAAAAGAATTTAAAATGACGTTTACCTGTGATCTGTTAAAGTCCCAGGAGGTGGCGATCATAGTCAATCAATGTAGTCATTGAAAAGCTAACAAAACAGTTGCATGATTAAAACAAAGGTGGTAAAAGAAATTGTTCCCCTCCCCACCCACGAAAAATTCTGGATCCGCCCTAGAGTTTATAGAGATTTACTACAAGTCCATTCAACAAGTTAATTACTTCACAAAATACTAAGCCTAGTCCACACCTTAAAATGTAGTAAGAAATAGGAGGAAGAGTTTGATAGGACACATTCTGGGGGGGGGGGAAGTCTACTAAAAGTGGTCATAGAAGGTAGAATGGGACGAAATAGAGGCAGGGGCAGACCAAGATTAGGAATGTTAGTTGATTTAAACATTCACTCATTTAACAATTATAATACATTTTAATGAATAGTTAATTATAACAATTAATAATTAATCAAAATAATTAATTATTTAATATAACAATTAATTGTTAATTGATTCTGAAATGCTTTAGTGTCAAGACAATATAATTATATTATATTTATTATACCAGGCAAAAATAAATTACCTCAGAGATAGTATTCCGTTTCTTAAAGTCGACAAAATATTAGAAGAAAAGAGCGAGTGTATATATCTGACGGCATTTTCCATTGCCTTCCTAAACTATATTTCGATTGTCTAGTTTCAGTTTCTTATCACTAGCGTCGACAATGTATTAAAATATATTAGCAAACATAGAAATCTCTAAGGATATTTTATTCTCAATTGCCTTCCTAGAATAGATTTAAATAGAGCGTAGAAACATAAATCTCTGAGTCAATTTTCCATTACCTTCCTAGAATAGATTTCTTAGAGCGTAGAAGCATATAAATCTCTGAGCTCATTTCCTTTTGCCTTCCTAGAATAGATTTCTCAGAGCGTAGAAACGTATTGATCTCTGAGGGAATTTTCCATTGCCTTCCTACAATAGATTTCTCAGAGCGTAAAAACATGCAAATCTCTGGGGCAATTTTCCATTGCCTTCCTAGAATAGATTTCTGCAGAGAGGACAGGCGGAGTTCTGGCTGGTGTTAAACCACCGGTACAAGCATACAGCGTGGAATCTCTTGCGGCAGGTCTTGCACTGGAGGCGTGGCAGCTGGTAATTTGTGCCGTGGACCACAGAGAAACAAATCATGCAGTCGTCGAGACCCTCAAAACAATTGTCGACGTTCCTCTTCCACAGCGCCAGTCCGTCCACTATAGACCCGTTCTGTCGATGAAACAACCGTAATAGTAATAGTAATGATAATAGTAGTAATAGTAATAATAGTAATAATAATAATAGTAGTGATAATAGTAATAATAGTGATAGTAAAAATAGTAATAATAATAATAGTAGTGATAATAGTAATAATAGTAGTGATAATAATAATAATAGTGATAGTAAAAATAGTAATAATAATAATAATAACAATAATATTTCTAATAATAATGCTAGATATAGTAATAATAACAATAGTAATAACAATGATAATAATAATCATCATCATCATCATAAACATAACAATAAAGATGATAAAAATAATAATAATAGAATACAGCATGAATACAGCGGTGCGGTATATCATATAGTAGAGCATAGAATACATGCAGTATTTTATATCATAGTAGAACATAGAATACAGCGGTACTGTATATCATAGTCAGCATAGAATACAGCGGTACTGTATATCATAGTCAGCATAGAATACAGCGGTACGATATATCAGAGTAGAGCATAGAATACAGCGGTACTGTATATCATAGTCAGCATAGAATACAGCGGTACGATATATCATAGTAGTGCATAGAATACAGCGGTATATAATAAGAGAGCACAGAAGACAGTGATGATAGCTCTGATTTGACGGATCTGAAAGAAAGATGAAAGACAAACTGGTGAGATATGAGATTTGAAGTCAAGATTTTCATTAAATATGAAGCAAATTAATTAAACAATCAACAATCGATCAATAAATAAATTAAACAAATAATTAATTAACCAATTAACCTAATAGAACAAAATTGTCAAGAGCAGGATCATACAGCTTTCTATAATTTTACAAAAATATTATACTAATATTACACTATATTATACAAATATTGAAATATTACTAAATATTTATTAAAATATTATTAAATATAATACTGGCTGGAGCCAGCGGCGATGTCGATAAGGTACTCGACCGCGGATCAGTATGTGCTGGGTTCAAATCCTGGGCCCGCCCGTCACTGACATCGCTTTCGAAAGAGGAAACTGCTAACGTTAACATTAGCTTTACCAGCTTTTAATCAGCTCCACCGTCAACTAATGAATATAATATGCTAAATTTTACAATAAATGTAACAAATAATACATAATATACTATAAAATACAGTATAGTATATTATACATTGCAACAAATGTAACAAATAATACATAATAATCATCATCATCATCATATTTACCAGCTTTTTTTACAAATAATTAATTAATCAATTAACCTGATAGAACAAAATTGTCAAGAGCAGGATTACACATTTTTTCTACAATTTTACTACAAAATTAAATAAATAATTAATCAATGAATCAACCTGAAAGGTCAGAAAGGTCATTCATTAGCTGGAGCATCCAGCAGTATAATTTTACTATAAAATTATACAAATAATTAATAATAATAATATTAATAATAATAATGCTTTAACGTCTGTTTCTTAATCTAGGGGTGATGTCAGGGACGTCATTAATTAATTAATTACTTAATGATCAATTAATGAATCATGAATTAATTAATTAATCAATCAATTAACCTGATAGGTCAGAAAGGTCATCAGCTGTAGCATCCAGTTTCTCCACCTCTTCTGATCAATTCCCAGCCTGACCGGAGACTCGACGCTGACGACGCCTAGAGGCATGTTAGCTGGAAGAGAAATCACCAACTCCATGCTGCACTCCTCCTTAGCGTACGTAGCAATAACCTTCGAGAAATCAATCAATCAATGAAACGATCGATTAGTCAATTGATCTCTAGTGTACGTGGCTATGACCTGCGCGAAACAAATCAATCAATCAATTAATGAAAATATCGATTAGTCAATTGATCAGCTATCTCTATAGTACCAGCTCCATGCTGCATTCCTCCTTAGTGTATGCGGCTATAACCTGCGCGAAACAAATCAATCTACTAACGAAAAGATCGATTATCAATTGATCAACTATCTCTATAGCTATAACCTGTGGAAACAAATCAATCAATCAATTAAATAAACAATCGGTTAATCAACTGATCTTCCATCTTTAGTGCACATAGCTATAACCTGCGCGCAATCAATCAATTAACTAAGCGATAGATAAATCAATTAGTCAGCCATCTTCAGTGTATGTAGCTACAATCTGTGGGCAACAAATCAATCAATCAATTAAGAAAACGATCAATGAATCAATCAATCATCTCCAGTTTCAGTGGCTACTACTACTCTATAGTAACGCAATTGTAAATTCTAAGCCACAATTGTAAATTCTAAGCCACAATTGTAAATTCTAAGCCACAATTGTAAATTCTAAGCCACAATTGTAAATTATAAGCCACAATTGTAAATTCTAAGGTTAAAATAAACAAATTATGTCCTACCTCATTTGTCGCAGTTCTCGCCTTAACCGTCATGCCTCCGCCCGACTGTCCCCCGGTCGAAGCGGAAACAGCGGCTAACTCCCTTGCACAAATCAGCGGACTAACGTTGACGGCTGTGTACTTTTCCACGACGCTGGAGACCTGCCTCGATTGCCCCGCCCACCACTGTCTGATCACCGCCGGAAGAGTTTCCAGCGTCATCAGGTATACGGAGCACGCCAGCCATCTAATCTCGTCCACAGTGCTCGATGGCAGCGTGAACGATTTGTTAGATACTTGAGAAGACGGTTTGGTCGTTAGAGAAATCTTGGACGAGTTGGTTGACGATAAACTTTTACGGTTGTCGATAAAAGCTGTTGGTTTAAAAGAATGAGATTTATCCAAAGCTTTTGGTAATGTTGACCCTCCTTTAGCAGATGTTGACTTGGATGCTGTCTCGTTACCGTTCGTCACCGATGACACCGACCAGTCGGGAATGGTAACTTCCAGCGGCGGAATCTCCGTAAAGCAGAATTTGTATTTTGAACCCACAGCATCGGCACCACCGCTGTTAGACGACCCGCGCACACTGCTACCCGGCATCAAGTGAAACAAAACCCCCACCAACTGATCGACGCTGCCACGATCGCTCAAAAACGCAGCATAGCGTGGACGTATCTCATTCGGTGAATGTTTGAAGAGTTTCAACAGTAGAACCCAGTTTAGGAGATAGCTTCGCGCAAGATGGCGACCTGGGCAACCGACAGGCAGCGAGAGACGGTCACCGAAGCCCGCAGCGTCCAGGGGCAGGCTGATATCTAGGGCCGCTACTAGCGGGGCAGGGGGACTTAGAACTGAGTCACTGCCCTCGAGCTTCTTGTCTTCTGATTCATTCGAGATTGCTGTGAATTATTAGATATTGTACAATTTAACAACATAATTTTAATTTAATTTTTGCTCCAATAAAAAATAAAAGCATTAACATACTTACGATAGCTTATGCTTATAGAGAGAGAGAGAGAGAGAGAGAGAGAGAGAGAGAGAGAGAGAGAGAACTATGTTTATTTCAATACACTCAAAATATACATTTAAGGGAGGACAACGACAACGACGATGCTGATGATGATGGAAGAGACTATCCCGACTCTCAACTAAACTGAGATTCAAGCTAAAAGGAGAGTCAAAAGAAGATGATGACGACTAAATATATGAATTGCACACCATCATCTGGCTTAGCCAAGTCTTCTATGATCTTCTCCAGCAATTTGAACGCTGTTATCTGCACGCAGCGAATGTGAGCGGTCAGTAGGTTTGACAGACAGCTGAGAGCTGCCTGCACCACTGTTAGCCCTTCCTCTCCCTGCCTAGCTGGGCGGAGTCTAATCTCCTGTAGGTGGGATTTACGACATTGATTGACAACAGACGACATTCTCAACAGAAGCATCTGCATCTAAAACATAGATACATCACGTAAAAAAACATTTGTAAAAACACCTTTACTTTCAGCAAAAGGTTTTGTATATATTACAGGACTGAAGCTAAATCACAGTTAGTTACAATAGATATCCCTACAAGTAAGGTGAATGATTCCACACAGTATTTGGTTTTAATAAATAGTCATTTAAAAAAGAAATATAATAATCAATCTCAGTCGAACTATACGTGTATTGTAGGTATATATTTATAGACATTCTATTAATAGAGGTCACAGAAGGTAGAATGGTAGGAAAAAGAGGCAGGGGCAGGCCGAGATTAGCTATGTTAGATGACTTAAAGACCCACTCATATGTGGAAATGAAGAGGAAACCAGAAGACAGAGAAGAGTTGAGGCGTTATGTACCATGGACCTGCCAGTAGGCAGTGCACTAAGAGAGAGAGAATTATAGACACATAGCATTATAGATATACTTGTTAATTAAATTTATTGATTTATTGATTTACTTATCAAGCCTGGCTAGATGTACTAAACCGTATTGTCGTCTACAAGTTGATCAACTTTAATCGATCTTGATGACGCTGGCTCGAGTGCGTCGAGTTCTGCAGAAACGAAGCCATAAGCTTTTAGAAACCTTGACGTTAAACCATCTAAGACAAAGCATCGGACTGATAAATCACAGCTTCACACAGCCTATTCGCCTATTCTAAACGACCAGTCTACCGTTAAGCTCAGAAGAAAATTCAGCGATCTTCATAAGTATAATCAAACAATCAATCAATACGAAATTTAACGTCCGGTTCCTCGCCACAAGGCAATGTCAGGGACGTCAAATACACTAACAGCAACCTCATTACTGATTAATCCTTCCTCAACAATACTTCCCCAACTTACCTCTGGCCCAACGTCAACATCAGAAGCACTCTCGGCTGCCCTCACGAACATCGGCAAAGCGATCTCGAAGACCGACCCGCAGAAAAGCTCCGCCCACTCTTCCGGCAATGCCGCCGGAAAACTCTCCGGCTCAGCCGGTAGCCGAACCTCGATGCTTCGGATCACCTCTGCGGCCAACTCAAACACCGCCGCCGCCAGGCCGAAGCTGAGCGGCTCAGCCGGCGTCAACGGCTCATCCCCACGGCTCTGCCGCAACGTCTCCAACCACGACACCAAACTGCACAGTATAGTGTCCCAATGGTCGGCGTTGATCGAAGGGTAGCCTACGCGGAGACAGCCGGCTAGAAACAGCGCCATCTGGGAGTTGAGAGAGACTGCTAGCCAGTCGGGCTGGGTGGGGTGTGGGTTGTTGTCTAGGGTGACGTTGAAGAGAAGGATCTCTTCGTGTCTCCATTCGGCGAACAGCTTCATGTAGCCGTCCAGTACAGGAGTGTTGATGGTGCTCGGTGATATGATGGATAGCGCTGACGTGGCTACGGCGAGATATTTTACACCTCCGTCTAGTAGCAGCATAGTACACATTTTAGTTAAATGATTAATTTGAAAATTTAATTTAATTCATTATATTTTTATAGGCCAAGCTATATGGTCTACGTTTTTACAGGCTAAGCTTTTATTGGCTACAGTTTTGTACGCTAAGTGAGTTAAGTTTCTATTCATCTATTCCTTTAGTAATTTATTATATTATCATAATCATCATCATCATCATCATCATCATCAGCATCATCATCATCATCATCAGCATCATCATCATCATCATCATCATCTTTACTTGAGCCCAATTTAACCTGGGTCGGGATACGAATAGACTGTCTCAAATCCTCTCCATCCTACATCATATTATCAGTCAATCCCCTATTTGGGACTTTTCCATTCGTTTAAATTTTTTAATTATTTTAAATTTATTTTATTTTGCTTGGCATCTATTCTAGTCAAAGCGTACCTTCGCAAGATGTCAGTCTATCAGCCGTGCATGACATCAGCAAAGCAAGCTGCGTCTCTACCAATCCCCCTCCCAGCTCCTTCCACCCTTCCACCCCCCTCAGTGCCACCTGCAGTGTCTGCACCCCTGCTGCACCCCCCTCAAGTCCCCCCTCTACCTCCTGCAATCCCTTCTCTTTCAACAACCCCACCACCACATCCTCCGAACCTGCCTGCAGACGACGAAGAACAGCTCCCAGTGCAGCCGATGACAAGCCACCCTCTCTCAGAGATCGATCCAAGGCAGAAGAAATTAGCTGCCTGGAGAAGTAGGAGCGCAGCAGGGTGGTGAAGTCTCGGTCTAGAAGATCCGCTAGGGCAGTGAAGATCTTCCGATGCTGCTGGGGCACCGTAGGTGAGTCGACGCTCTGAAGCGTCGTGACGCAGTCACATACAGACAGCAGGTCAGCCACGTCCAGAACTGTGGAGACGTCGAAGATCTCTGTGGAACCTTGACGATGAACTATCGGTGAAGAGTCTTGGTCTTCCTCAACTCCATCCTTTTGTTTTCCATTTGTCTTATTTGTCGATTTTAGACCTGTCTCAGGTGTTTCAACTTCCTCTTCACCGAGTACATCAATCTGGGGTACTTGTTGTTGTTGCTTGCCTGAATCGTCATCCTTGATGCTGGATTTCTCGCTACCGCTCCCGCACTGATCATCGGTTTTCTCGCCTCTGAAAACGGCAGCACAATTCTTCGACTCGTCTTGTTGATGCTGCTCACCCACAATGTCATCAGCCGTGATGCCGACACCTGTGGAAGGCGAGATCATGGGTTCATCCTGAGACTCTTCCGCTTCATCGTCATCCGGGTTCCGGATCTCCGTAGTGGTCCCCGACAATTCGGAGTGAAAGTTGCTTACGACTAAGGCGTTGCTGATCACCAAGAACCGGGCCACGAAGCAGCGTAACTTCATGACGCGGAGGAGTTCGTCATAAGAAGCCGACGTATAGCAAGGCACCGCGGCGGATAATATTCCACCGCAGAACAGCGTGACGGGTTGCCAACTAGATAGCTCTGAAGAGTCCACCGCGTTGACTAACTGCTCCGTGACTATCCTACAGTAGTTCACGTTAAACGAGTCGACCACGAGTGCCCAAGCAAGTCGAGCCAGTCGATCATATTCAGCCTCTAAATCTTCGGAAGCGGTCGCCCTTGCGGTTTTCAACAGTCGTGCCACAGCGTCGAATAAAAACCTTCTGCGGACATCTTCTTGGACTCTCAGCGCCTGGTAGCCGGCTCTCCAGGTGGAGTGAATTTTTTCCAGCAGCTTTGTCGATTGACTCCGAGCCAGCTCATCCTCGAAGAGTCGCAGCAGTACGGCGGGGATGCTCGGGTGATGCAAAAGGGAAAGATCGGAGGAGAGAGAGAACAAGAACAAGAGCAGATCACAGGCTTTACTTAAGTCTCTTTGAGTGGAAAGAAGATTTGTTGATGGAAGAATTGAAGAACGAGGAAGGAGAACGGTGATAATTAAGTCGATGATTTTGCTAATATATTTCTCGCCGAGGACGGTATCTGAAAGAATAGTTTAATAAAAACAAAAAAAGTAAACACACATTATAGTGAATGATCAACTATGTTGATATCTATCACTTTTAAAACCACCTGTTTAATCCGTTAGGCAATTTAGACCATTTTCCGTATAACCAGTCCAGTGAATGTCCGAGATTTTACTCTCAGATCAGCGCGGCCGGGATTCGAACCCACGAGGGTTCTATTCACCGCAGGATTTGTCATTTAAAACTTCGTGACGTTACCCCTACGCTATTTAGAAATTCTAATACATATGTTTTGTTACTTTGATCATTAATTAGTTATTGTTATTTAATTAATTGATGTTAATTAATTAGTTTTAATTCATTACTGTTAAGTAATTAATTACAGTTAATATATTATTTATAATTGTAAGTAATTCATTATTGTTTAAAAAACGCTAATTTAATTTAATTTATTTTAAAACACTGTTTACGAATATGCAAAACTGTCAAACTCAGATCAAATGTTTTAATAGAATAAACATTAAATAGGCGAACATTTTAACAAATAACCATTCAATAGGAATAACTTTTTCAAAATAAAATCATCATTTTTTTAACCTTTAGTTAAATTTAGATTACATTTGGATTTAGGTTACATTTAGTTACCCAGTTATATAACTCAAAAAATATGAAAAAAAACAGAACACTGATAAGGAATACAACAATATATAGATGACAGATCTTGGCAAAGAAATTAATTAACACAATTAGTTTCGGAGCATAATTAATTGAAAAAAGATAAACTAGTACGTAATAAATAAAACCAAGGAATAAAATGTAACATAATTATACAACATTTAGAAAGCATCTCCTCTGGGTCAGTCGTTCTAAAACAGTACAATAAAACAGCAGACATCAAACCAACTTGCACTAACTTGCACAAATAACAAAGTCCAGACCGAGCAACAAATTAAAACCAAGAGATATTTTGAACCTTTTCTGGTGCCATCCAGCGAGAGAGCTAGCTTCATAACCCCCCACTCCAGCTCCACCTCAGCTTCATCTGTTGACGAAGAAATCAACCTATCACCCTCCTCTTCTACAACATCCTCCTCTTCTACAACACCCAACCATCTCTCCAGCATCCACGTCACAAATCCTCCAAACTCTGCCCCACCCAGCCATTCCACCAAAATTTCTCCGCAGTTTTCATCCTTCCTCAGTTCCTCCACTAGTTCCACCAGCAATCCACCACTGAGTCCAGAGAAGCACCAGGGCCTAGCCGTTAGCCGCTTCACCAACGCCAGCTTTTCTTTTCCAGATCCTGCGCGAGAGAAAATCTTCTGCAGAGTGGCTGTCAGAGCGGAGTAGTTCTTTTCCGAAGGTTTCTGCGGTTTAGTCGATGAACCGAGCGGTGAGTTGTCACTCGGAGCAAGGAGATCAGATAAAATAAGAACGAGGAATCGGAAACATGTTGAATGACCTTCGGATAACTCTCCGCTGGGATTTTCTTTCGCAATGGCAGCACTGACTTCCCCTATAAGAGAAAGATCTTCCCCGGGCACGGAGAGAGAGGCGGATATGAGCCGCGTGAAGAGACGCAGGAAAGAGTCTGCTGCAGTCGAGTTAGCGACATTTCGACAAGACCACGCCCTCGAGCAGAGCTTTATGGCAGCTTTCCTCAGTGACCCCTCGGAGTCAGAAAGCAGACAACCCGCGGCCTCTGCATCACCTTTCCCAGTGGCCACTTGAAGTTTTGAGTTTATATCCGAAGTATTCTCGATTACTCTGCTGGCACTTTCTATCGTAGAATCTTCCGATTCCATTCCGTCCTTCGACGTCTCGCCGATATTTTCCGTAGTTTCAGTTTTCAGTTCCGGTCCACCGAACGACACGCCGCGAGTGGCACGTTTTACGACTTGTTCGACGCTGGAACCAGCGGAGCAGACTTCGACAAAAGCTCCGATGCGCTCTAACTCAGCGTAACAGTCGTTTCTGGAAAATTCCGCAGAATTTTTATCCGCGCCGGCTCTTGCGCGTCTCTCGCAGTCTGAGATGAGAGCGAGCAAGAGCAGCGCGATGTCATCCTGGACGTGGCGGCTGAGCTCCGCACAGTGTGGCTTCTGAGCGGCTGAGAGGAGCAGAGAATGGAGAGCCGCATAGAGTCGAGAGTTTGCGATGGCCGGTGATTTGTCAATGAGAGACGATTTGAAGAGATTAATCGTCTGCGAGATAGAGAAAATATCTAGATGTATATAAAATATCTAGATGTATATAAAATATCTAGATGTATATAAAATATCTAGATGTATATAAAATATCTAGATGTATATAAAATATCTAGATGTATATAAAATTATCATCATTATCTTGTGTTTAATAAAAAATCATTGTCATCATCATCTTCGCTTCAATCGTAGTTTAGCTAGGGTATTTATAATATTTATTCTTAGTTCGGGTATTTAAAATGTTTATTTTTAGCTAGGGTATTTATAATATTTATTCTTAGTTCGGGTATTTAAAATGTTTATTTTTAGCTAGGGTATTTATAATATTTATTCTTAGTTCGGGTATTTAAAATGTTTATTTTTAGCTAGGGTATTTATAATATTTATTCTTAGTTCGGCTATTTAAAATGTTTATTTTTAGCTAGGGTATTTATAATATTTATTCTTAGTTCGGGTATTTAAAATGTTTTTTTTTAGCTAGGGTATTTATAATATTTATTCTTAGTTCGGGTATTTAAAATGTTTATTTTTAGCTAGGGTATTTATAATATTTATTCTTAGTTCGGGTATTTAAAATGTTTATTTTTAGCTAGGGTATTTATAATATTTATTCTTAGTTTGGGTATTTAAAATGTTTATTTTTAGCTAGGGTATTTATAATATTTATTCTTAGTTCGGGTATTTAAATGTTTATTTTTAGCTAGGGTATTTATAATATTTATTCTTAGTTCGGGTATTTAAAATGTTTATTTTTAGCTAGGGTATTTATAATATTTATTCTTAGTTCGGGTATTTAAAATGTTTATTTTTAGCTAGGGTATTTATAATATTTATTCTTAGTTCGGGTATTTAAAATGTTTATTTTTAGCTAGGGTATTTATAATATTTATTCTTAGTTCGGGTATTTAAAATGTTTATTTTTAGCTAGGGTATTTATAATATTTATTCTTAGTTCGGGTATTTAAAATGTTTATTTTTAGCTAGGGTATTTATAATATTTATTCTTAGTTCGGCTATTTAAAATGTTTATTTTTAGCTAGGGTATTTATAATATTTATTCTTAGTTCGGGTATTTAAAATGTTTATTTTTAGCTAGGGTATTTATAATATTTATTCTTAGTTCGGGTATTTAAAATGTTTATTTTTAGCTAGGGTATTTATAATATTTATTCTTAGTTCGGCTATTTAAAATGTTTATTTTTAGCTAGGGTATTTATAATATTTATTCTTAGTTCGGGTATTTAAAATGTTTATTTTTAGCTAGGGTATTTATAATATTTATTCTTAGTTCGGGTATTTAAAATGTTTATTTTTAGCTAGGGTATTTATAATATTTATTCTTAGTTCGGGTATTTAAAATGTTTATTTTTAGCTAGGGTATTTATAATATTTATTCTTAGTTCGGGTATTTAAAATGTTTATTTTTAGCTAGGGTATTTATAATATTTATTCTTAGTTCGGGTATTTAAAATGTTTATTTTTAGCTAGGGTATTTATAATATTTATTCTTAGTTCGGGTATTTAAATGTTTATTTTTAGCTAGGGTATTTATAATATTTATTCTTAGTTCGGGTATTTAAAATGTTTATTTTTAGCTAGGGTATTTATAATATTTATTCTTAGTTCGGGTATTTAAAATGTTTATTTTTAGCTAGGGTATTTATAATATTTATTCTTAGTTCGGGTATTTAAAATGTTTATTTTTAGCTAGGGTATTTATAATATTTATTCTTAGTTCGGGTATTTAAAATGTTTATTTTTAGCTAGGGTATTTATAATATTTATTCTTAGTTCGGCTATTTAAAATGTTTATTTTTAGCTAGGGTATTTATAATATTTATTCTTAGTTCGGCTATTTAAAATGTTTATTTTTAGCTAGGGTATTTATAATATTTATTCTTAGTTCGGGTATTTAAAATGTTTATTTTTAGCTAGGGTATTTATAATATTTATTCTTAGTTCGGCTATTTAAAATGTTTATTTTTAGCTAGGGTATTTATAATATTTATTCTTAGTTCGGGTATTTAAAATGTTTATTTTTAGCTAGGGTATTTATAATATTTATTCTTAGCTCTCTCCTTTCAGTGCACTGCTAAGTGGCAGGTTCAAGCTACATATTCATATTCAAAGTCTGTTTTCTCGCTCATAGAGCACTCTTTAGATCAACGAGTTAATCCCTTCACAAAGTCTATGCCTTATCCATACCTTATGTAGCCTATAGCTTGGGAAAAGTATGGCTTCTGAGGTGGTTTCCCGTTGCCTATATCTCTGAAGTAAGTATATCTCTGAAGTAAGTATATCTCTAAAGTAAGTATATCTATAAAGCAATATATCTATATCTATATTAATTATGCTACAGACATACCAGATGGCGTATTTTCTCCAGTATGCCATCAGACAGAGTGTCACTGTCGTTCGTGTCAGTTTTGGAGGAAGTGGTAACGCTGAAGAGACAGAACCTGATGCATTCCATGAGAGAGTCCACGACAGCATTGCATTCCACACGACTCATCTGTACCCTGTCCAGCGACAATCTGTAATAGTCATTATCAGTAATCATCATCGTCGTCGTCGTCGTCGTAGTCGTCGTCGTCGTCATCATCTACATCATCATCATCATCATCATCATCATCATCATCATCATCATCATTTTTCCTTAAATCCCAGTTTAACCAGGGTCGGGATATGAATAGACATTCTCCAGTCCTCCCTGTCCAACACCATATCATCAGTCTATCCCCTATTTTTCATGTCCTTCTTAATTACCGCATCCCTCGTCAATTGTGGTCTACCTCTCTCTGGCTTGATTGCGCCCTGCACTGATACTTTTGAAGTTTATCCATTCGTTTAAGTTTTGTGGCAATTACTGGAGCCAAGGCCCTCACCAACCGAATGCCCTTTCTGACGTTGGTATGGATCTTAGTGCGTTAGTCGCCTTCTATGAAACGTGCAGTCACCGGTTGGTCAAATTCTTCAAACGACCCGAACACAACACGGGGAACCCGGACACAACACGGGAAACCCGTGAAGTCATTATCAGTAATAGTTTTGATAGTAATATTTGCAATATTAATGGTAGTCACAATAACAATAATCGCTACAATAATAATAATTAAAATTACAATAATAATAAAAATAAATCTGTAACAGTAATCAATCAGCTTGCTTCGTAAACAAAACGACTTAATCCGTGGATAAAGTTATACCGCCGTGTAATCAACCAAAAACAGAGGCGCAGCTATGCTTTACTTTAAACCGTGATTTAAAGCTTACAGAATACAAAACAATGACTAATCCGTTGTTTACGTAACTGCTGCGGTTTAAACCGCGAATTATCTCACTAGTAAATACGGCCAGTATTGTCATTGTTTAACTTCATCTATCCTGACCATTTTTGATCACCGGACCGGCTTTTGTTTAGGATCTTACTTCTCCTCAGGACATTACTTTTGCAGATTGGTTAGGGTGAATTCATTTGTAGTGATGTGTGCTGTGGGGACGACCCTGACATCATCCCTGGATGAGGAAACGGACGTTAAACCTTTACTATTATTAGTATTATTATTATTAATATTATTATTATTGTTATTAATAATAATAATATTACTATTATTATTATTAATATTACTATTATTATTATTATTATTATTAATATTACTATTATTATTATTATTATTATTATTAATTATTAGTTAACAATATTCAGACAAACCCCGCTGCTATGTTATCAAGCAGCTGTTCCCAAAACCATGCTGCGGTGGTGACATCATCGCTAGAAAGTTGTCGATACTCTACGGGCATTTTGCTGATAAGTGGTAGCACTGAAGGGTAGATTGCAGTGGCACAGCCGTGACCTCCAGCTTTCAAGGTCGTCCAAAGGCGGGGCAGGACCGCCTTCCTCAAGTTAGCCACCTCCCACCAATTCTACACAATCAAAATCAATCTGTCAATCAAACAGTCCAAGCCATCTCCCACCAATTCTAAACAGTCAAAATCAATCTGACAATCAAATAGTCCAAGCCACCTTACAACAGTTTAACACAAGTCAAAATCAATCTGTCAATCAAATAGTCCAAGCCACCTCCCACCAAATCTAAACAGTCAAAATCAATTTGTCAATCAAATAGTCCAAACCACCTCCCATCTACGTCTCCAATTTTCATCTTTCTTAAAAAAAGTAATTTTATTTTTTATTGATATTGAAGTTGTTGTCGATATTGTTTCAATTTGCAGCTTTTGCCCATTACTGTAGACACTTCTTTTAATATAAAAATAGTCCAGTTACATAATTGCATAATCCATGACAACACCTAGCACTACGACTCACCTGCACGTATCTGAGCGTAAAATCTCGGACATTCAATGGACTGGTTACACGGAATAAGGACTAAATTGCCTAACGGTTTAAACATGTGGCATTAAAAAGTGATAGATATCAACATAGTTGATCATTTCACTATAATGCGTGTTTACTTTTTTTATAGAGCTACAATTCAACAGCACGCATTCATGACAACACCTAGCACTATGACTCACCTGCAAGCAGCTGACGACCTGTAGAACACTCTTCCACAGTGGTCGCAGCACTATCGGCTCTGATTCGTCTAAACTGTACAGCACTGCAGGGCAGATCTGCTGACGATGCTCCTCAATCAGCTTGCTAAAGGCTGCACAGTCCGCCGACTCAGCTTCGCCGCTCAAAGGCTTGCTGGCCTGGCAGAAGGCTGACAGGCAGGTGAAGAACGCAGCCCTTACCTGCGGTTAGAAACAGAAATACTGAGAGAAAGATGCGTTAAATAATCGCATTACCAGGGGTTAGAAACAGAAATACTGTGAGCATTACTTCTGTTAAACATTAATCTTGAACACATATCTTAGCTTATTTCAAAACAATTTAACAACTGCAGATGAGGATGTAGTACAGAGAGTTCGGAGGTAAGAGCTGGATGCTAAGCCAGAGAGAGGTAAACCACAATTGACGTGGGATGCGGTGATTAAGAAGGACATCGAGAAATAGGGGATTGACTGATGATATGGTGTGGGACAGAGAGGACTGGAGAAGGTCTATTCGTATCCCGACCCTGGTTAAACTGAGATTTTAGGGAAGATGATGATGATGATATGACGATGGTTGTGATGTTGACGATGAATCGATTGATCATTTATAAATAGGCGATTGATTGATAGATGTATTGATAGATTTCTAAAGATTGATTGACTGATAGATGTACTGATAGATTTCCAAAGATTAACATAATGACACTAGGTCAGAAAGCACAACTGCTTGTTTGAGACCCACAAAAAATAAAATAAAACTTACCTACACATCTAGCATAGCATAACATATTAAACACATTTTACTTAATAACCAGTACTAATACAGGAAACCAGCACACCTGTACTATTAACCTGTACTCTAACAGGTACAAATACTACTCAATATGCTAACACTTGTCAATTTACAACATACCTAGGCCTACACATCCTCAAAACCACACATACCAAACATTACAGCAAGATTGATTGATTGATAGATGTATTGATAGATTTCCAAAGATCTAATGCTGGCAATATTACACGGCACCCACCTGGCCTGTCTGATGCTTGTTGAATTTCCAAAATTTGGAATTTCCCAGGATTGCTTTACAGGAGTCGATGCAGCTACTCTGCTGACACCTGGGGAGTGACGTGATAAATAAACTCAGCGCCTCCAGTGACTGAGAGAGAACTCTGTTGTATTTAGACTGCATCTCCTCTGGGTCAGTTGTTCTAAAACAGTACAATCAAACAGCACGTATAAAAGCAACTCAATCAATCAATAAGAATTTAAAGTCCGGTCCCTCACCATAAGGCAATGTCAGGGACGTCACTTGCAGACTCTACACAAACAGGCACCAAAGCATCATACGATGACGACTGAGTACACAGAGACCACAAGAGAAAGCGAGATCAAAACACTGTAAACTATAAACCTATTTCGATAAAAGCTAACGCGAAGGCCATGTTTAACGTCAGTTTCCTGCTCGATGGCATGTCAGTGACGGGAGAGCAATGGATTTGAACCCTGCACCTACTGATCTGCTGTCGAACAACTTGTCAACAAGCCACCAGCACAGCCCATAGATATAAGCAATAGAGCAGAGTAATTTATATATGCTTGAGACGTTCCTGATATAACACCCTGCAAAAGGAACTGGACCTTAAATCCTCATCATACAAATGTAGAAAAAAAATGGAAGCAACAACAGCAACAACAACTAACTTGGGATCGCTGAGGGTTTCAGGCGTTTGATCAAATAAGTAGTCAGAGATATGCTGCAAAAACAACAAAAAACAACCAAACTGTACATAATTTTATAAACCTTTTCGTGTTCTTATTAAATAAATAAGAATCCACAAAACTGAACATAATAATGAACAAATACTATAAAATACACTAGAAATACTAGACAATGCAGTACAATAGAAATACTAAATAATACACTACACTACAACATACAATACACTACAATATCTCTCTCTTTCTCTTAGTGCACTGCCTACTGGCAGGTCCATGGTATATAACGCCGCCACTCTTCTCTATCTTCAGTTACTCTTCACGTCCACATATGAGTGGCTCTTTAAGTCATTAATATAATAAATCTTAGTAATATATACTCAAGTCTGCAATTTAATACTATATAAAACACTACAACGCAAAACTATTATTTCCAATAAACACACTCAAAATAGGAAAAATCAGAATGAAACATCGCACACTTACAGCCAGGATTTCAACTCTGCAGAAGCCGATAGCATCCGCCCGTTTCTCTCGGCTGAATGCAGCGTTGAGAGCCGCCTGAGCCGCCGAGGCAGCCGGCGCGTGAGGGTCGCACTGCGCTATGAGCCACGGACCCATCAGCGCTTTGATCTGCGGCGCAATGCTGCGTCGTGCTAGCTTTACCAGCTCATGCAGCGCAGTGCACGTCGCCTCTCTCACTCTTCTGTCTGCGTCCTGCCGGGCCAAGATCAAGAATAAGAACACGATTATTCAAGAGAAGAATAAGAACAGAGCCAATCAAGAGAACAAGAATAAGAATAAACATACATCTTCTTCTTCAGTGTACTGCCATTTATTTTTTAGAAAAAATCAGAATTTCACTGAATTGGTTTCGCCTTGGTCTCCTTACTGGATCAAGCAGCGAGAGCTAATTAATATAATAAATAAAATTATTAATATAATAAATAAAATTATTAATATAATATATATAATTGATTAATTAACATTAATAGATAACTCTATAATGTCATATAAGAGAGTGACTGCAAATATATTATGATGCAATGACTAGAATTTTAATTACCGTTGACAATTTCTGAAAGATTTTCGGCCAGTATGGCAGCACTGTGATAACAATGGCTAGATCCTTGATGCCTAGGAGCTGTGTAAACTCCTGCATACCCTGTTATCAAATAGCCAACATGTTAATCGATCAATCACCAATCCACTAATCAGTCAATCATTAAATCAATCCATCCAGCAAACAGTTACTCAATCAATCAATCAGTCAATCCATCAAATCAAAACATATTCATACTCAAAGTCTGTTTTCTTGCTCCATAAGTGCATTCGCAGCCTATAGCTTGGGAAAAGTATGGCTTCCGAGGTGGTTTCCCGTTGCCTTCCTCAGTTCCTTCCCGTTCCTTCCTTGATGCCTTAACGTGATATAACTCCCTCGCATTCTCTCTCGCCCTCTCAAGCATTCTGCCCAAAGGCAGGTCCATAAAAAAATGTAGAAAATATTTCTACAAAGTTTGATTGCTCCCGAGAAAGTATTAGACCGAACAACAAAGCAACCGATTCAAATTCGAGCAACAAATTCGACCGATCGACTAAGCCTTAGAAGAATGTCATAGATGCATTCACATCTTAACGTAGTCTAGTACTGTAAAATACGGCTTTTGGGGTGATTTCTCTCTGCTTTCCTTAGTTATTTTTTAGTCACCTCTTACGACATAATTTGTACACAGTTGGAATATATCCGTTAAATTAATTAAATCTAGATACATTAATTAAACTAGGTTTCATCATCGTCATCCTCCCTTTACTCCTAGTTTAACCAGGTTTAAACTAGGTTTATTTTAATTAATTCATAATTCAAGGTAGAATTGGAGAAATGCTTAAGGTAGATTGGAATGGAAAAGAGGCAGGGGCAGGCCGAGATTAGGTATATTAGATGATTTAAAGACCCACACATGTGAACATGAAGAGAAAAACGGAACCCAGAGAAGAGTGTGGGCGTGATATACTATAGACCTACCAGGAGGCAGTGCACTAAGAGAGAGAGAGTGAGAGAATTCACATAAACCACGCCAATTTAACCAGTACCAACCTTTAACTTAGTCACCGAGTCTTTCTTGCTCAGTTTCTTCAGCGCCAGGTTAAAATCTTTATCCAACTCAGTCGCCGGCTCTATGCCGAAGGCTGAGCCACTGGCTGAAATAACTTTGTCCGCGTCGGTACTGGCCCCGGCTAGCCGCGACACTTGCCCCAGACCTTCCGCAAATGAACCGAACCCAATGAAGCCGGTGTGTGAGCCGGCACCGCTCTGTTCCAGCAACTCAGCGGCTCTAGAACTGCTGGACGGCTGTATTATTAAATAATTATGATATATAATTATTAAATAATTATGATATATAATTATTAAATAATTTTCATATATAATTATTAAATACTTATGATATAAACAAGTAATTAATTATTATGATTTAAAATTGCTTCAGAAGACTGCAGAAGACAAACAAGAGTGGAGGCGTTATATACCATGGACCTGACAATAGGCAGTGCACTAAGAGAGAGAGAGAGAGAGAGAGAGAGAGAGAGAATATTGTTTCATTTATATTAGTTTAATAATAACTTCTATTTGATCTATACTATTTTACTTTTCAGTACTTTATTAAGTAGAAATTATCAAATATTTCACGCAGAATAATTCCACGGAAAGGATCAGTCAATATACAATATCGTTTGACTCAACTATCGTTCAAGTAATCGATGGAGCAACATTTGGATGGTTGAGTTGGTAGAGTACCCAGTCAGTAAACTGAAGGCCACAGATGCAGATTGCAGAGGTGAATCAGTTTAAACAAACAGTTCAGATTGCGATTGCATTTGGTTATGGAAATAAATGGTAAATTTTTATCTACAAATATTGACTTTAGCAGGGAAGGACAGCTGTGTTATAAATAATTAAACATTAGTAAATAACAAGTAACAATTCCATGTTACAGAAATAATAATGATATAAAAACATAATCAAAATGGGTCCAGTGAGTGTGGCTCTAGAATGATGGATCCAGTCTTTTCAACTATTTTAGTTTCAATTTTACTTTCTATATCCATAAACTATCTAAAATATATCATTGAATTATTTAGCTTACAACATTCGTACAATTATATTAATATAAAAAACTACTAATTAAATATTTTTATTATTATAATACGTAGTTAAAAATTTCGTCCTCAAGAAAAACGAGTAACAATGATTTCAATTATTTACCTTAGCATTTCCCTTAGTTCTCTGAGCTGTAGCTGTCTTATTCTTGCCTCCCATAGTTAGGATGAATTAGATAAATAGAGCTATTCCAGCTGTAGAGTATGTACTGGAAATATATATCTTTAATGTCTTTTTTATATTTTATATCTGCTCGTAGTTTTCTAGATTTGTATTAGGATAACTTAAAAATCGTTTCGATTTTACTTTTCGACATTGGTTGGCTTTACTGTATTTAATGTTTTAATTTTATTAATTCAATTCTAAATAATAATGTAAAGTTAAAATTACCATTAACTTACATAACTGACAAAAACAAAATTTATAAAGTAAAATCTACAATACCATCATTTCTCGCATATTACTTAAACAAAATGAGAGGCGCAATATAGACTGACGATATATTAGATCAATAGATAGTCAAGCTATTAAATACTTCAGCGATTAGGAATATCAAATAATTAGGCAATCAAGTTCATTACATTTTGTAAACATACATTTCACGTTGTTATGATATTTACCATAGATATCCACAGCTTGCAAAAGTACAATTTATTTACAGCAAGCTATCATCGTCCATGACAACATGGACAATTATTAAAGAAGATCCAGGTCTAAAAATTAAAATACCTATTCGTCAGTTTTATTGTTCTGCAAGTTTAAACTACATGTACATCGATACGTGACGATTTAATCGACACGACAATGAGAGAATATCAAAGAGCTCAGTGGAGTGGTATAAACCTGGTAAAGCTAACGTTAACGTCAGTTTCATCACTCGAAAGCGATGTCAGTGACGGCAAACCCAGGATTTGAACCCCGAATATACTGATCCTCGGTCGAGTAATTTACCGACTTCGCCACATGCTCCAGCCAGGTAAATGAAGAATTGGACCAAGAACAGAGCCCTGAGATACACCGTACTTAATCGAGGTTAGAAAAGACTAACATAGCATAACAACAATTAGAGTGCTACAGTCATCAATGACAACATCGATCCCCTACTTGAGATCTTTTCATTCGTTTAAATTTTCATAGCAATTTCTGGGGCCAATGCGCTCACCAACCTTCAAACGTCTCAATCATATATAGGCTTACTGCTCAAAGTTCTTCAATTTTAAGTTAATTAAAATAGTACATTATTAATTAAATAGCAATTACTAAGTTTCAATTTTGGTAGATTGTTGCCATTTCCTCGTTTCTTCCGACTGGAGCCAGTGGCGATGTCGGTAAAATATTCGATCGTGGATCAGTAAGTACGGGGTTCAAATCCTGGGCTAGCCTATAACAGACATCGCCTTCGAATGAGGAAACTGACGTTAACATTAGCTTTTTTTACAAATCAATACAGTGCTTCGGTCGACACCTTGGTTGATAACAATTGAGCGAGGATGTTAATTAGTTACTATCATCTGGAAGAACATTGGAAGGCGATGACAGGTATGGGGTCAGGACTGGGTCTGAAGTGGGATCAAGAGAGGGGGTTACTAAACGGTTAAACCCTGGCGTATCCCTTTTGCTTGATAATATAGTTGAACATAGACGTAGTAGTAGTTTTAATTTGAATGTATCCTCCCCAAAAACTAAAATGTTGTGGATTTCTAAAATAGTTTTCTCTAACCGAATATATGAATAAATGTTTTAGAAAATGATTATACATACATTATGTATGGGGGGGATTTAGCGCACTCAGTTAAGCTGCGCGTCAGTTGAAAGAAGTAAAGCCACGCTGCACGCGGTTAGTAAATTGTGGGCGACCACTTTGGAAGACCGCGTGTAAACATCTTTGAAAGTAAACAATCCCCAGGGTGTTGGAGGTTATTCTTAAATCCGCGCCGGCTGCTATTGGAGCGCCAACAAAAGGCAACGATTACTAATAACCATGGAAAGGAATGGAGGAAATAATGAAAACTACAAAAACAGAAACTTAAGAAAGGAAACATTGTAAACACATGCGGTAGGTCGTGTGTGTAACTATACGGAATAAATAAATACAATGATACATGTAGAATCTAAAATAACGTTTAGACTGCGCACAACAACACGCCAGAAGATTTGGAGGTCAACGCAAACACAATATTTTAAGAATAAATAATAACAATATTAGCAGGAACAAGAAATCAAAAATATAGAAATAATGTCTAAACACTCGCATCTCTACCGCGAGTGAAATATAAACATTTTAAATCTCTGTATATAAAAGTAAATCATCAATATACACATCGAATAACAAGAATGTACTATATGTATTCTAGAAAAATGCATTCATGAGGAAAAGAAAAAACATGTTCTTGACGAAATCTTTATTTAAAGTTTTGTCAGTTTTCTGCGACAACAAATACAAACACGAGTATTTGATACATCAGTCGATCACGAGTTACGTCCTCAGCTCTACAAGAGAGAGTTATGACAGGGACGCCTCTAACCAACCGTCTAACTGCTGACACATTATCAATTTTACAGATCAAAGCAAAACATGTTATCTCAAACTTCAGCGTTCTGGCTACACAGAAACACATCACTCTAACGCAAATGTCTCCTTTACCGCATAAATTACTGATACGGGCTTAAATAGACGCCATTTTAATGACACACTTTTAATCCTCATCATCATCATCATCATCATACCTTGAATCCCAGTTTAACTAGAGTCGGGATACGAACAGACTGTATCAAATCATCTCTGTTCTACATCATATCATCAGTCAATCCCCTATTTGAGACTTCCATTTGTTTACATATTTGCAGCAATTTCCGGAGCCTAGGCGCTCACCAACGCTTTAGTCGCCTTCTACGACACGTGCAGTCATCGGTTGGTCAATTCTTCAAACAACCCAGACACAATATGGGGAAATGACATACATTTAATAATATGGTCAAATTCTTTCTCTAGTTTTTTTTTTAAAGTGGTAGATCCAAGGCATACACAGTGACTCATACTCAGAGACAGCTTATAGGCTCTTTAAAGAGCACTCCATAGATAAACAAGTTAATCCCTTCACAAATGGCTATGCCGTATCCATACCTCATGTAGCCTATAGCTTTGTAAAACAATATGCATTCTACGATGGTTTCATATTGCTTTCCTCAACTTTTACTTTGTCACCTCTTTTGAAGTGTGCAGTTAACGGTTGGTCTATTCTTCAATGTCTCAGACGCAACACAAGAGAAAATAGCTATAAATGCTAAATAGTATTTCGATGTCATTGACATCATCTTGAATGAGGAAACGGACGTTAAACCTTTATTATTATTTTATTATTCAAAGTTAAATTAATTGAACAGGGCGAGAGGCCACATATTAATGTAGCTTTAACAGTGCTACGTATTTACACCATTGCTACAGTTACATTAGTATTACTATACTTTCTAGAATCGTTTTAGAGTTTCGTTAGTCAACTCATTCACATCACAAGCAGTCGTTGAAGAGTCCATTCTCAGACTTACTCAACCTCGCAGAAAAGACGCTAAAACGACGAAGATTTCCCGACGATTCAGATTTTCACAGTCTGTTTCGTCATCAGATGATGATGATGTCATCAGGTGTGTAGATATTAAGAACTGAAACAGGAGTAAACTATGTACAGGGACGCAGACTAGTTCGGCTATGAGATACGATTCACTGTCCTCGACTTAATCCGCCCGTCTTCCTCCACAGTGACTGTTTCCGTGCCGTTCTCTACGACTCTGGAAAAACATCAACAACGTCAATATAATAATAATATCAATAACAATGTCAATATAATAATAATATTAATAACAACGTCAATATAATAATAATACTAATAACAACGTCAATATAATAATAATATTAATAACAATGTCAATATAATAATAATATTAATAACAATGTCAATATAATAATAATATTAATAACAACGTCAATATAATAATAATATTAATAACAACGTCAATATAATAATAATACTAATAACAACGTCAATATAATAATAATACTAATAACAACGTCTATATAATAATAATACTAATAACAATGTCAATATAATAATAATACTAATAACAACGTCAATATAATAATAATACTAATAACAACGTCTATATAATAATAATACTAATAACAACGTCAATGTGTTTAAACATCAATCAATAACACGAAGATGAGATCAGTTTGGAGAATTATCACTAAATTTTTAATCAATCAATCAGTTAAGCAATCAATCAGTTAATCAATCAATCAGTTAATCAATCAATCAGTTAATCAATCAATGAGGTGGTTTCCCGTCGCCTTCCTCCGTCGCTTATTATAATTCATCGCTGATAATTGTTTTTTGCACAATTGTTGAAGAATAATTGGACCATTTTCCAGTGTCCCAGACACAACACGAGTAAAAGAATAACGACCATTAGTTGCTATGTGTTGCTATGATCTCAATCCATAGAATGCTATGGTCTTAAGCTATAGGTTGCTAAGGTCTCAACCCATAGGTTGCTATTGGTTGCTAAGGGTTGCTATGGTCTCAATCCATAGGATGCTATGGTCTTAAGCTATAGGTTGCTATGGCCTCAAACCCATAGTAACCTATGGGTTGAGACCATAGTGAAATGCATTGGTTGACCAATAACCTCTATATCGTTTAAAACTGCTACAGCAACCAGCAAGTAACCATAGGCCTCTATAGCAAACTTTTGAGAAAAGTTACATAATAATTACAAGAATTATTAATAATTAATTTTTAATAGTCACAGAATTACAAAAATTACAATTACAGTAGAACTACACTAATTTTAATTACAGTAGAATCACAAACTTTTTTGTGACGATCCTTTTTCCGTTGACGTAGTTTGTGGATACAGAAGTCGAGGAAAAATTACCCCCCATACCTCCACCGTTGAAAGCTGAGAATGGATCCATGCTGGGAAGTAAAAAAACAATGCGCTTGTTAATATTAGCACAATAAATTAAATTAAATGAGTTGTTAAGAAATTATACTTTTTTTCATATGATTACACATTATGTTTCAATTGATGTAAAAGTTTAAATAATGAAAATTTAAGCTGAAGGTATAATCAGATCAATTTTAACATTTGGCTAAACATCAGCATTACTTCAGACAGTCAGACTGACAGAGCTGGCTTATTGTATTAGATATCTTTAAATACTTAGAAGTAGAAACTGCAGCTCACTGTAGAGGGGAAAAAAAGTTGCCACCGAACAATGACAGCCCGCCCATCATTGGCTGTCCCATCGACACGTGACTGACCGTAGGAACCCGCTGAAGCTGCTGCTGCCTCTGCTGCTGATGTTGCGCACCCCTCTGCTGTTGTTGTTGACCTCTCTGCTGTTGTTGTTGTTGTTGCTGTGCCCTCTGCTGTTGCTGAGCTCTCTGCTGATGTTGTTGTTGTTGACCTCTCTGCTGTTGCTGCTGTGGTCTGCCATATGGCTGAGCCCTGACCCTGGCATCGGCTGCTCGCACCCTCCTGTTACAGAGCAACAACAACAACAAGTCAGTCGTAAAATGCCAGACAACTGCGGCCTTCATTCTCTAGTCCATTAAACCTTAACGCAATTCATTAAGCCAAGGCAATCATCACAGAACAGTGCTCCCAGTGATAACCCACATACAGGCAACAAACCACACAACATATTAATCCATATCATATAAGTTCTCTCTCTCTCTCTTAGTGTACTGCCTACTGGCAGGTCTATGGTATACAACATCTCCATTCATCTCTATTTTTCATTTTCCTCATTCTTGTCCACATATGAGTGGATCTTTTTGGATCTTAGAGCTTTAGTTGCCTTCTAAGACACGTACAGTCACCGTTTGGTCAATTCTTCAAACAACCTAGACACAACACGGGGAATCCCTCATATAAGTTTGGGGTATAATCCACTATATTCGAGAGTCGTAAGTATACTACAAAACCTAACACCAGCTACGACAGCTGCACCAGTAGCATCATTAGTAGTATTATTAGTAGAATCATTAGTAGTATTATTAGTAGCATCATTAGTAGTATTATTAGTAGCATCATTAGTAGTATTATTAGTAGCATCATTAGTAGTATTATTAGTAGCATCATTAATAGCATCATTAATAGCATCATTAGTAGTAGTATTAGTAGCATCATTAGTAGCATCATTAGTAGCATCATTAGTAGCATCATTAGTAGCATCATTAGTAGTAGTAGTAAACTATATACAAAACATATCAGTAAAAGAAATACAGAAGAAGAATAAGCTGATGGTTCAGAATACTTTTCAATTAAGCTTCAATTATTCTGTTTGCAATATTTAATTTAGTCTATTCTATTTATTTATTGCCTTTCTCAGCCAAAGATCATTTCATTGCAATGTACATCTCAGTAAGCGAGGCGAAAGTTGACAATTGAATGTCTCCTATAAATAAATTAAAAGCTGTAAAATCAAGTTTTGCACCGCACTCACCCATTCTGTTGAGGATTGCGATGGCTGGTAGTGAATAGAGAAGTGCCTGGACCGAAGGAGGAGAACGGATCACCAAACAGATCAAAACTTCCGAACAATCCTCCACCAAATGGTGAAAATCCTACAAGCACACAAAATATAAATAATAGTAATAATAACAACAATTAGAGTGCTACAGTCATCAATGACAACATCTAGTACTATTGAGCCAAAATAAAGCCGGTGAGCAAAATAAAGGTCCAAAAATGGAGCAATTCAAAATCTAGAAAATCAATCCAAAGTATAACTATTTTATTATATATACGTATTATATATACGTATAAATATCTCTCTCTCATATATCTATCTCATATATACATATATCTGCATATGCTTTATTTTGATTAGACATTTGTATGACAAGCACACAATGCTTTTTGCCAAAAGTTCTCGATTAGATCTTAGGCTACTAATGCAAGCACACAATGCAAGCACACAATACTTTTTACCAAAAGTTCTCGATTACATCTTAGGCTACTAACATGTGTATTAATAGTAGCAAGTTAAATATATTATACTTTGCGTAAATACATAGAGATCAAACTTTGCAATTTAAAATACTATTCCAGAGATCAGTAAAAATCACACATTCATCAATTATATGCAAATAAACCAACCAGTTAACTAATCTCACGTTAGTATCTCTCTCTCTCTCTTAGTGCACTGCCTACTGGCAGGTCCATGGTACATAACGCTTCCACTCTTCTCTGTCTTCTGCCTTCCTCTTCATTTCCACATAGGAGTGGGTCTTTAAATCATCTAACATACCTAATCTCGGCCTGCCCCTGCCTCGTTTTCCTTCCACTCTACCTTCTATGACCTCTTTTAGTTGACCACATCTCGGCCTGCCTTTGTCTTGAGATTAGGTATGTTAGATGATTTAAAGACCCACACGTTAGTATATTAACGCTAAACACAAGGAAAACACTAGCGACATACCTGCACCGGAAAAGAAATCAGCGAAAGGATCGCCACCTCCGAAGAATTCCTGGAAGACTTCGAGAGGATCTCTGAAGTGGTAGGCGAAGGAGAACCCGTTGGACTGGTGGCTGGAGCTGGAGGCACCGGAGTCAGAGTTTGTCAGCCCTTCTTTGCCGTAGAGGTCATACACAGATCGTTTCTCTTCTGCAATACATAACACAACATCCATACCAACGTCAGAAAGGGCATTCGGTTGATGAGCGCCTAAGCTCCAGAAATTGCTACAAAAGTTTAAACGAATGGGAAAGTCTCAAAGAGGGGAATGGTTGATGGTGTGGTGTAGGACAGAAAGGATTTGAGACAGTCTATTTGTGTCCCGACCCTGGTTGAACTGGGATTCAAGGGAGGTTGATGATGATGATGATGAATACATAACACAACAACATTTAGACTCCTAATGAGGACCATGATAACATCAAGCACTACTGAGGTAGATCAATATCGGTGAGCAAAAATACTGTCAAAAATGGTGCAGATTCTAAACTTCTGAAAATCAGTCAGAAGATAAAAGGAAACTAAAGAAATGGAGGTTTGCGAGCTAAAACAATAGGAACAAAATACATGTTATGTTATTTTACAACACAACATAAACAAAATACACGAAATGTAAAATTCATATCACCTTACTTTAATGTATAATACATTATTATTATTATTGTTATTATTATTATTATTGTTATTATTATTATTATTGTTATTATTATTATTATTGTTATTATTATTATTATTGTTATTATTATTATTATTGTTATTATTATTATTATTGTTATTATTATTATTATTATTGTCATTACACTATATAAAAATAGGTACTGTAATTTCACATAAAATAGAAGAATAAATGACAATAATATTAACAGGTACTAACTGTCAGAAAGAACTTCATACGCCTCAGACACAAGCTTAAAACGAGCCTCTGCTTCCTCCTTGTTGTCGGGATTCTTGTCGGGGTGCCACTTCAGCGCCATCTTTCTGTATCTGTCACAAAATAAAAATCATCGTTATAACATAGTATAGTATTGTCTCTAATATTACAAGCACTACACTTAACCCACTCTAATACTATCTCTAATATTACAAACACTACACTCACACGCTCTAATATTGTCTCTAATAATACAAATATTACAAATATTTAATTAATATTTCATCGTTATAATATAATGCTGCAATTTAGCAGATACACAGTTCAATGATTCTAAAGAATTAAAGAAATAATCGCTTTAAACTCTATTAAATGAAGCTGTTTCACACTATTCTATATTATACTGAGATGCCTGATAGGGACTGGTTTACTTAAAAAAGGTAATTGAAGGAAGAATGGAAAGAAAACAGGTTAAAGGAAGACCAAGACTAATGATGCTGGATGATTAGATGATTCGTATGTTGATGTGAAGAGAAAAGCTGAAGATAGAAATACGTGAAGGAGTTATATGCTATGAACCTGCCAATAGACAGTGACCTAAGAGAGAGAGCGAGAGAGATACTGCAATGCAGTAGCACACTCTTATCATTCGTTTTTTCTAAATCATCAAAATACTCTTTCATCCCTCATGGAATCAACTCTAAGTTTAGAATCTTCTAGTATCTTCCATTTCCTTATCTTGTTCAGATATTGCACTAACATGGAAAATTGTAAAACTTATTTTAATGGTGGAAATAGTGTTACACTAAAAATATGACACAAAAATAAGATAAATATATATATATATATATATATATATATATATATATATAACAAAAAAAACATAAACAAAACAATTCTGTAGTAAACATTGGATTACTTTTAAAGAAATGAATAACTCAACAAATCTTCGAGCGATACGTACGCTTTCTTGATATCTGATTCGCTGGCACTCTTCTCCACTTCCAATATCCCATAATAGTCATCGCTCTGTGAAGTCATGGTTTAACACACTAGTCCGTTTATCAAAGGGTCAAATACGCTAACAGATTAGGCAAGTAACTACAGAGTATTCCAAACAGCTAGCTCGCAGAATGTTCTAAGGTATAATTTTATCCAAACAGTGTGGCAGCTAAATTCTGGTACTTGACTGCGATTTTACATCAACACTTGACAAAATGTATGGAAAAAATTAGCCTAAGAATACTTAATATAGTCTTTTAATATTTAACTCCTAATTATATTTTAATCCCTGTGCTATAGACACCAGCGCTTTAAAAATTATAATTAAATTCCAATTATCAATTAAGATTCTTGAATTACAAAGCCTTGCTACAACAAAGTTATTTCAGTGAGATAAAGAAAAATATATCAACAATCCACCATCTTGTAAGAACGCGCAATAGGATTACAAAGCGCTACCAACCAAAACAAAAAGAATTGACCATGAAAGTAGCAACAACTAAATAACTGTCGCTTATATGCGCCATAAATATTGTTGAGTTGAGAAATATAAATTGTGCATCGATCTCCTTTCTCTATTTCTCATCCTTCCACTCTTTTCGATGTAATTTAGTTTGAGATTGTGAATATTGCGATCAGTGACCTGAGGCTGTGTCAATGGTTATAATTAATTTGCTTGCTATCATGAATATCGTAGGAATCTTTGCTACCTAGTTTTACATATTATATATATATATATATATAATATATAATATCATATTAATATATATAATATATATTATCTCTTATTATTCTGACGGTGTGTGTGTTTGTTTATTCTCTTCACAATTTCGCTGAGGGTGGCATTACCCCAGGTCAGAGATTTTCCCCCACTAACGTGCGTTATTCACCCACATAGGATAATTTATTCCGCCTGCCAAGAATTAACACAAACATTTAATCGCAGTCCAAGTAACGAAATAACGCCATTTTATAGAGAAAAAACGTGAAAAACAAGAGAAAATTTATGCCAACGGCTGGAAGCGATTTCAAGGCCATTTTTAGGAACTTTAAGTAAGGCCTCTACGTCCCGGTGCTCTCTTTTTCTATTTGCGCTATTTTTGTCCTTCATTCCCTAGCAAAACATCCCTCCCCCTCGTCACCGCAATGCTATTTTTATTATGTTTAGAATAGCGATAATCTCTGCTAAAACGCTGTAACGCTCTTAACTATTTCAGGACAAAAGGCTAAAAATCCTGAGTGAATCCTGAACATAAAGTAATCAAATGGCCCAAGGGGAAGGCATTTATAGAGCCCTATTACATTACCCCACCACCTTTGAATTGTGGCCGTGATACTGATACAGCCTAGCCAACCTATCGGTCCCATTCAATGCCCACTTTTGATATCTAATTATTATAAAGTCTAATTAACACTACTTGCATACACGCATGTGAAAATCATATGAATCATTTGGAGCTAAGTCCTGTAGGCCTACACACGCAAGCAAATGCACGTATATGTAGGCCTAATATATAATGTACATAAACAGTGTAATCAAGTAATTACTGTATATATATATCATAGAGTATATAATATATATAATATATATATATATATATATATATATATATAGTAGGTAGGATTTGACGTCGTTGATTTTAGGCTTTATGTAGTTGCATTAACTACAGTGTATTGTTGCTTAGCCTAGCTCTTCCTCTTACGTTTACTGAATAAAGTTCTACTACTAAACAAGTAATTCTTATTTTGTAGTTTATTATCAAACCCAATGATCTATAGACTAATCACTAACTAAACAAACAAACAAATACACCGCAATTAAAGTCATAAAATATCACGGCAAAACACAAGCTACATAAAGAGAGAGAGAGACCGAGAGAGAGAGAGAGAGAGAGAGAGAGAGAGAGAGAATCGTGCTGCATTAAGTAAAGATATCTTTAGATGCATCAGCTAGTGGTCTGCAACACATACCAAATATTAATAATAGTATATATATATCTATATATATATTATATTATATTATATAGCCTACATATAAATATATAGATATAAGAAATCATATATTGGACTATATATAATATATATAGATATATATATATATATATGTGTGTGTGTGTGTGTGTGTGTGTGTGTGTGTGTGTGTGTGTGTGTGTGTGTGTGTGTGTGTGTGTGTGTATCGGATTATTGGCCTATATATAGGCCTACATGTAGGCCTATATATCTCACTTAGTGCACTGCCTTCTTGCAGATCCATTGTTCATAACGCCTCCACTCTTCTCTGTCTTCCGTTCTTCTTTTCATGTCCACATATGACTGCATCTTTAAATCACCTAATCTACCTAATCTTTGCCTGTGTATTGTTTGCCCAAATGGCGAAATAGAGCTATATAGGCCTATATATATATATATATATATATATATATATATATATATATAAGGCAACATGAAGACGACTCTTTTTATGCAGTTCGTATACTACATGTAGCCTATATAATGCCCATACTACAATTGATCAGAATGGCTTTCGCTTAGTTTAAATTCAGTGCAAGAGTTACAGGAATGTTTAAATGAATCTCTCTCGATATAGACTAAGAGTTTTTAACCTTTGTAATATCGAAATCGTCTGTTCAATACAAATAGAAGCGATATTTACGTAGAGGCTTCTGATGGTACTATGTGCTATTGTAATTATATACGAATCATTTGCAAAAGTACCTCTCTGAGAGACAGAGAGAGAGAGAGAGAGAGAGAGAGAGAGAGAGAGAGAGTGAGAGAGAGAGAGAGAGAGATGATGTCCCCCTAATGGTGAATGTACGAGATTTTACTCTCTGATCAGCTCTACCGGGAATTGATCCCAGGACCTCAGGAACAGCCATTAAAACTTCATTTCGTTACGTAACGAGCCTACACACAACGTTAAAATTTTTCACAGCTTCAAACAGAATCAATCAATCATTAAGAATTTAACGTCCATTTCCTTGCCATAAGGCCATATCAGGGACGTAAGAATGTAAAATAGAGATGTAAAATTGCATTAGTAAACTAATTAAGCCTAGTAATCATGCTTGGAAAGAGAGATATATGTTTATTCAACAACATCAGTGTAAAGTCGCATACATATACAAGGTGTACAAAAGAGAAATAAAAGTACAAGATTACAAGTCTTACCGACTTCGCCACTGGCTCCAGCCAGTGGCGAAGTCGGTAAGACACTCGACCGCGGATCAGTATGTGCGGGGTTCAAATCCTGGGCTCGCCCGTCACTGACATCGCTTTCGAGTGAGGAACCTGACGTTAAGCTTAGCTTTTTTAGCTTTACAACAAACATAATCAATGATGCAATTAATTAAAACAAGCCCAATAATAGTAGTTGGATGGCCTAATGGAGAGCACGTTTGCATGAGAAGCAGAGGACATCGGATGCGCTTCGTCTGTTGTATCCTCTTATATCTCGTCTATTCATATATTTCTATCTATTGTATCGTTTTTTGTCTCGTTTATTGGAAATTTTTATCCGAAATCGTAAACCGTAAAGCCATTTCCCTACAAATGATAAATAGTGGATTAATTTATATTTTCATATTTTAATTTATTTTCACGAAAATTCTCAATAATTTTAACGGAAAATATATAGTAGGGCTACAGTTCTAAAGGAATTTGAGACCAAATGAAAAAAACACACGATCTCACTCTGCAAAGAATCAATTTGCAAATCTAGTAATAGCAGACTTAGCAAAAGTAGGCCGAGTAATAGTAGGCCTAGTAATGGTCCTAATGGAAGGCCTAGTAATAGTAGGCCAAGTAATGGTCCTAATGGAAGACTTAGTAATAGCAGGCCTAGTCATAGTAGGCCTAACAATGGTAGGCCTAGCAATGGTAGGCCCAGCAATGGTAGGACTAGTAATAGTAAGCCTAGTAATAGTAAGCCTAGCAATGGTAGGCCTAGCAATGGTAGGATTAGTAATAGTAAGGCTAGTAATAGTAAGCCTAGCAATGGTAGGCCTAGTAAAGGTAGGTCTAGTAATAGTAGGCCTAGTCATAGTAGGCCTAGTAATAGTAAGCCTAGCAATGGTAGGCCTAGCAATGGTAGGACTAGTAATAGTAAGCCTAGTAATGGTAGGCCTAGTAATAGTAGGACTAGTAGACTATAGTCTTAGAGGCGTCTTCATTTATTCATTCACATTTGACCTTCAACCCCGCAATGTAGCAGCCCAAGTACGGAGGTCCAGTAAGAATATCACTGGTAGACGTGCAGTCTTCTACACACACACACAGGCACACACATACACACACACATACACACGCACGCATACACACACACATCACACACACACACACACATATGCACACCGAGTAAAATGCTACTGATAAAACTTCAATGAAAAACTGTGGCTTATGCAGCCAGCATGAGCTCAGTTAAGCGAGTGAAAGTCTCATTGCTTGGAGCAGTTAATTAAAAAGTAACAGCAAAATAAAGTGATTTTATTTTAGATGTATATTATTATATTAAATAAATAAATAAATAAATAATATAATATAATATAATATAATATAATATAATATAATATAATATAATATAATATAATATAATATAATATAATATAATATAATATAATATAATATAATATAATATAATATAATACAATACAATACAATACAATATAATTTAATATAATATAATATAATATAATATAATATAATATTATATTATATTATATTATATTATATTATATTATATATATATATATATATATATACATATATATTAGTATTATATATATACATGTATATACATATATATATATACACTATATACACGTATATATATGTGTATATATGTATATATATATACATGTATATATATACATTTATGTATATACGTACGTATATATATATATATATATATATATAGATGTAATATATATATTCGTATTATCTATATATAGCATGTATATATACATAGATACATATATATTAGTTATATATATATGTAATGTCTTATATCTATTAGTATGTATAGTATACATTTATATAATACCTTATATATATCTATCCCTATTATATATATATATATATATATATATATATAGGTATAATAGTAACATACTATATCCATTATCATATATATATCTATCTAATCTCTATTCTATATATACTGTATCTTACGTATATATATATATATATAACATATATACTATATATCTACTGTAAATCTATACTGTATATATATATATATATTATATATAGATATATTATAGTATACTGTATCTATACATATATATATATATATATATATATATATATATATATATATATATATGTACATATATATACATAGGTCCTACAATAACAAGAAGTAAACCACTGCAGCCAATTCAAATAAGTTAAAATTCGCCGGTTTTTAACTATTGAACTTTTAATAATAGGAAAAGGTTTAACGTCCGTTTCCTCATACAACGATGATGTCAGAGAAATTTATAAATCGAGCGTCTTGTAAAAAGACAGTAGGCGTAACTTTTCATTCAGCATCTTTTCAAGAATAGAACAACTGGATAGCTAAAATAAGCTAAACTGGGATTCAAGGAAAGATGACGATAATGACGTTTATTATTCGTAGGATTAGCCTGTTTTGATACTTGCAGCGGCCAGCCACCCGGAGCACTACGCAGTAGATAGATGGATGGATGGATGGATTGATGACAGGTAGGCAGACAGGCAGACAGACAGACAGACAGACAGACAGACAGACAGACAAACAGACCGACAGACAGACAGACCGACAGGCAGATAGATATACAGATTGTTAGGCTATATATTTTATTTCCACGAAAATCACAAAGACACTGCACATTTAGCATAGAACGACGTGAAAAAGAAAATATAGGCCCGAAGGCACACAAAGGTTACAATTAGTTTAAAAGCAGTACAGTACAAAAACCGATATTATTCATTTCTAGAATAAGATATACTAACTCATAAACTGAAACACCGAAAGAAATGTTTAAAAATTGATCGCCTGTATAGTATAATACTAACAACGGCTTAATATTCTTCTGGCTGGAGCCAGTGGCGAAGTCGGTAAGATACTCAACAGCGGGTAAGTGGGTGCGGGGTTTAAATCCTGGGCTCGCCGGTCACCGACATCGCTTTCGAGTGAGGAAACTGACGATAACGTTAACTTTAGCTTTTACTCGAGAGTGAGCAGAGAGAATGACTGCAGAGAGCACACAGTTGACGCTGAGTATAGACGAGGCACTTGCCACTGTGGGAGGTTTTAGAAGATGGCACTTCAGCATGTTCCTACTGGTTGGACTCAGTCTCTTTATGCCTATCTGCTGGCAAACTCTTATCATAGTCTTCTCAGGTTAATTTATTTGTTATTTTTATATTTTATTTTTTTATATTTAAATATTTTTCTCTTAAATAGGCCTACTAAACTTTCTATGTTTGGCTAGAACCAGTGGCTAAGTCGGTAAGTCACTCGACCGCGGATCAGTATGTGCGGAGTACAAATCCTGGGCTCGTCTGTCCCTGACTTTGCTTTCGAATGAGGAAACTTACGTCAACCTTAGCCCTTTAGCTTTTTTATTTTTATATTTTCGGGTAAATACTAAACTTGCTATTTTATATTTTCTGGTAAGTAGGCCTACTATATTTAATGAATGTTAGTCATAGCTGAGGCAGGCTTAGGGGGCCCACCTCGTCAAAAGCAGAATCCCCAAGAATTGGTATATAACAACAAGAATGAGTACCCTATTGTTAGAGGATTTAAAGATCCCCTCATATATGGATATGAAGAGAAGAACGGAAGACGAAGAAGAGTGGAAGCGTTATATATACCATGGACCTGCCAGTAGGCAGCGCACTGAGAGAGCAAGCGACTTAAATTTATTTATTTTTATATTTTCAAGTACTTTACAATTGTTAAACTATTTTATATATTTTCGAAAATTTTATATTTAGACCTACAACTATTCTATATTTTCAACATTTATATTTGAAACTCTTTAATAGTTACAACTATTTGACATTTACAATTATTTCACATACAACGATTTTTAATTTGCAACTGTTTTCTATTTTCAACTATTTTAGTTTCAACTAGACCTATTTTGTATTAACAACTCTTTTGTATTTTACAACATGCATACCTTTTTAAACTTATATTAGAAAAAATATCATCATCATCGTCTTCCCTTCAATCCTAGTTTAACCAGGGTCGGGATACGAATAGACTGTTTCAAACCATCGATGTCCTCCATCATATCATCAGTCAATCCCCTATTTGAGACTTTTACATTCGTTTAAATTTCTGTAGCAGTATCTGGAGCCTAGGTATTCGCCAAACCGAATGCCCTTTCTGAAGTTGGTATGGATCTTAGTGCTTTAGTCGCCTTCTACGACACGTGCAGTCACCGGTTGGTTGATCAATTCTTCAGACAACCCGGTCACAACACGGGGATATTACAATTGGATATTACAATTTTCATTACAAGGAAATATCAACTTTATAAAATTTTTCCAAAAGTCACAATTACAGTATACTGGTCATTATTGTCACTAGGTTGTCATTGACGACTTTAGCACTCCAATTGTTGTTATTATGATTGTCGTTAGGCTGGGAACCGCCCCACACTTGTCGCACTCAACCCATGGGCAGCAGCCCCACAGCGTCCACCCTGACGACAGACCTGGGTGTCACGCCTGGCTCCTCCCATCAGATGGTAGCAATAGACAAGTGCGCCCTGTTTGATAATTCCACCAATCAAACCACCAGCTGCAGGTTATTTTATATGTGGTTCCGTAATTTCTTTATATAGTTACACCAAGCTGTACTTACGCCATACTTTTCCCAAGCTATAGGTTAAATAAGGTATGGATAAGGCATAGACTTTGTGAATGGATTAACTTGTTGATCTAAGGAGTGCTCTTATGGAGCGAGAAAACAGACTTTAAGTATGAATATGTACCTTGAACCTGTCACTTGGCAGTGCACTGAAGAGAGAGAGAGAGAGAAAGAGAGAGAGAGATAGTTACACACATGACATACCGCATGTGCTACATATTTTCATTTCTTAGTTACTGTTTTTGTAGTTTTCTTTTCCTCCTTTTTTCACCATGGCTATTAGTAATAGCTGGCTTTTGTCAGCGCTCCAATAGCAGCCGGAGCGGATTTAAGAATAACTTTCCAACACCCTCAGGATTTTTTCTTTCAAAGCTATTAACACTCGGTTTTCCAAGGTGGTCGCCCACAAAGTACTAACCGCGTTCAACGTGGCTTTACTTCGTACAATTGACGCGCAACTTAACTGAGGGCGCTAAATCCCCTTCCCAAATGATTCAGTTTCGATTTCACTTTCATTTATAAAATTAAAAAATACTTAATTGTCTGTCTACCAACAGTTTTGCTGTACTTGGTAGTATAATAAAAGTATTTTGTATTTCAGACTTTAGTAGACTTTGCCCGCTGCTAGTTATGGTATTACCGCACAGAGCTCTGGCTTTTTAATGGTAGCCTTTTTCTTATTGCTAGTTTGTTTATCTAACTACATGCACGTTCCTATTGTTTGTATAATCTGTGCTGTGCTGAACAAATAAATGATATGAAACAGAAAGGACGACATAAAAGCAAGAAAAATGGACGTAAATAGGAAGGCAGTAAAGACCCAGTTGAGACATAATAAAAATATAGAAGAGGCCAGTATAGATATGTTGTCTGCACGTACACTGATCCATGGTCTCCGCTAAGTAAACAGCAAGTACCTAAGTTATATAGACCAAACCTAACATAACAAAATATTAGCGGGCTAGGATCCGTGTATGTCCGTGAGTGACCGTCAGAAATGAACAGGCTATAACTGAATCTGTATGTTATATATATATATATATATATATATATATATATATATATATATATATATATATATATAAAGCTAAAAAAGCTAAAGCTAAGGTTAATGTCAGTTTCCTCACTCGAAAGCGATGTCAGTGACGGGCGAGCCCAGGATTTGAAACCCGCACCTACTGATCCGCGGTCGAGTATCTTACCGACTTCGCCACTGGCTCCAGCCAGTTTATATATATATAATATAGATATATATATCTATATATATATATATATATATATTATATACATATATATATTATATATAACATTATACATATATAATATCTAATATATATACATATATATATATATATATCTATATATATATAATATTGTATAACATATATATTATATATATATTATATAATATATATATATATAGATATATACTAATACATCTATATATATATATATAATTAATTTATATCTATATAATATATATAGTATTATAACTCAAACTGACGTTGCCACTGGTTGGATGATGTAGTTACGGCTGGGAATTCTCTAGCGAGGGCTACTACACTATGACGGAGCAGTGGAACCTTGTCTGCGAGGGGAACTACCTCAACGAACTCTCCCAGATCCTCTTCCAGCTAGGAACCCTCCCAGCTCTTCTCTTCCTCTCTCCAATCGTCGACAGATTCGGTCGTAAACCCGTATTCGTCTACTCGCAGATCTTCATAGCAGTTCTAGGAACGGGAATGGCCTTTGCCGACAGCTACGTCACTTTCGTTGCACTCCGAACCGTCCTCGGCTGCCTCATCATCGCCAACGTCAGCTCTGGAACGACCTACCTGCTGGAGCTGTACGACGCTACGAGAAGGGCTAAGGCTGGGGTGGGAGTAGAGGTGATGTGGATCATATGTTACATGGTACTGCCGCTGATGTGTTATCTCATAGCTGACTGGCGTCACGTTCAAATCCTTATCTCCGCGTCCTCGCTCATCTGGATCGTCTTCATCCCAGTTCTGCCCGAGTCGCCGCAGTGGCTGGCGGTGGTTGGACGTAGACCGGAAGCGGAAAAGATACTCTGCAAGATGGCGAGGTGGAATGGGGTTAAGCTGCCAGAAGGTGGAATACGATTGATTAGCGACCAAGAGCATGGAAGAAATGCACTAGAGCTACAGAAGCGGAATCTAGATGAAACAGAGATCCAGAAGCTAGATGGAATGAAGATGACATCGAACAAGGGCGACGGAGACGATAAAGGTCAAGCTGAATCCGTTTCGTCGGCGCCCAAAGAGGTGGAAAAACACCTGAACAACATGAATCTAGATGAAACAGAGTTCCAGAAGAAAGATAGAATGAAGATGACATCTAACAAGGACGACGGAGACGATAAAGGCCTAGCTGTATCCGTTGAGTCAGAGTCCAAAGAGGTGGAAAAACACTTCAACAATAATTCGACAGGGTTCCAGTCCTTAAATAATGCCAATAACTTTTCCAATCCAGACGAAAGTCGGCAAGAGACTTCGGTACATTCCAACAAAGCAGCACAAGAAGGTGGCCAGAGCAGACTGGGAAATGATATCACACACAAAGAAACTAAAACTGAACGGAATGGGACATTCGTACATGCAATCAACGACAAAGAACCGGAAATCAACAATTCTTTGAAAAATGACACCATCGCGACGACTAAACAAAAAGAAGCGCTGGAAAATGGAAAAGATGGAATGGACAAAAATGGCAAAACCGTTACGAAGAAAACGGAAGAAAAAGAATACGAAGAGATCCCCATAATAAAACTTCTAACGGACTCTCGTCTTCGCCTAACCGTGGCTGTATGCAACTGTCTGTGGTTTGCCAACTGTCTTCTCTACTACGGCCTAATCTTCTCCACGCCAACTCTGGCAGGCAACCGCTTCGTCAACTTCGTCCTAATGGGAGTGGTCGAACTCCCAGCATCCTTCCTCGCTCTCTTCTGTGCCGACAAGTTCGGACGACGCCTCTCCACCTGCGTCTTCCACATCCTCGCCGGAATCCCGCTTGCCTTCATCATCTTCATTCCAGAAACGACTTCCGGCGGAACCTCCTTGACGCCTCTGATCATATCTCTCGCAGTCGTAGCCAAGTTCGGAATCAGTTCTTCCTTTTCCATCATAGTCCTTTACACGAGGGAAGTCTTCCCGACCGGGATTCGAAGCACCGGTAGTGGGATGGGACAGATTTTCGCTATGATAGGCAACATGGCGGCTCCGCTCTGCTCTTATACCAGTAAGACGCCCTTGTTCTGGCTGCCGAACATTCTGTACGGGGTAGTATCGGTGACTTGTGGACTACTCACCCTGCTGCTACCAGAGACTGCCGGTATGCCCATGCCGCAGACGCTGGCTGATCTACACTTCTTGTTCAAACATCGGAGGTTTGGGTATTATCACCATAGAAGAGAGAGTACGAAAGGATAAATAATCCTTTAGTACGAAAGGACTGATAAAACTTCACGTGCTGTTGTACAATTACTGTTACAAGAGATTACGCTGGAAGACCTGGAGTGGTCGTCCTTAAGGTGTAGCCTTAACGACCTAGAATGGTCGACCTAGACGTGTCGCCCTAACGACCTAGAGTGGTCGACCTAGAGGTGTCGAACGACCTAGAGTGATCGACCTAGAGTTGTCGCCCTAACGACCTAGAGTGGTCACCTAGAGGTGTCGCCCTAACGATCTAGAGTGGTCGACCCAGAGGTGTCGCCCTAACGACCTAGAGTGGTCGACCCAGAGGTGTCGCCCTAACGACCTAGAGTGGTCGACCTAGAGGTGCCGCCCTAACGACCTAGAGTGGTCGACTTAGCGATGTCGTCCTAATAAACTCGCGGGGTCAACCTAGCGATCTCTTAGAGGGATCGACCTAGTGACCTAGATGAGTCGACCTAGTGACCTAGAGGGGTCGACCTAGTGACCTAGAGGGGTCGACCTAGTGACCTAGATGAGTCGACCTAGTTACCTAGATGAGTCGACCTAGTGACCTAGAGGGGTCGACCTAGTGACCTAGATGAGTCGACCTAGTGACCTAGAGAGGTCGACCTAGTGACCTAGAGAGGTCAAAGGTCACTCATTCAGTTTCCTTCTTATAAACGAACTTTAAGATGTAGGCCCGTTGAGTTTAATTCAGTGATTATTGTTGTTCGTTACTTTTTGTTCTATACATTACACGTTTAAATGTTCCATCGATCAATTACTAGAACGCAATAGCAAATGAACAAGAGGAAGCATTTTACTGAAGATACATGATAGCTTACTGTAGCATATCATCCCAGCGTACTGAAGAGAAAAGAATACAAGACCGAGAAAAGAATACTAATAATAATAATAGTAAAGGTTTAACGTCAGTTTCCTTATCCAAGGATGATGTCAGGGACATCTTTTAATTAGAATAGAATAGAATAGCATAGCACAGAATAGAATAGAATAGAATGAAAGAGCTACAAACTATGAACCAGCCGTTAGGCAGTGCACTGAGAGAGAGATAGAGAGAGAGAGAGAGAGAGAGAGAGAAAGAGACATAATTAAAATCTTGAGGTTTGATGGAAAATAAAACCTAATATCATACCACCTGAAGAGTTACATGTAACAGACCAAATTAAATTAAGGCAGATGCAATAATTCTTTCAAAATATTACATAGTATTACTTCGATTCTTACAGAGTATTACATAGTATTACTTCGATTCCTACAGAGTATTACATAGTATTACTTCGATTCTTACAGAGTATTACATAGTATTACTTCGATTCTTACAGAGTATTACATAGTATTACTTCGATTCTTACAGAGTATTACATAGTATTACTTCGATTCTTACAGAGTATTACATAGTATTACTTCGATTCTTACAACGCATTACATAGCAATACCATGATTGTTACAGCATAGTATTACACTGATTCTTACATCGTATTACATAGTATTACATTGATCATACAATGTATTGTATAGTATTACATTGATTCTTACAACATATTAAAAAAAATTGAACACGCATTATAGTGAAATAATCAACTATGTTAATATCTATCACTTTTCAATACCACATGTTTAAACCGGTAGGCCATTTAGTCGATTTTCCGTATAAGCAGTTCAGTGAATGTCCGAGATTTTATTCTCAGACCAGCGCGGCTGGGATTCGAACCCACGAGAGTTCAATTCACCTCAGGATCTCTCATTTAAAACTTCATGACGTTACCCCTACACTATTCAAAAATTCCTACATAGTATTAATATTATTACATTATATTAGTATTATTACATATTATAAATTCCTACAGAGTATTACAGTAGCAAATCAGAGAGTTGAATATGAATGATCATTGGCTGACGATTGAGATGCGTTCCAAATGAAAAACAGTTACCACCTCCTCCAAAAATACCCAACCTAATCTCCCTACTAAGCCTCCAATCTTCTCTATTAGAGTAATCATATTCCTCCTGAACTAAGTTAATACTAGACGAAGAATTTTCTTGTTGAACTATCTCATCAGCATCCCCACCTGAATTTTCTTCCTGAACTAAGTTATTAGCGGGTGAGGCATTTCCTATCTGAACTACATTATCAGTGGAATATGAACCCTCTCTTGTAGCAGTTGCATTCTCTCTCTCAACTAAAGCATTACCAGAGGTTGCATTCTCTTCCTGAACTAGAGCATTACCAGAGGTTGCATTCTCTTCCTGAACAAAAGCATTACCAGAGGTTGCATTTTCTTCCAGAACGATCATGGCATGATTGTGCAGCATTACTATTGGCTCTGTAGACGGAGAATTCTACAAACAGAAAAATCATGACTATTGTAATTGACACTGACTGGAGCCAGTGTCAATTACAATACTACGTATTTTTTATTTAATTTACATTTCTTAATTTACATTTCAGAGTTTTCATTATTTTCTCTGCCCTAAGATTCCTAGCATTCATTGCCGTTTAATAGCGGACGGTAAAGCAGACTTCAGCTAGCGCGGATTTAAGAATAACCTTACAAACAGAGTTTTTTATTCATTCTTCTCCTTGTTCTTGCGTGATCGCTGGCTGTCAATTAGATTAGGTATATATACCCTCTTTGATGACCTTGTGCTTGTATGTGTACTTATATGTGTACATGTATGTGTACTTATATTGTGTACTTTCAATAAACATAGCTCTCTCTCTCTCTCATTCAATGTAATCAACACTCGATCTTTCAAGGAGGTTACCCGTCAAAGTGTTAACCAAGCCGTCATTGCTTAATTCTGTTTATGGACGTGCACTTCTAACAATGAGATAAATACTATTTTAATTAATATGTACTAATTAAAAATAGTAAATAGTCCTTGTTTTACTTTTTTATTTTTTCTATTCGTATCCCGACCCTAGTTAAACTAGGATTCAAGGGAAGATGATGATGACGATGAATTAATACTTATTTTACGTCCCTGACTTTCGTTAGGACGATGAACTGGACGTATAATACTTATTGATTGATTGATTTTCTAATTCAAATAATTCTATCCACTAACTGAACGAAGGGAGAACTCCTGCAAAACTCCTGTCTCTAGATTCACAGCGGTCACCCCTGCCACAGCACCACACAGAGACACACCGCCCACTAGCAACAGAACTCTCTCGCGAACAACGGCCGACGTCTGAGAATATCTGCAAAGCGCAGAGAAAAAAAGGTGTTTAAAAAAAAACTTATTACCAGGTGGTATACATTAGTTATTTATATATACATGTATACTTCTTTCACCAAAATATGTTAATCTCTCTCTCAGCACAGCGTACTGTTCATTCCTACTGTGCAATCCATCGTATATAGCGCCTCCACTCATCTCTATCTTCCGTCTTTCTCTTCATGTCCACATACGAGTGGATCTTTAAATCATCAACAATTCTCCTCTAGATATACCATTGTTCTAGTGGGATTCTGCTTATGACGAGGTGGGCCCCTATGCCATCATCAGCTTTGACTAACATTTACTGGGCTGGGGCGTCATTCCCTGAGAAAACAATCATGTTTAGCCAATTCTAAAATATCTCAATATATAAGTATAATGTATAAATAGCGTTTGAAGTAGAAGTAGGTTTACCCGTGTTGCGTCTGGGTTGCTGAAGAATAGATCTACTGTGAACTGCGCGTGTCGTAAAAGGCAACAAAGCACTAAGATGTGTTACCAGCGTCAGAAAGGGCATTCGGATTGTGAGCGAATAGGCTTCAAAAATAGTTTCTAAATTTTCTAAAATAAACGGAAAGTTTATCCCGATCCCAGTTAAACTAGGGATTCAAGGGAAGATGATGATGCTGATGAGTAGGAGAAGTGTTAGGGGTAGGAACTGTGTGACGTCAATGAAGATAAATAAAATTAAATAAATAAATAAACAAATATCAAATCAGAACAAATCATCCCAAACTAATCCTACCTGGGCTGAACTGGATGACTGGTTTGAAGTAGACTGCACTGCAGTGTTGCCAGGTCTAGAACAGAAATGCTCGCCAGGGGGTTAGAGTCTAGATCAGCAAGACCGCCGGAGATAATCAGCTTCATTCTCCAGATGTCAGCGGTGTGCGAGTGTCGCCGAGTGTGAGCCGCTATACCGGATGAGTCAATCTACGTAGATATATACAATTAGCAAATCAATCAATAAATCAATCCATCAATCAATCAATTCAATCAATCAATTTAATTATAACTAAATCGATCGATCAGCCGATCAATAGACCAATCAATCAATCAATCAATCCGTTTATTAATTAATCGATCAATATATAAATAGACCATTGCAATAGAATTTTATAGTTACTACAGTAATGACATTTAACTTTTCTTTAAAGTGTGGCCATGACAAAGTGTGGCCATGACAAGTGTGGCCATGACAAGTGTGGCCATGACAAAGTGTGACCATGACAAAGTGTGGCCATGACATAGTGTGGCCATGACAAAGTGTGGCCATGACATAGTGTGGCCATGACAAAGTGTGGACATGACAAAGTGTAGCCATGACAAAGTGTGGACATGACAAAGTGTGGCCATGACATAGTGTGACCATGACATAGTGTGGCCATGACAAAGTGTGACCATGACAAAGTGTGGCCATGACATAGTGTGGCCATGACAAAGTGTGGCCATGACATAGTGTGGCCATGACAAAGTGTGGACATGACAAAGTGTAGCCATGACAAAGTGTGGACATGACAAAGTGTGGCCATGACATAGTGTGACCATGACAAAGTGTGGCCATAACAAAGTGTGGACATGACAAAGTGTGGCCATGACAAAGTGTGACAGCGGTTAAGATACCTGCTTCCATGTCCAGCTGTCACAGTTTAACACCCAGCAGCTATCCTCACTCAACGTGTCCTCATTTCTTCCACCTACCACGTACATCCACCTTCCACCGCCTCCACACTGCCTCCTATCAAGCCCCTGACCTTTGAACCCTGCTGACAAACTGCAGGCTTCTCCCCTCTCATCTATACCTCCAACAGAACCCAGCACTCCTGACCCTAGGTCCCCAGTGTTTCTGTTTTCCACTGAAAACTCTTCCACTCTTCCACTCTTCAAGTAAGTGGCAGTGTGTCGCCAGCGAGGAGAAGGCAGGATGGATTCAGAGGAAGTTGAGAGCCTATGAAGTGATAGCACCGCAGGTGTTGTTGTTGTCTTTGTAGATTTTGTTGTCGTAGCTGTTGCTATTGGTGTTGCTGATGTAGAAGCTGCTGCTGCTGTTATAGCTGATGTAGAAGCTGCTGCTGCTGTTATAGCTGATGTAGAAGCTGCTGCTGCTGTTATAGCTGATGTAGAAGCTGCTGTTGCTATTGTTGTAGCTGATGTAGAAGCATCTGCTGCTGTTGTTGCTGTTGACGTAGCAGCTGCTGCAGCTACAGTTGCTTCTGCTGCTATTTTTGTCGAGCCATTGAAATTGCTATCTGAAGTGGGACTTTCAAGTTCCGCAATAACCTCAACGTTTTCTTTCACACCTATACCCTGCATCATCCTAACATCTGCGCCTTCTTCATTTTTGTCCTTCCTCGAAGCAACCTCTCCAACATCTACATGCTCTTCAGTAACACCGTTCATTCGCATAAAATTCGCCAAGTCGTCAGAAGGCAATAAGCCATCGTTGTGCACATTGTTCCTTCGCATAAAACTTACTAGTTCGTCGGTAGCCAATACGCCATTGTTGAGCACATTGTCGGCAGATGTGCGGCTTCTTCGTAGAGGAAATTCCAGCAAAACTAAATCGTTGAATGATCTGCACGGAGAATGTCGACCATCGAACAGTAGTACCCTTCTCTCGTCCAGATTAACAGCGGAGTGGAACATTCTCTCGTACATCGATGACACTGTGCCACACACGGTGTTGTCATGGACAATCTCAAACTCATACGAAATACCGCTCGGAAATTCTGAATCGAGTAAAGTGGATTCTGCGGTAACCTTGCAACCGTTTACGGATGAATCAAAGCTTTCAGTTTCCTTCGCCTTGCTCCTCGCTTTGAAAGGATCTGATGAAGTGGAGATATCATGCCCGGAGCCAATCATACCGATACTGTTTGAAGACACCGGGCCGGTATCGGATTCAAACCCAGCACCAGAGGATATCAGTCCAGAATCTCTAACCAATGTGCTACAGAACTTCACCAAACTACTGACAGTATTGCTGCAATCTGACGTGCATGGTATGGCAAACATGTGGATGCAATCTTTAAAACAATGATCAGAGTCAAGTCTTCTAACCACTATGCTGTCCGTTCTCCTGTGCTGCCCCCTCTCATCCAGTCCAAACCCTCCAACAACCACCAGGTATTTTCCACCAATCTCTTCCACATCAAACAAACTTACCGTGTGGCCCAGTCTGGGTAGAATAAACGATCTTTCGACAGCTGTGTCAAAATCACTCGACAAATTAAGGTAAGGCTTTACTTCAGATGGCTCTTTGCTAATAGTTTTACCAGCTTCGTCTTTACCTTCACGGTTTGCCGATGAAGATGATGTGAAATCAGACAGTTTTTGTTGTTGATTTTCAAAGAGGTTCGACTCGACGTCAGATGGTTCTTTATTAATATTCTTACCAGCTTCGTCTTTACCTTCAGGGTTTGCCGATGATGATGATGTGAAATCAGGCAGTTTTTGTTGTTGATTTTCAAAGAGGTTCGACTCGATATCGTTTCGACTAGATAGCTTTCTAGAATCCACAGAATGTAGATTTCTACTGCACTTGAGGTGAGCTGATTCAATGTAGGAACTCAATTTAGAAGCTGAAGGCAACTCTCGACTAATTATATCAAACTCTGGCACAAGTTCAACAGAATCAATCATCCGTCTTGATGATGGAGTCAAAAGTTTTTCAATATTCGACTCTGCGACTGACAAGCAGTTAAAACTATCTAGAAATTCAGCCTCGGCTTCGTACGGTGATTCAATCGGCGACCAGACTTTTTCTGCGAGAATTGCGTGCTCCTCAATGAGGAGGCTAGAGAAGGCCGTGAGCATAAAATAGTGAGAACATTTCAGGTGCCACTCCTCTGGCTCGTCGAAGGGTTCCAGCGCTTCCACTCTCCGTCTTTCCTCGTGTGGAAGGATTTTATAGTATAAGTTGTTCATATCACTGGCTACCACTCTGGAATAGCCCTAAAACAAATAGTAGATATAGGATTATATCAATCAATAACACAATCTATCAATCAATAGATAATAGGATCCATCAATCGATCGATCAATCAATAAAACGATCAATCAATAAAACGATCAATCAATAAAACGATCAATCAATAAAACGATCAATCAATAAAACTATCAAACAATCAATCGATCAATCAATAAAACTGTCAATAAATAAAGTGATCAAACTAGATCAAAAGATCAAACAATCAATCAATCAATCAATGATAACATAATGTTATCATTCATTATAACAACGTTCTCTCTCTCTTATCTCTTTCTCTCTCTCTCTCATAGTGTTATTAAAACTCTTCACAAAAAATAATGCCTTATTAAAACTTGTCTAACAAGTATAGATCAAACTCAAAGAAAAATAAGTTAAATAAAAGCCTCAAATCGCCATTAGATTAGTAAAATAGAGTCTTAGCGTCTCAGTCCTCATTCGACGTTTATGTAAAGTACGTGATCACTATTTACTGGAAGTCAGTATTTAGGTAATTAATCATACAATCAATCAATTAGTCCTCCAATCAATCTAACAGTCAGTCAATCTGCAGTTTATCAATCAAATAATCAATCAATCAATCAAATAATCAGTCAGTCAATCAATCTATCAATCAATCAATGGGATAATCAGTCAGTCAATCAATCTATCAATCAATCAAATAATCAGTCAGTCAATCAATCAATCAATAAAAAACTATTTATTTGAACATTTGAAATCTGCAGTTTATCAATCAAATAATCAATCAATCAATCTATCAATCAAATAATCAGTCAGTCAATCAATCTATCAATCAATCAATGGGATAATCAGTCAGTCAATCAATCTATCAATCAATCAAATAATCAGTCAGTCAATCAATCAATCAATAATGCAGTCAATCTGCAGTTTATCAATCAAATAATCAATCAATCAATCAAATAATCAGTCAGTCAATCAATCTATCAATCAATCAATGGGATAATCAGTCAGTCAATCAATCTATCAATCAATCAAATAATCAGTCAGTCAATCAATCAATCAATAAAAAACTATTTATTTGAACTCATATTACCAGTCTAAGGTATCTGTTGACTTGAGAAGCCAGTGTTGGGTAGGAATCTATGCTTCGTAGCGGAGAGCCAAGCTTGGCAAAGTGAGCGCACCTGAGGAATATACAAAAAATTCATGGTCTTCAAAAATTCATTTTTTCTGCATCTGCTCTAGGTATTTTAATTAGTAGTTCACACCGATATGGTATCTTGACCTCGAGAAATTGATCAATAAATTTGAAATATTTGCAGGAAAGAAAACCTACGTTAAACTTGGTCATCTTGGCCTTCACAATGCGCAATATAGCATTTATATTAATATCAATAAAAAATAAATCATCATCATCATCTCTTGAAACAGTTTATCTAAGGTCGATGATTATAAATATTCTCTCTCTCTTAGTGCACTGTCTACTGTCAGGTCCATGATATATATTGCCATCACTCTTCTCTGTCTTCTGACTTCCTCTTCATTTCCACATATGAGTGGAGCTTTAAATCATCCAACATTCCTCATCTCGGCCTGCCCCTGCCTTTTTTTACTTGCATTCTACCATTAAAAATATTTAATTTTTAATATTTATTTTCCATTAAAAATATTTTAAGATTTTCATTTTAAAAATATTATATATTAATACTAATATTTTATTAATATTTTGTATTCATACATAAATCGTCCAAATGCATCGAACGGTTTGATTTGCTCGTAGACCACAAAAAGGGCGCTGCTGAATTGTTGAGCCGTCCATGATATCAGCCGAGAAGACCTGAAAAGTATTTACAACAAAAAACATTTTTCTACAATATTTTGCAGAGAATTTAACAAAATTAGAGCACTGCATCAAATACAGTATATATTTGATTATTATAATGTACTATACTATATTATGCTTTAACATAACATATTAACATATTATAAGTACACACACACACATATATATATATATATATATATATATATATATATATATATATTTATTTATTTTTATTTAATATAAATATAATATATATAGTGCATATATATATATATATATATATATATATATATATATATATGTACATATTATATACATTATATATATATATATATATATATATATATATATATATATATATATATATAGATATATATATATATATAACTCAAATGCATACAAATATCTTTTAATTTATTATTATATCATATACAAATAAAATAATTATATACAATATAATTAAGTTATTCAATAATAAGTGTCATTATTCCACAAAGCACTATACTAACAGCTCTGGCTGCATATAGCATATGACAACTTCTGAAAGGAAAAGAGTAGGAAGGGCGGAGTCTACGCCAGCCAATGAGAGACATTCATTCAGTAGAGCTGTGTTCGTTAGATCAACCCCTAGCATCTTGTAATCTGATGAATTGTACACTGCAATCAATCAATCAATATCAATCAATCAATCAAATCAACGTCAACAAAACAATAAATCATTTTCTCTCGCTTGAAAGAGTGCAGCAAATGCATGGTATATAATGCATCCACTCTTCTCTCTCTCTCTCTTTCAGTGCACTGCCTACTGGCAGGTCCATGGTATATAACGCCTCCACTCTTCTCTCTCTCTCTTTCAGTGCACTGCCTACTGGCAGGTCCATGGTATATAACGCCTCCACCCATCTCTTTCTTCCGTTTTCCTCTTCATGTCCACATACGGGTGAATCTTTAAATCATCTAACATACCTAATATCGGCCTGCCTTTTCCTCTTTTTCCTTCCATTCTGCCTTCTACGACCTCTATAAATTCATTTTAATTTAATTCATTCATATAATTTGACCTCTTCGTGCCATCGAGACGAGAAACTGACATTAAACTTGCCTTTAACCTCTCTGCGTCTAAAACAATCAAATGAGTGACATAGAGAATACCTATAGAGTCTGCAGAACTGTTGCCCTGTTCATCTTTATCAGCTGTTGTTGTTGGCACGTTAGGCTTCAGCAATCGAGAGAGTTCCGAGGATTTCTCAATGCACTCACGTTTTCTCAGCAACAGCTCTTTGAAATCTATCTACAAAATAATGCATTAAAATTTCAATTTTAAATTAAATATTTATATTTTCTTCCATTTTGATTTAGATTCCTCCACCTGCTTTCTTTTATTGTCATCCATGACAACACCACAGAGTGCATATCTGACCAATCACTGATCCTGCAACAACAAGTAAGTAGAGTTTTGACGTCATCAATGACAACATCGAACGCTGAGAAACAACGAGCAAAACACTCATCAAAAACAAAGCATATTTAATATTTATAATACAGTAAACCAGTTCAGATTTATGACGACATTGCCACCAGCTGGAGCTTACTTAAGTTACTTGGCCAGAGCCAGCGGCGATGTCGGTAAGATATTCGACCGCGGATAAGTATCTGCGGGGTTCAAATCCTGATTTCGCCCGTCACTGACATGGCTTTTTAGTGAGGAAACTGACGTTAACTTTAGCTTTTTTTACAACAGCACACAAACCACGATAGCAAAATCTCATCAGTACATCACTCAAGACGGCATATACCTCCACGTACACTGCGCCATCTAGCAGCCCTTGAGACTTCAGCCTGAAGTAGGTGGAGTCAAATCCAGCTCCTAGTGAAATGACCTGACGTGATTGGCTGTTGAAATGACGCAGAAAACTCCTCAGAACATTATCGACAGCTCTGGATCTCACGTAATAGCCCCTGATGTAGAATAAATAATAATAAATAAATAAACTAACATAGTGGATTCATATACATTTATATATAATTATCGTGTGTGTATATATATATATATATATATATATATATATATATATATATATATATATATATATATATAATTAGCTAATTGATAATTATATATAATGATGCTACTTAAAAATATATATATATATATATATATATATATATATATATATACATATATATATATAAAATTATATATATTATATATATATCTTAGTGCACTGCAACTGGCAGGTCCATGGTATATAATGCCTCCACGTTTCTCTGAATGCAGAAGACAGAGAAGCGTTGAGGCATTATATAACATGGACCTGCCAGTAGGCAGTGTACTAATAGAGAGAAATATATATATAATTAGCATCATAGTGAAATGATCAACCATGTTGTTATTTATCACTGTTGGTAACACTGTTAATACCACAACGTCAAAAAGTTTTGCAATGTATTTCGTTATCTGTTAATTTGTTTTCTTTATCTGTTTACTTTTTTTCTTTTTTTTTTTCTTTATCTTTATTTATTTCTTTTTCTGTATAACTGAATATCCACTGAATATCCAAGAATTTACTCTCAGATCAGCGGAGATAAGGCGTAGAGTCATAGACTTCTGTGAAGGAATTAACAAGGAAAGTTATCTATAAAGTGCTCTCTATTGTGAGTAAGTATATGTACCTTTGGTCTGCCACTTGGCAGAGCACGAGAGGGAGAGAGAGAGAGAGAGAGAGAGAGACAGAGAGAGAGAGAGAGAGAGAGAGAGGGAGAGAGAGGGAGAGAGAGGGAGAGAGAGGGAGAGAGAGGGAGAGATAGGGAGAGAGAGGGAGAGAGAGGGAGAGAGAGAGAGAGAGAGAGAGAGAGAGAGATCGGATTTACAATGTTCAGTATTATTACACAAAACTGTATTGACACATAATATTCAAAGCACAAGTACATACTAATATTAAAAATTCACAGTTCTCCAGCGTCTACAAGTTTATTCTTCAATAAATTGTTATAAATTTCTTTTCAGCTAAAATTCCTAAGCCTAGAGAGAATATCAAGACAACATCAAAAAAATAAATATAAATATAAACATATATAAATAAGAATATCAAAAAAAGCTAATGTTAATGTCAGTTTCTCACTCAAAGGCAATATCAGTGACGTTCGAGCCCAGGATTTGAACCCCGCACCTACTGATCCGCGGTCGAATATCTTACCGACATCGCCACTGGTTCTAACCAAAGAGAGTGCGTGAGCTGGGAGTCAAACCCGGATCAATTGCTTGGAATTCAACTACGCTACTGTTATACAGTGAATAAAAAAGCAGTTCCACTTTATTGAGATTAATAATCGACAGAGGTCATCGGCACCTGTTTATTATCGGGGAACGACGACAGCTTTTAGAGACAAAATGTTTCAGAAACTCATCAATGAAGTAACCTTTGTCGCTGGCCGATAGCTTGCTCACTATGCTGCTGTCATTTGTGCCTTGGACCTACAGAGCAAATCAGTTTAATATTACCTAAAAAATTAGCAATTAAAGGAAAGTAAATGGTAAATAAATAATAAGTAATCATTAATAATTTTAAATAATTTTTTAATGAATGAATAATTAGATAATAATTATAAATCACTTGTAGTAATAGTCTAAAATGACCTACGCTTAAAATTTTAATATTAATACTTTTAAAAGTTAAACATAAACATAAAACATAACGGCACACTGAGTCAGGAAGCACAGATGCTTGTTTAAGACCCATTTCCTCCTTCCTCTTCATTGTTATTAGTAATCGTTGTCGTTACATGCTTTCCATTCTGTTTCCCCTGACTATTCCCTGATTTTTTCATTTTCCCTGACCACTTTCAAACTCATTAACTAGTTCAGGTTTTCCAGAAGAGCGATCACTCCACTTTAATCCGTGATATATTAGAATATATAATCACATGATATCATCAGTTGTATCGCTTACATAAGAACCAATTTCACAAAAAAGCTATAGATATTACTACGATTTAGAAAGTTTTAATTTTTGAACATTTAGAGCTTTCTGAGAATGACTTTTGACCATGATATAATACAGTTGTTTTTCAGATGCAATTGATATTAATAGTATAATGCTCAGCTTTGTAACGGATGACAGTGGCATTCTAATACTTTCTTTATAAACATGTATTCACTTACCGCAGTATCTCGACGAGTCTTGTTGGTTTTTCGGGCAGATTTGTTTGACATTTTACATTTCATTGCAACCTCTAATAGTCAACATTATAAATATTTATCTGAGAGTCGAATATAGTTATTATATCTATATGCACCTAATATTTATATAAATATTTTAAATTATCTTAATTATGATTATATTAGTAATAATTACATACGATATTAAGATATCTGCTAATATTTAGTAATCCATGTGTATTTGTTTACAAAAGTTTATTTACATTTTAACATGGACTTAAAGAACGATATTTCATCAACAGAAAATTTTACCAGTATATGATAAAACTATAATCAAACCCATAAAGCATAGAATAAAGAATTAATTATTCAAAAATAGTTTTACCCTAAACTCAATTTATACAAACATAGAAGAAACAAATACTCTCTAAATTCTTTACTTTGTCTACCTACTTCTTCTGTATCTGATTTACTACTTGTTTCTTATAATTTATATGTAATTACTATCCAGCCGAAAAAATTTAAATTTTCAATTTAACTAAATTAAATAGCTACGTGAATATTTATATTTTGTTCGGAAGTTGTCTTAAGAGTATTTATACGTCTCTCTCTTCACTCCTTAGTGCATTGCCTACTGGCAGGTCCATGGTATGTAACACCCACCACCAGTCTTTCTGTCTTCCGATTTCGTTGTCATATACACATACGAGTGGTGAGATCTTTAAATCACCTAACAGTCTTAATATCTGTCTGCCTCTGCCTCTCGATCTTTCCTTTCTCTATCGAACACCAAAGCAGATGTCACTAACGTATAAGAATTAATGTTTAGATTCAATTTGGGCCTGCCATTGGGTAGCTAAAGATGTACACTTTTAATGTATGGATAGTTTTCATCCAGTGACCATGCGTTAATTCTCGAGGTTTACATGTATGTGCTGGTCAAGACCTAATAGTTTAAACATTTCCTTTTCTTTAAGTCCATAATTTTATACTGGTTTTCTAGAATTTGCATCGATTAATTTCGCATTGACCTCTTCGTATATTTTAATTTTTATATTTTGTATCCTTTTGCTTCTTCTTGGGCTTGGATTTGAATTCAATAGCGCTCGCTGACGTCATATATATATATATATATATATATATATATATATATATATATATATATATATATATATCGCATTCCTCATCAATTCCACATATGACTGGGAATATACATGTATATACTGTACATGTATATATATATATATATATATATATATATATATATATATATATATATATATATATACATGTATATATATATTATAAATATATATGCCTACTGTATATCTGCATGCATGCTTTCATTTACAACAGATTTACCAGGCATATTATGTTCCAACATTTTACTGCAAACATCTCTTTATCTCGCATGTTTCAAGATTAACTCGGCTTAGCTTCGACAAGCTATAATTACACTAGACAGCTTGAGCAGTAATTCTGCTGTTTATTCTGCACTTGCCGTTTTAAAATCGAGTGCGTAATCCATTTATTGTGAGGATATTCTCTCTCTTAGTGCACTGCCTACTGGCAGGTCCGAGGTATATAGCCTAACGCCTCCATTTTTGTCGTGATACACCATTATTTTCTTGGGGATATTATCTGTCATTATTGATATTATTTTAATTATTATTTGTCATTATTATCTGATATTATTAGTCATGAATGTAGAAAGTCGTAAACGCATTTAGATGATCATGTTACATGCGTAATGCTTCTTCGAAGTTTGTGGCTTTAGTCTGAGAGAGTATAAAAATTTTCTTTCAACATTTTGAAGACGAATAAAAATGAGATGGCAAGAGATATAGAGCTTGCCTATCTCTCTCTCTCTCTCTTTCTCTCTCTTAGTGCACTGCCCACTGGCAGGTCCATGATATATAACGCCTCCACTTTTTTCTGTCTTCCGCTTTCCTCTTAGTTCAATTTTGTTGCAATATACCATTCTTTTCTTGAGGGGTTATGCTTTAGACGAGTTGGGCCCCTGTGCCTTCCTCAGCTTCATCCCATATGGACCAGTAATTGAACAATCAGTTATTAGGCTCTACCGCCAATGGATTTAATTCAGTGTAATGTTTCACAACAGTGTACATGTATATTTTATTATTGTTTAAAACCAGTGCATGGCTTTGTTATAGTTTTATTCAGTGTATGGTTGTTAACTTTTTATATGGCATAAATGCATTGTTTCTTTTACTGTTTTGGACCCATTAATTGGAACTTTCACTGCTGCGACACGCAGCAATGTCAACATTCAAACGACATGGCCGTCTGGCAGTAGAATGATGTAAAAAATCGCAGTTGACTCGTCAAACTTTTCATTACAAGCGAATCTACAGAGAGAATCGAGTGCAATAAATAATTCACTGAAATTATACAACAACAGTCAGTGTGCCAAAAACCAGTCACATGTGACAATTATGGCCTAACTATAACAAAGAAGGGCCAGGATGGGCTAGCCCTCCCTGATATACAGTGTAATATATATATACATATATACATAATTATATATATATATATATATATATATATATATATAATAGCTGATATATATATATATATATATATATATATATAATTATGTATAATCCTCTATATATAATACATATATAAATGTATTAAGAAATAGGAAGAAGAGATGGATAGGACACATTCCAAGGGGGGAAGAAAGAGGCCATAGAAGGTAGAATGGATGGAAAAGAGGCAGGGGCAGGCCGAGATTAGGTATGTTAGATGATTTAAAGACCCACGAATATGTGGAAACGAAGAGGAAGGCAGAAGACAGAGAAGAGTGGAGGCGTTATATACCATGGACCTGCCAGTAGGCAGTGCACTAAGAGATATATATATATATATATATATATATATATACATGTATATAATATATATGGGCCTATATATACATATATATATATACTGTATATATATATATATATATATATATATATATATATATATATATATATATATATAGGCCTACATGTACACTATAGTATATGTAAATATATATATAATATATTATATATAATATATATATATATATATAGATATAGAGAGAGAGAGAGAGAGAGAGAGAGAGACAGACAGACAGACAGACAGACAGACAGACAGAGAGAACAATATTACTATTATAGTTACAAGTTATTACGTTATTAGTATTGCTTTGAGTTATTATAATGTAATTATTATATTGCTATAGGCCTAAGTTAATCGAAATGAACCGCGAGAGTTCTTCGCTGTAAAGCCTTTATTTCGTAAATTACAACCGTTGAGCAAAGCTCAGAATAAGACTCGAATAATTATCACGCAAAAAGCAAAAATAGAAAAAAGTAAGATGAACTATACAGTCGTTGAATGTACCAGAGCTTACGTAACGTAAACAACTTAGCTAGTATTAAACCGTACACTGTAGATAGTATTAAATGTTAATCTACAGATAATATGTATTAAAACTAATTAAACGTATTAAGTTCTAAATGTATAACCTGACTTCTCAGCATATCATTTCTTTTACAGATTGATCTGGGTGAATTGAGCTGTACTGATGTGTGCTGTGGGGATGCTCCCGACATCATCATTGGATGAGGAAACGGAGGTTAAACCTTTATTATTTATATGTATATATAAGCCTATATATATATATATATACAATACTCTATATATTTTTTATATACTATATGTATACCTTATTCCACAAAACACTTGACAGTTCGTAAGACTATCATAAAGACAGGTGCAAATCTTATCACAGAGCAGAAGATATCGAGATATTGGGGTGTCTCTTGTCATTCCAATCTTTAAATATTCCTAATACGACGACGTAATAACAGCAAAATATAGTAGGTACGGGTTGGAGTATGGAGGCTAAAATCACAAAATTGTCAGTAATTTTTGTTTTAGTCTATTTTGGCCATTGACTCACGGTTATTTTTTACTTGAAGAATCGTAAATAATTGAGAGATGACTTATGGGTGGCTTAGGAAGTGGCTTAGGAGATGGCTTTGGAAGTGGCTCAGGAAGTGGCTTAGAAAGTGGTTTAGAAGGTGATTTAGAAAGTGGTTTAGCAGGAGGCATATTAAATGGTTTAGGAAGTGGTTTAGGAGGGGGCGTAGGAAGTGGTTTAGGTGATGGCTTATTCAATGACTTACAAAGTGGCTTAGGTGGCTGAGTAAGTGGTTTAGGAGGTGGAAACTGTGTAAGGGGAAGATATAAAGGAAGTGAGACCAAAGACTCTTTCAATTACACAGCCATCGTTAACCGTCGAAATGTATAGCGTTGTGTGGAGAATTCTATATAGGGCTTCAAGTTATAATTAATTATTTATAAAAAAACTTTAGTTAAAATTAATTCTAAATAAACGCAAATACTGAGTACAAGTTTGTCATTTCATACAAAATGTCAGACAAAATATCATATAGCATGTCATACAAAACGTCATACAAAATATACGACAAAACGTTGTATAGCGTGATTTTATCATACAAATGTCAGACAAAATGTCAGACAAAATGTCAGACTGTAATGTTGGATCATATACATGTATAGACAGCAAGCTAGTTATAAGTTAAAGGCAGAAGCTATTATTAAGAAGTAAGTACAAAGCGTTTTAATAAAGCAGGCACTTGATGCTAACGCAGCACAGTACAGATATGGCACGGTATAAACACACGTACAATGTATATACAAACGAATTTAAATTGACAGGTAAAGTAGTGCTCTACAAAACAGGGAAATATTTAAAGACAAGCTTCTGAGTCGCGCATAATCCAGGAAACTAATAATCAATAATTAATTCATTCAAGTTCACATATTTATCAACAAAATTTCTAATTCATTTACCGACTTATTTTTTCGTTAGTTTATTCGTTCGTTCGTTCGTCCGTTCATTCGTACGTTCGTTCATTCATTCATTTATTCATTCATTCATTCGTTCATTCATTCGTTCATTCATTCGTTCGTTCATTCATTCATTCATTCATACAATAACTCAGAAAATTTGCTAATTCATACAATAAAGAGATATAAATAAAATAAATAATTCAATTAGTTCATGTAATGCAATCAAATAAAACCATTTAAAATACAGGCCGAACAGCAGACACGATTGCTAAATATGCTCTGAGAGTATTTGCACAAGTAATGGAAATGCTAAATCATGTACTCAACCTGGTAAAATGTATCAAAACACTTACGTACTGCATACACACACACGCACATACACACACGCGACATAATATAAGTGTACACGCATGCACACATGTACAGTGTACATGTGTGTGCATGCGTACATCATTGTACACACACATACACACACACATACACACACTCACACATATACACACACACATAAACACACACACCCACACCCACTAGTAACTAACATTAACTAAACACTGTAGTTATGAACCTAGCTGATCAGCCAATGTCTGCTTATTAACCTTAACCAGGGCGTTCTTTAGCGTCTCAACGCTAGAGGCCTGTTCAACTTCGGGTTGGGTCTGTCGCCAGCCCCATAAAACCTTAAAAGCTCCCTGATAGGTCCCGCTATCTGGCCCCTCCCTTATCTCTGTTAGCTCCTCCTCTGGGAGGCCTAAGGCCCGCCCTAGCTCCTCCCAATCTCCGCCTATTTTCTTCGCCAGCAGCAGCATTCGTCGATTATCTAGTGCCGCTGAAAGTAGAAACAGACAAGAGTCATCATCATCATCATCATCATCATCATCATCATCTTCCCTTAAATCCCAGTTCAACCAGGGAAACGGAAAAGAGTAAAATAAATAGACAAATAAATGAAGTTAAATAAATATCTGTCTTTTAGTGCACTGCCTACTGGAAGGTCCATGGTATATAACGCCTCCACTCATCTCTCTCTCTCTCTCTCTTAGTGCATTGCCTACTGGCAGATCCATGCTATATAACGCCTCCATTCTTCTCTGTCTTACGCCTTCCTCTTCATTTTCACATATGAGTGGGTCCTCAAATCATCAAACTAAATAAATATATAACACGTAAATGTAGTAAAAGCTGGTAAAGATAATGTTAACGTCAATTGCCTCACTCGAAAGCGATATCAGTGACGGCCGAGCACATGATTAGAACCCAGCACATACTGATCCAAGGTTGAATAGAAGTAAAATAAAATAAACAAATAAATAAAGTTAAATAAATAAATAACACACAAATATAATGAAACTATTTAGAGAAACACTTGAATAAAATAACATAAACAAACACATATGTAAAATACAATATCATAAAATATAGAACACTCAAATCTAAAAAATAGTGAAAAAGATAGCGGTACATGTAGGCCTAGATGTGAGAGGTGGTATTTAATTCATTTCACTTCATCTGAAAAACATACATGTCAGTATTCATACAAAAATCAAACGAAAGAAAACATCCGAGCAAACATTAATAGGCAAGCACAACAACAGAAAAAGTAAAGGTACATATAACGAGTACGAGTAGCCATCAGTGAAGATACACAGTATCTTATCTAGCTGAACACCACGACGTACTCATAAGATTTATGTAGAAATGCAACATGTGTGAATGAAAGTGAAACTAATTAACTAGAAATCACCAATCATTCATTAAATAATCTTTGTATAATTTATTAAAAGAATTCATGGTCGAAGCATTGCGAATACTAAGTGGAATATTCCAGAACAACAGCAAGTGTAAACAACTGCATTAAATATAGTCGCTCTGGACACAACTGATAGATAATTTGCCATGGATTGCCTGTAATCTTTGATTGTCATGTAGATACATATTGAAAGATAGGGAGATAGAGATAGATAGATAGATAGATAGATAGATAGATAGATAGATAGATAGATAGATAGATAGATAGATAGATGGATGGATGGATGGATGGATGTATGAATGGATAGATAGATAGATAGATAGATAGATAGATAGATAGATAGATAGATAGATAGATAGATAGATAGAGAGAGAGAGAGAGAGAGAGAGAGAGAGAGAGAGAGAGAGACAGAGAGCATAACTCACAAGTACGACTTCTGGACGAGACGTCGGATTTTCGACGAGTGACGGGTTTAGACTTCGGCGCCTCTGCCGCTCCTATTAACAGTACAAAATTACAATAGTACAAAAATACAGCAGTAAAAAACTACAATTCTAAAAGTACCCCTTAGTACAAAGTTAACATTTTACACAAATCCGCCTCGATAGTAGTGCACTTGCAAATATTTTTAAATAAATAGTAATATGCAAAAAATCAGAGAATAAGTTATGTTTGAAAGTTTCCCAGTTTAACTAGGGTATCCTAGTTTAACTTTAATAAATAGGGTAGGCTACATATACTAATAAATATTAATAAGTAAACAACAGTAGTCAGTATGTAAGATAACATCAGTACAGGTTTATCGTCCGTTTCTTCATTCAACAATGACGTCAGGGACGTCCTTGCAGCACATTCAAGAACTAAAGCTGGTAAAGCTAATGTTAAAGTCGGTTTTTCCTCACTCGAAAACGATGTCAGTGACGGGCGAGACCAGGAATTGAACCCGCACATACTGATCCGCGGTCGAATATTTTACCGACATCGCCACTGGCTCCAGCCTATTTCAGGGACGTCTTTGCAGCACATTCAACGACTAAGTCAGGCACGTCTCTGAACACGCATTCACGCAAACTCTCACAACAAACCTTCCAGTATGGCCACTATCTGATCCGCCACCTCTCCATGCTCGGTCTTCCTCAGCGCCTCCACCAGGTCCCTAACATTGAACGTCTCTCCTGCCAACTCCTTCCACACATTCAGTGACCGGTACCCTCTTATTATCGGCTGCATCTCTTCTATCTTCTCCAGCTCCGCCGCCACGGCTTCCCCGGGAAGCTTCGCCGTCAGCTCGGTAAACACCGGCTTCCATTCCTCGCCCAGCTCCCTCGAAACGTCTCGAAATATCCCGTTCAGTTTTATCAGATCGATGTCCGTGCCGGAGCCGGTGTCGAAGCGGGCGATGAAGCTGACGGGGCGGCCACGCCGGGACGACGGCGCGCTGAATCGGTCGTCGAACCCCCTCCTGAACTGTTCCTCGATAACCGCGAGGTGAGAGTCTAGTTTCTGCGTCTCCTGGGTTTGTTCCATCTGCTGAGCCAGCTGATGCTGTTCCTCCTCAAGCAGTTTTAGCTTTTCTTCCAGCTGTTCCAGGTTTTCCCCGTTTCCCTCCCCCTCGGGTTGGGGCTCGATTGGAGCTGCGTCGTTGGTGGTGGTGCCTTCGGGAGTGGGTTTGATGTGGTGGCCGTTTGAGGGGGATTCGCCGGTATTTTTATCCGCCATTTTGAATTGAAGTCAAATGGATATTCCTTTATGTATAGATTCGTTGGTCAGTTTTAGTGTGAATCTTCTTAATATATATTATATTATATTAGTATTTAATATATAAATAGTAATATATATTATATTAGTATTTAATATATAAATAGTAATATATATTATATTAGTATTTAATATATAAATAGTAATATATATTATATTAGTATTTAATATACAAATAGTAATATATATTATATTAGTATTTAATATACAAATAGTAATATATATTATAATTGTAGTTTATTAGCATATAATATCAGGAACAACAAGATATTCAAAGATTTTAATATCACGTTAAGAATTACACTATTATAGTCTGCTGAGAAACATTGCAAATATTTAATATATTGCATTCTATAGCATTTACTACTACATGTATATGGCTGAAGCCAGTGGCGATGTCGGTAAGACATTTGACCGCGGATCAGTATGTGCGGGGTTCAAATCCTGGGCTCTCCCGTCACTGACATCGCTTTCCAGTGAGGAAACTGACGTTAACCTTGGCTTTACAAGCTTTAGCTTTTATATAAGCATCATTTAATCATTCATGCGAACCATCTGTTTTTACTAATTAACCGTGTTTAGTCCGGTTAGCTGAAGACTAAACCAACCGTCGACTGCACGTGTTCTAATAGGCAGTAAGATCCAAACCTACGTCAGAAAGAGCATTCGGTTGGTGAGCTGCTAGGCTCCAGAAATTGCTACAATTTATTTTCTATATCTGGCTGGAGCCAGTGGTAAATTCAGTAAGATACTCGACCGCGGATCAGTATGTGCGGGGTTCAAATCCTGGGCTCGCCCGTCACTGACATCGCTTACGAGTCAGGAAATTACGTTAACCTTAGCTTTACCTGCTTTATCCCGACACTATAGTTAAACTGGAATTCAATGGAAGATGATGATGATGACCAATTAACCGTCAAATTTTAGCCGTAAAGGCTTGGCAAAAGCGTTCAAATGCCGAAATCATTCAGTGCATTTAGATAAAGTTGCTCAGTTGCTAGTAATGCACATTTAGTAATGCACATGAACATGAAAGACAAACCTATGTAGGAAAGTAATTGCCGCACAGTTGAACAGAAGCCATGCCGGTATTACTATATGGTATATGTAGGGGCCTATGAACAATGTGAATGTTCAACACATGCTTACTAACAGTGGCTTGCCAAAACCTTTACATTTATATTCATTATTCAATCTATTCTCCTCTCTCCCTTAGTCTCTCTCTCTCCCTCAGTCTCTCTCTCTCTCTCTCTCTCTCTCTCTCTCTCTCTCTTTCTCTCATGATCTTTCTCTATTAATCTATGATATCTATTTCTCTCTCTCTATTTCTCTTATATCTATCTCTCTCTAGCTCCTGTTTTTCTCTCTCTTTCTTTCTCTCCCTCTCTCTTGCATATACTTTATCAATTACTATATTTGTCATTACTTATCTTTATTCTCAATCTGCCTACACACATCTTTCTCTTTTTCTCTATTTTCACCTGGATCTTTCACTTAATTTTTCTTTAATACTGTTCCTCTCACTCTCTCTTTGTCTCTCTCTCTCTCTCTCTCTCTCTCTCTCTCTCTCTCTCTATCTGTCTCTCTTTTCTAACACTTCCCTATTATTTCTCGAATTTTCTCATCTCTTTCTCCTCAAATCTCAGAGCTCAAGCTAGCTCTAGACTTATACATTGCACACAGCTTTAGTCATAGCTGTCTGTGTCTAACCGTATACACTACTGAGCTCGAATTTCACGATACACTCGCGCAATACACCAATGCTGCAATGCATACATTCTCTCTCTCTCTCTCTCTCTCTCTCTCTCTCTCTCTCTCTCTCTTCAGTGCTCTGCTAAGTGGCAGGTTCAAGGTACATATTCATACTCAAAGAGTGCTTTCTCGCTCCATAAGAGCACTCTTTAGATCAAAGAGTTGATCCCTTCACAAAGTCTATGCCTTATCTATACCTTATGCAGCCTATAGCTTGGGAAAAGTATGGTTTCTGAGGTGCATACATTGCATACATTGTAGCAGCGGTTAAATGAGAGCCTGTAACCATACCATACCTGAATTTTTAGTACAACCTTGTCAGGACCTCTAAAAGCTGGTAAAGCTAATATTAACATCAGTTTTCTCACTCGAAAGCGATGTTAGTGAGGGGCGTGCCCAGGGTCTAGTGTCTATGAAATGGGCACCTAGCAGAGGAACTGACTTCAGGAAAATAAGTGCCAATGAAACAGAATTTCCCTGCGCCCCCTCACTTTAACCCATTAGAATCTACCCCACCTTTAAGCCCCTTCCCTCCCTCCCCCTTACTTCAAAATCCTAGAATTTTTAGTCCATCGTTTGGACGGAACTTGAGCGTTGACTGTGTTACGACTTGGTGTTGTGGTAAAGCTAATGTTAACGTTAGTTTTCTCGTTCGAAAGCGATGTCAGTGACGGGAGAGCCCAGGATTGAACCCCGCACATACTGACATCGCCACTAGCTTCAGCCAATGTTGAGACGAGTATGGCTGAGATTCTTTAAATTAGTTGTGAAATTCAGCCAACTGATCCTAGTATCGGCACTGCGTAGCAGTCAAGTGGTATATCCATGTGCATCAACAAATTTAATCCCGTACACGTTTAGCCGCCACTTATGGTACGTGCAGTTAACGGTTTATCTATTCTTCAACGGCTAGAACACAACACGGGAAAACTATCCCTTCCTTATTTCCATTTTAATCCTGTAAATCCAATTGATCTATCCTACCCTCATCAGAATCATCATCATCAGTTCCTTGAGTTCTGTACAGAACATAGGGCGGCAACATTCCTCCATTCGTTTCTATCATCAGCAATCTTCACAGCGTCTCCCATGAAATATTTAATGCTCTCAAATCCTTGTTGATCGTATTCAGCCAAGTATTTCTAGGTCTTCCTCGTTTACTTTTTCTTTGAGTTGGCTTCCAGTTAACTGCAGTCTTTGCGTATCTATCCTCAGACATTCTCAGTAAATGACCTACAAATCTCAACGTTCTCTTAGAAATCCTATCCTACCCTAACCTAATACAATCCAAAATATCTATAGATTTCAGTCAAAAATCAAAATATTGAATCTTAATTTAAATGCTTGATAAATACCTTGTTACGAAGTAGGATGTTATATAATTAATAAATCTTAAATATACTAAGGCATAGCTTTTTTTGAAGGTGCAACTTGTTGATGTAGCGAGTGCTCTTTATGGAGCATTTAAGCACGCTCTGTAGCAGAATATGAATATGTACCTTGGACCTGTCACTTACCAGAATACTAGTGAGAGAGAGAGTGAGAGAGAGAGATTGAGAGAGACCGAGAGAGACTCTATACATTATACAGTAATAACTATTGTGCTAATTTAATGACATAAGAACTGTACCGCAGTCTATACCGATCTATGTAGCTTTAAAACTTTTATAAAAACAACTGCAAAGCTTATAAAATCCCAGTCAGCCTACAGACACTGTATATATATACTGCGTGCATTATGAACAGGCAGAGTTTTTAGAAGTCAGTTATCAATACTTGTCGTGTGGGGGCATGCGCAGAGCAGAGTAGATCTGTGGGTGGGGGGAAGAGAAATATGGGTGGGGGAGAGGGAAATGGAACAAACCCCCCACTTACTCAAAATAATTCTCAATATTGATGATGTCATTTTTGCACAGTAGGCCTATACGCTATTTTCACGCTAATGTTGAAATTTAGATATTTTATTGGCATATTATTAGTTTTACTATTGGTTTATAATTATTATTAGTTTATTATTTGTTTATTATTATTTGTTTGATATTTATTTATTTATTGTTATATTAGCATAAGTTTGTTTTGATTAAAATTATAGCCGCAACACTGCACACATTACAATAACCCACTCCCAACGCAACTATAACAAGTTAAGTTAATTACAGTGCCACCGTCATTGTTGACTACATAGAGCAATATTAAACCAAAATCAAACCGACGATAACAAAACAAGAGCGCCCAAAAACGTGCCAATTCAAAATCCACAAAATCACTAAAAGAAAATCCAATCCCCATCCGAACACCAAATACATTGTTAACCACTGTCTACGTATGATAGGCCTAGCAGGTGTAGGCCTAGCAGGTGTAGGCCTAAGAGTTGAGTAGGCCCGCGCCTGGCCCGGTGAATCAGTCCGCCGTCTAGGCCTGCACTCGCTCCTTGTATATTAGCAACTTCGTCGGAACATGTTAACAGCTCTAGACATGAAAAGTTTCTAAGATTTTTCTGCTATGACGGGCTTCCGTCTGTTCTCCGGGGCTTCAGCCAGTACTTCGGGTCTTCCGCCAGTACACCGAGGGTCTCCGCCGTAACCCCAGGACTTCCGCAAAATTTTGACTACAAAACTTATGTAATAAATTACAATAACAATTCAAAACGAATTTTCCTAAATGCCAAGCCGATCAAATCTTCTAGCTCTAAGGCAGGATTTTATTTGCTAGGGAGTTGGGGGTCGGGGGTTTGACCCCATGACTACAGTTCTAATGCCCACCAATCTTAACTTACCCCTATGGCAAAGTCATGACATCACCTTAAGAGTATTTGTATTTATATGTATTTATAATTTATTGTCTTTTCTTCTAGTGTTAGCTATGTACGTAAGTATATTTAAAATTAATACAACCTCAATACATGTGATAACGTTTGTACGAGTAACGTTGTGATGTGCAGAGAGAACAATTAATTATTGACATCATGCTACCTTGTAGCCTTGCGACCCCAAAACACCCCCGGAAAATTAAACAAATTCAATCCTGTTACAAGGTTTTTTACATCTCATGCGTATTGTGTTTTGTGCGTGATTCAGCCTGTTGTTGCTGTTGTTGTTATTTGACTGACTTGAAATTCAAAAGTCAACGGTTTATTTCCGGTGCAGAACGACTCGGAGATTCGAGAATTCTCGAGAAGCGTTGTCGTCTGTAAATATTTGTGAAACTAATCCACCTCTCTATTCTTCGGCAAGTTCAAATAAAAATCAATAAATAAATAAATCAATCAATCAACCAATAGAAATATAAGTTATAATTTTTTATTACTATAATTTTATAATTACTATAATTTCGTAAAGTGACGCTCAAAAAAGTTAAGCAGTCGAAATAAAGTTAAGCAGTCGAAATAAAGTAAGAATTACAAGTAGCATCTTTCTTTACTTTCCTGATTAAAAATTGAAAGTAAATTTCAGCTTATTCAAACAGTCTACATGGGGCGAAGTGGCTATTTTAGAGAGTTATTCTCGCAAATATATGCAGAAATCGTTAAAGCAAAGCCAGTGAAAGACATAAAAGTTGTTAAAGTCAGTGATGACATATTGGGTTACAATGTATAGGCCTACTATCGTTTCTATGGCAACGCTAAAGAGACGTCACATGAAGCTATAGTGATGACAACGTCATTTATTTTCGTCTCTTCGTCGATTCGTCATCACTACTGTCCTGTTCAATGTCAGAGTGCGCCTGCAGTCAATCAATCAATCGATCAATTAACCAATCAATAAATCAATCAATTAATCGATCAATCAATAAATCAGTCAATAAATCGATCAGTCAGTCAATTAAAAAATATATAATTTTTTTTAAACCGATGACGGGAAATGTGAGACGGAAATATGCAGTAGGATTGCACAAGTAAAAACGGCCTTTGGTAGTAGAAAAGAACTATTAACAAAAAGTCTAAAGAAAGACACAAAGATAAAGATAGTGAAAACTTTGGTTTGGACCACGCTATTGTATGGATGTGAAACATGGACCTTAAGAAAGGAAGATATTAGGAAACTGGAGGCATTTGATATGTGGATTTGGAGAAGAATGGAGAGGATTCGCTGGACTCAAAAGGTTACAAATGAGGAAGTCCTAGAGAGAGTTGGCACAGATAGACAGTTGATAAACGTATTAAGAAATAGGAAGAAGAGATGGATAGGATACATACTAAGGGGGGAAGGTCTATCAACAGAGGTCATTGAAGGTAGAATGGAAGGAAAAAGAGGCAGGTGCAGGCCGAGATTAGGTATGTTAGATGATTTAAAGACCCACTCATATGTGGAAATAAAGAGGACGGCGGAAGACAGAGAAGAGTTGAGGCGTTATGTACCATGGACCTGCCAGTAGGCAGTGCACTAAGAGAGAATATTACTGGCTGGAGCCAGTTTCGAAGTCGGTAAGAAACTCGACCGCGGATCAGTATGTGCGGGGTTCAAATCCTGGGCTCGCCCGTCACTGACATCGCTTTCGAGTGAGGAAACTGACGTTAACCTTAGCTGTACCAGCTTTTATTACTATTTAACTAACATCAATGAATGAGCGAGTGAATAAGTTGAATTATTAATTAGTCAATCAATAATTAATTGGTTTGGTTGACTGATTGTCTTACCTAGTGTCTGAAAGACTGATTGATTGATTGATTCACCTAGTAATTGACTGATTAATTGATTTACAAACTGACTGACTGACTGACTGATTGATTGATTGATTCACCTAGTAATTGACTGATTAATTGATTTACAAACTGACTGACTGACTGACTGATTGATTGATTTATTCACCTAGTAATTGACTGATTAATTGATTTACAAACTGATTGATTGATTGATTTATTCACCTAGTAATTGACTGATTAATTGAATTACAAACTGACTGACTGACTGATTGATTGATTGATTGATTCACCTAGTAATTGACTGATTTATTGATTTACAAACTGACTGACTGACTGATTGATTGATTGATGGATTCACCTAGTAATTGACAGATTTATTGACTGACTGACTAACTCATTGATTGATTGATTGATTCACCTAGTAATTGACTGATTTATTGACTGACTGACTGACTGATTGAATGATTTACCGGAGTGGTACGGCTTTGAGACTATGATGAATGAGTGACTGAATGAATTCATTATTTATTCAAAAAATTATATGGTCAATTAACTGATTGATTTATTGGTTCTTCTACTGCCTGACTGATTGATTGATTTACCGGTGTGGTGCGGTTAGAGGCTATGACGGCGTGTGGATTTCAACTTATATCTATGAATTAATGAATGAATGGGTTAACTAGTCAGTTAATTAATAATTAATTGGTTTCGGTTAACTGATTGATTGTTCCACCTAGTGAGTTGAAGGACAGATTTATTGTTTTACCGGTGTGGTACGGTTAGAGGCTATGACGGCGTGTAGATCATCTAGGGGATCAAGCCTCGGCGAGTGGGTGAGATCGACGCCGAACAGGTCGGGGCGGTAGCGATGAAGGGCGAGACACCGAGCCTTGCGGTACTGTACGCCCAAGTGCTTCCAGTCCAACAGCCGGGACAGCCGCTCCGTCTTGGATCTCTGGATAATTCTCTCTCGTCTGGAGAGGTTGGAAAACTGGAGCATGTAGTTGGTAAGCTGCTGTATCGATTCCTCCACGGATTTGTAACGACGATCAACTATGTAGATTCCGAAACTGTTGTGGTCGGCCATCTGGTGTGCGATGTAGCAGCCGAATCCACTGAGATTCGTTGTGATGCTGGGTATACCTGCAGCAGCAACAACAACAACAACAAAGCTTAAACAACAACAACAACATCAAAGCTTAAACAACAACAACAGTACACTGTATCCCTACAGCAGCGGCAACAACAACAACAACAACAAAGCTTAAACAACAACAACAGTACATTGTATCTCTGCGTCCAAATAAAAGTTAAGTTGGAAGATTAATTAGCCAGGACCTACTGTTACAGACAATACAAGAACACAGAGAGAGAGAGAGAGAGAGAGAGATAGAGAGAGAGAGAAAGAGAGAGAGAGAGAGAGAGAGAGAGCGAGAAAGAGAGAGAGAACGAGGGAGGGAGTGAGACAGAGAGAGAGGTAAATCTGTTTAGACGTGGTCACACCTGCCACGGTACACTCCGCGGGGGTATAGCCCCAGGGCTCGTAGTATGACGGGAACACGCCCAGGTTGCAGCCCCGCACAAACTCCTCGTAATCCATTCCCAGCAGAGGATTCGTCTCCGTGAGGAATTCCGGATGGAATATGACCTTGACCCTGTCCGATCTCTCGTTAAACAGGCGACATCTGTGGAATAAAATAATTATTAAATAGGAGAAAAAACATTTAGTGAATAAAATTACTGATTTGATAAACTGGCGACATCTGTGGAATAAAATTATTGACTTGGTTCACAGGCGACATCTGTGGAATGATTTACACGATTTTTAAACAAAATAAAAAAACATTCGCGGAACAAAATCTGAAATGAAGCAATGAAATAAATATCTAATTAATAACCAATAAAAAGTAATTATTTAAATTAATTAATTATTAAATAATTTTTTTAAAATCATAAATAAAAATATAAGTTATATTTATATATAATACAAATGATTAATTATTAACTAAATTAATTAAGTAATTTTATTTATTTATTTAATTTTACTTTAATTTTAATTAATAAAAAATTAAATCATCGTCTTCTCACCGTCTGATCGAGCAGAGTATTGGGTCGGTGGCATCATCAGCGACATTGTGGGTGCAGACAGGAGGAAGCAGTTTGGTCCGAGCAGCGAACACACACCTCTTGATCCTAACCTCGTCATCCTGCGTCAATAGCTCCTCAGCTCTCGGTATGTCGCCTCTTAGACATGTGTCGAGTAGTCTGCTGCCTATGTCCCTCTGTATCAAGCTTATCTGTTGTCAGTGGGTAATTAAATAATTAGTTAATTAATTGATTATTTATCTGGTTAATTAATTAATTTATTTATTTATTAATTAATCCATGTCAAAACCAAGCAAGAATGCAGTAGTTTGCTGCCTATATCCCTCTGTATCGCGCTTATCTGTTATGAATGCATATTAAATAAATACATTAATTAATTAATTAATTAATTATAAATAAATAAATAAATTATTTAGTTAATTAATTAATTAATTAATTATAAATAAAGTAATTAATTAATTAGTTAATTAATTAAGTAATTATAAATAAATAAATAACTTATTTACTTACTTAATTGATTAATTAATTAAACAGAATATAGCCTAGGTAAGGTTGATACCGTTTCGTGGAGCTGCTTTGAGATGGCCTGTCCCCTCAGAGACTCTACATTGAAGTTGTTCGTGGCTGTGGGGAAGATGAGGAAGGCTATTACAGTAGTCTTAGAGTCACCGCTCTTCAGGTAGTGATTGAGCCTGGCCAGAGCCTCGATGAACAGGTCTGCCCCCTTGTTAGAAAACTCGTAGCGCCCTACAACAACAACAACAACAACATCAACGTGAACAACAACAACATCAACTACATGAGCAGGTCCGTGCCCTTGTGAGAAAGCTCGTAGCGTCCTACAAAAACAACAACATGAACAACATGGATAAGTCTGCCCCCTTGTTAGAATACTCGTAACGCCCTACAACAACAACAACAACTACTACTACAACAACAACAGCATGAACAGGTCTGCCCCTTCTTAGAAAACTCGTAGCGGCCTAAAGAAACAACAACAACATCAACAAAATTAACAACTACAACAGCAACATCAACAACAGCAACATCAACAACAGCAACATCAACAACAGCAACATCAACAGGTCTGCAAACTTGTTAGAAAAATACAACAACAACAACAGCAGCAGCGGCAACAATAACAACAATAACAACATAATAGCATCAGCATAATTATCATTATCATAAACTAAATGTAGCTTATAGCTAAAAATATGGCTACAGAGGTGGTCCTTTTAGGTTCTTGCTCAGTCGCCTCGTACGACACTTGCAGTTTACAGCTAGTCCATATTTCAATGGTGCGTACACAACACGAATAATCAATTAAAAGAAAGAAAAAAACAGCAATTAACAGCAATTTTAATAACAACATTAAGACTTTATTTACTCTGATTGTACCGTATTTGACATTTAATCTGCCGTGTGTTTTATTATCAAGTCTTGCTAAATCCTATTTCAATGCCAGAATGTAGTGGCCATCGAATAATTTGTTTTCTAAAGTTAGATATTTCCTTAGAGTTTTCGTTTTAAATAAAGGTGTTAACCTGCAGTGAAGAAATACAGCGTTTTGTCGAGATCAAAGTCGAAATGACCGTGAAAGTGACCTCTAATGAAGTCGTTGATTTTTTCTTTAGCTTTAGAGTGACGTGTCTGGAATTCGTGCAGCAGCCCGTATTTGACATTTAGACCGTTGGGCAAAATTAAGTCCGGTTTCTTGCCGAGAATGTGCTCAATCTCAAAGCTTGTTATATCCGACACCGTGGTCATACTGGAATAATAATAATAATAATAATAATAATAATAATAATAATAATAATAATAATAATATATAATAACATAACATAAAGGCACACTGGGTCAGAAAGCACAGATGCTTGTTTAAGACCCATTTCCTCCTTCCTCTCCATGGTTATTAGTAATCGTTGCCTTTTGATGTCGCATCAGTTGTAGCCGGCTCGGATGTAAGAATAACCTTCCATCACCCTGGGATTTTTTCCTTCCTAAGCTTTTACCAACACTCGGTCTTCCAAGGTGGTCACCTACAAAGTACTAACCGAGGTCGATGCAGCTTAACTTCGATAATTGACGCGCAACTAAACCAACTGCGCTAATCCCGCCGTCTAATAATAATAATAATAATAATAATAATAACAATAATAATAATAATAATAATAAAGGTATAACGTCCGTTACTCACCCAGGGATGATGTCAGGGACGTCCCCACAGCAGACATCACTAAATGATGTCATAAATCAGATAAATGAATGGTAAATACATCATCATCTTCCCTTGAATCCCAGTTTAGCAAAAGTCGGTAACTCTTTTTAACTCTTTCCATTCGGTTTAGACAATTTTGAAGCAATTTCAGTAGCCTAGGCGCTCACCAACTGAGTGCCCTTTCTGACGTTGGAAATAAAAGACTCTCCCTCTCTCCCTCTCTCTCTCGTGTTCAGCCAAGTGGCAGGTCCATTTATACTCTCGAGTTTGCTTTCACGCTTCAAACAGAGCAATCCAAACATCAACAAGTTAATTCCTTCACAAAGGACAATCTCTTATGCGGCCTATAAATGTAGCTTGGGAAAAATATGGCTTATGATATGGCTTCCCGTTGCCTTCCTCAGTTTATGCTTCATAGCCTTTTACGACACGTGTAGCTAACGGTTGGTCTATTATTCGGTGTCCCAGATTTAACACGAGAAAATATTAGTCTTAAATATTAGAATAATTAATAGAGCAGTCCATAGATAATAAGTTAATCCCTTCGCAAAAGTCTATGACTTGCCCATAGTTATGTAGCCTATAGCTTGGGAAAATATGGCTTCTGAGGTGGTTTCAGGTTGCCTTCATTTCTTTTTGCATTCTGCTAAAAGAATACAGATGGAATAATTCATAAATTGTTAGCCTATAGAAATCGAAAAGTAACTTCAACAATTAGAGTGTTACCGTCATCAATGACAACATCGAGTGCTATCAATATAGAGCATCGACAGTCGCCACTGGCTGAAGCCGGTGGCGATTGTCGGTAAGATATTCTACCGCGGATGTGCGGGGTTCAAATCCTGGGCTCGCCCGTCAGTAACATCGTTTTCGAGTAAGGAAACTGAAGTTACGCTTTACCAGCTTATATTGAGATAAAATCAAGCCGGCGAGCAAAAAGAAGGTCCAAAAACGGTGCAAATTCATAAATGCAGAGAATCAATGGAAGCAGGGCACTCACTTGTGGGCGCACTGAGCCATTCATCGCTCCAGGCAGTACCTCTGGTAGAGTGCTAGAGTCATCAATGACAACATCGAGCACTACTGAGAAAAAATCAAGCCGACGAGCACAAAGGTCCAAAAACGGTGCAAATTCCAAAATCCAGAAAGCCAATCAAAGTATTCCCCTCACACATGGGAATACATCTACCTCTGGTAAAGTGCTACAGTCATCGATGACAACATCGATCACCATTGAGACAAAATCAAGCCGGTGAGCAAAAAGAAGGTCCAAAAACGGTGCAAATTCCAAAATGCAAAGAATCAGTGGAAGTACTCGTCATCGCGTGGTGCTTTGGGGCCTGTTTGTGTAGAGTCTGCAAGAGACGTCCCTGACATTGCCTTATGGCGAGGAACCGGACGTTAAGTTCTTATTTATTTATTTATTTTACTTACACGTGGGCGCAGTGGGCGCAGTGGGCCATGGCTCGCTCTAAGCAGTATCTCTGATAGAGTGCTACAGTCATCATTAACAACATCGAACCGGCGAGCAAAAAAGAATGTCCAATAACGGTGCAAAATCCAAAATGCAGAGAATCAGAGGAAGCACTCACACGTGGGCGCAATGGGCCATGGCTCGCTCCAGACAGTAGGGCCTACCTCCGATAGAGTGCTACAGTCATCAATGACAACATAGAGCAAAAAGAAGGTGCCAAAACGGTGCGAATTCCAAAATACAGAGAACAAGAGGAAGCACTCACACGTGGGCGCAATGGGCCATGGCTCGCTCCAGACAATACCTCTGGTAGATGTTCCTGTCCCCAGCCTCCTTGTCCAGCTGGAACTTGTCGATGTTGTTGTAGAAGTCGACCTTACCTGCGCAGAGGTGTCGACCCAGGGTCGTAGCGTGTGTCGTAAAGATGGTCGCCACGTCGATGTGTCGAGTTCTCGATACGAGCATGCCGACACCTGCAATACGTCGTCGAATAAATAAAATAAGGTATTCATTAGAATAGTATAGAATACGTCGTCGAATACAATACGTTATAATACAATGTTGATTAGAATACTATAGAATACGAAGTCAAATACAATACAATACATTATAATACAATGTTCTTTACAATACTATAGAATACACTACAATACGTAATAATACGAAATAAACATAAACACTAATTTATTGATTAATTAATACACTAATAATGATTGATTAATTGATAGATTAATCGATAGACTGATTGGTTGATTAATTGGTCCAGTAAACGACAGACTGATCGGTTGATTGATTGATTAATTCACACTGATTGACTAATGCATTTAGTGATCGACAGATACCGGCTGACCACTCATGGAAGTGAGCCACAACGAAGGACCCCACTGGAACTGACTTCCGGTAAGTTTCCAGGTAGATGGCGCTGAGGAACCCGAACAGGATTGCCTCATTGGCGTCCCTATCAGTCCACGGGATGCCGATGTTGATACTTTCCCAGATCTCCTTCTTCCAGTCGTCCAGTCTGAAGGCTGCACTCTTGATGTCAAAGAGAACGACCTTGGGGCTGCCTTCGATCAACCACCTGCCAAACACCACCCGAAACCCCTGGTCCCTCAGTGCCTGCGGGGATAAATCAGTTGATTGATTGATCAGGTGATTGATTGATCAGTTGATTGATTGATCAATCATTTGTATGATTAATTAGTTGATTGATTGATCAGTTGATTGATTGATTAGTTGATTGATCAGTCAGTTGATTGATTGATTAGTTGATTGATCAGTCAGTCAATTGATCAGTCAGCTGATTGATCAGTCAGTTGATTGATCAGTCAGTTGATTGATCAGTCAGTTGATTGATCAGTCAGTTGATTGATCAGTCAGTTGATTGATCAGTCAGTTGATTGATCCATCAGTTGATTGATCAGTCAGTTGATTGATCAGTCAGTTGATTGATCAGTCAGTTGATTGATCCATCAGTTGATTGATCAGTCAGTTGATTGATCCATCAGTTGATTGATCAGTCAGTTGATTTTTTAATCAGTTGATTGATTAAACAGTTAATAAAACATCAGAAGAATATAGTAAAATAAAATTATAAAAATAATATTAAGATATTTAAATTAAAAAACATTAAAATAAATAATTAAATCATAAAAGCTATAAAACTCAAATTATATAGGCTATAATGACATGATAATTAAAATCTCTCTCTATCTCTCTCTCTCTTTTTCACTCTCTCTCTCTAGCCAAGAGGCAGGTACTAGATCATATTTATACTCAAAGACTGCATTCAGCTTAGTGAAGAACTTACCAGAGAGCGTTACTGTAGATTTTTACATACTGCGGTGCTGTATACATATTGTTTGATTGATTGATTGATTGAAAAGACCTGAACGGATTTTCTAATAGGCTCGTACGGCGCGGGTTCAATGACCTCCACTTCCATCCAAGCTGTCTCCTCATTGTAGGGTCCCATCATGCAGTACTGGTCCCCTAGAACAACAAAAACAACATACAACAACAACAACAACAAGAGTGAAGGCGTTATATACCATGGACCTGCCAGTACGCATTTGCACTAAGAGAGAGAGAGAGAGAGAGAGATGATTTAAAGATCCACTCAAATGTGGATATGAAGAGGAAAGCGGAAGACAGAGAAGAGTGGAGGCGTTATATACCATAAACCTGCCAGTAGGCAATGCACTAAGAGAGAGAGAGAGAGAGAGAGAAACAGAGAGAGAGAGAGAGAGAGAGAGAGAGTATAGTTAGGGGTGTGATTAGCAATGCGTAATGTACGTTTTTTTAAATCTTAACTACCTTAAATTTGTGTGCCAGTAAGTAGGCTGGCTGTAGTGTGCTTATGTCAAGGTTCAGAAACGCAAGGCTGGAGGCGTTATATACAATGAACCAGCCAGTAGGCAGTGCACTAAGAGAGAGAGAGAGAGATGGAGATAGGAGATAGAGAGAGTATATACACACCGAGCTCCTGCACAGTGACGTTGGCCTTGGTCTTGAGCACGGTGTAGATACCTCCAAGCTTGTTCGCCACCTCCCATGACACCTCGAAGTACCATTGCTTCCTCAGCTCATGCTTCTTCTCCTTCTCAGGCAGCTGAAAATCAATCGATTTGTCGACAACAACAGCAACAACAACAAAACACCACCAACAACAACAGAATTAGAGTGCTACTGTCGTCCCTGACAACATTGAGCACTATGGTACCAACTGTGCTTCTTCTCCTTCTCAAGGAGCTGAGTATCAATTGATTAATCGATTGCGTAATCAATAAATCGATTGCGTAATCGGTTTATCGATTGCATTAATATAATAATAATAAAATATTAAAAAATTGGGCTATAAATAATATTAAGTACATATTAAATAAATGTTAAATTCTTTTCATCTGGCTATTTGATCGCTGAATCGATAGGTGGACTGGATTTAAAAATGGATCGATTAATCGATTATATAATCTATTAATAGATTATATAAACTATTAATAGATTACATAATCTATTAATAGATTATATAAACTATTAATAGATTACATAATCCATTAATAGATTATATAATCTATTAATAGATTATATGATCTATTATCGATTATATAATCTATTAATCGACGAATAGCTAAAGTAATGCAGTCCACAAATCGATTCAACGATCAAACCGCCAGATAACAAGATTAATATATATTTAATATGCATTTAATATTACTGATAATTTTTATAATGTTTTAATATTTATTATTTTATTTTTTTATTATATTTATTTTTTATTTAATATTTTTATATTACATATTTCAATCGACTGATGGATGAAATGATGTAAGACAGAGAGGATTTGATACAGACTATTCGTATCCCGACCCTGATTAAACAGGGATTCAAGGGAAGAAGATGATGATGATGATTTATTTATGAGTTGTTCAATCGACTGAACCGTTCATATGTAGGCCTAAGACTATAGCACCCCAGTGTGGTGCTTTAGTGTTCGTTGATTCATAGTCTGCTAGAGACGTCCCTGACATTGCCTTAAGAGGAGGAACCGGACGTTAAATTCTTTTAAGTTACATATTAGATTGACTGATCAAATCAATGAAATAATCAGTCGTAGGAATATGCCTAAAGAGGCATATGTTTGTTTGTTCATATATCACATAGCACAGCAGTTAACATATTTCGAATAACATAAAGGTAAAACGCAAAAAACAACCACTCTAATAGGTCTACATGAATAGTCTAAAGATCTTATGCAAGACAAACAGACAGACAGTCAGAAAGACAGACAGACAGACAGACAGACAGAGAGAGAGAGAGAGAGAGAGAGAGAGAGTCATAGAGAAAGACCGAGACAGAAATATCTCACATGGCATAGATCACAGTGGGCTGGATCTCTATCAGCAGACTTTCTCGGTGAACTAGCTCCTGACGGACTACTTAAACCTGAACTAGCCACACTTCCAGCAGCAGCTGTAGCAGCTGGCGGCGCTAGCAGCCTAGGCGACCTCTGCTGCGGCAGCTGCTGGCTAGCAGGGGGCAGCTGCTGCGAAGGTTTTGGCGCCACTTTTAGAGACTCCACCCTGATTGGCTTAAATGGATTGACAGCTGGTGGGTGCTGGGCTCTGTTTTGACTCATGATTCAGGCCATCAAGTGTTCCAAGAAAGTCGAGATGGAATCTTAATTTAGGCTAATTCATGCAAATCTTAATTTATTCGTACATAACTTAATTTAATTCGTACAAATCATAATTTAATTCGTACAAAGATCAGCAGTAGTGTTGATTTAGACAATTTTTATACTGTATTGTATATCTGTGATAATTTTTTGGATTGATCCACGTGTTGTGTCCGGGTTGTTTGAAGAATTGACCAACCGGTGACTGCACGTGTCGTAGAAGGCGACTAAAGCACTAAGATCCATACCAACGTCAGAAAGGGCATTCGGTTGGTGAGCGCTTAGGCACCATAATTTCTACAAAAAATTTAAACAAATGGAAAAGACTCAAAAAGGGGACTGACTGATGATAGGGACACATTCTAAGAAGGGAAAGTCTACTACAACAAAGGGAACTCAGTTGAGCTGTTCGTCAATTGAGAGAAGTAAAGCCACGTTGCTCGCGGTTAGTACTTTGTGGGCGACCACTTTGGAAGACCGAGTATTGATAGCTTCGATTGCAAATAATTTCCAGGGTGTTTGATGGTTATTCTTAAATACGCACCGGCTGCCAATGGAGCGACAATATAAGGCAACGATTACTAACAACCATGGAGAGGAAATGATGAAATAACGAAAACTACAAAGACAGCAACTAAAAAAGGAAACTATTTAATACATGCGGTATTTCATGCATACGGAATTTAAAAACATAAAAGTAAAAGAGGCCATAGAAGGCGGAATGAAGGAAACTAATAGAGGCAGAGGCAGGTCGAGATTGGGTATGTTAGATGATTTAAAGATCCACTAATATGTGGACATGAAGAGGAAAGCGGAAGACAGAGAAGAGTGGAGGGAAGTAATTGAAGGAAAGTTAGAGGAAGACAGAGACTTGTGATGCTGGATGATTTGATGGTAGGCCTATATTCTTGTGTAGATATAAAGTGAAAGGTAAGGATAAAACTATGTGGAAGAATTTTATGCCATGGGTAATTATATATATTATACCTACCATCTAACTACCTGCCGATAGGCAGTGTAATTAGAGATGGGGGGGGGGGGGGGGGGGGTGTAAGGATTTTAGTCAGGAGGTCAGATATCTACTAAGGAGGGTCGAACCGCCAGCAAATTCAACCCTGCCAGCAAGAATTAAAGTAGGCCAATTGTTTCCATATTAGAAAACTTAATATATTTGGACAGATTATCTGGTCTTATAAATTTGCACCGTTTTGGAACTACTATTTGCTAGCTGGTTTGGATTTGCCTCAATAGTGCTCGATGTAGTCATTGACGACAGTAACACCCTAATATCCATATATTGGCTGTTAGAACGTCGGAGTCTGAGCTGTATTTAGCTAATTACTCTTAGTTCCAGCAGCAGCTCACATTTAATTTACAGAAACGTTTGTTTGGCATCACAGCCATAGGTAAACAACGAAATGACGTCGCTTAGAAGATATTAGTTATCTAACCTATCTACAGGAGATAACAACAACAATAACAGCAATTAGAGTGCTACAGTCATCAATGACAACATCGAGCACTATTGAGACAAAATCAAGCCGGCGAGAAAAAAGGTCCAAAAACGGTCCAAATTCCGAAATCCACAACATCAGTCCAAAGTAGTACTATATAGTGAGAATTTCGTACAGAGTAGAAATGGACTTCACAAGACAACTGAGGGGTAATAGGCCAAATCAAAATTTGATTATGCTGAGGTCGAATATGCTGTAATTCGAACATTTCTCTAACTCAGATATTTTATTATGTAAATTAAATGCAATTTTTGAAATATATATTTCAAAATTTAAAATATGAATTCAACGATACGCCAAAATTCTCACGAAGAAAAGCCATTTATTAATGTTCGACGACGCTCTTAAAAATAGATTAACCGATTCACGATGAAATACAAAAGAAGAAAACATTATTACCAATATTATTATTCATAAAATACATTTAATATTCTACAACAACAGAGTCCAACGTTAAATCAACTTGCATACGATAATCCAAGACGCTAGCGATCACTTTCTAATATTGAACCTTCAGCAGCTCAGTGCCATATACATTTACCGGTCCTAAGGCAGTCCGCTCGGTCGGGATTCGAACCCACGAGTGTTCGACTCAGTTCAGTCCTGCTAATCAGGCAGGCTTGCTATCCACTTGACTATTCAGCCAGTACAATAGCCTAATGAACAAGTTAAATGAACATTACGTCACGTAACCATAGTGACAATTTATACGAAAAAACCCACCGCGAATCCAAAGTTAGAAGCGATACGAAATTTTAATTAAAACCAAAACTGAAACGCCGACAGTTTCCTACTAAACAATGGTAATAATTTTAATTTTCGTTACTGATGAGAGATTAGCACGATCTATCGAACGATACAGTAATTGCATCCTGAGCAATTTTCCGGCACCCTCTCGTTCCTTCTGCTCGCTCCACCCACTATATTAACATATCTAGACATACCAATTACTCAAAGGAAGGCAACTGGAAATCATCTCAGAAGCCACACTTTTCCCAACTATAGGCTACATAAGGTTTGGATAAGGCATAGACTTTGCGAAGGGATTAACTTGTTGATCTAAGGAGTGCTCTTATGGAGCGAGAAAACAGACTTTGAGTATGAATATGTACCTTGAACCTGCCACTTGGCAGTGCACTAAAGAAGACCAAATACTAACCCCTCTAATATAGGCACCCCTTAAACCTTATTTGGTACTTCTTAATTCGCAATTTTGTCAGTCCGTTTGATTTTCTCCATTCTTCTTCAAGGCCACATTTCGAATGCTTCCAGCTTTCTAATATCCTTCTTACTTAACGTTAAAGTTTCACAGCCGTACAGTAGCGTGGTCCACACTACAGTCCCAACAAATCCTTATCGTATTAATGTACCTAGAAAATTAATATACTTAGGATGTGTATGATCTTGCCCAGGACCGGTATTAAGTGGAGGCAGAAGGTAAAAGAGGCTGCTCTGGTGTCCACAAAGAGACGTTACGCAGAGAAAAGAAAATATACCCAGAGCTACCAATTACTAGCGCCTCTAATTTAGGCATCCACCCGTTCTAAACTCGTTAATCCGTTTCAGCGTCCACTATTTATAGCAACAGCTACACGGTATATCAACTGTCTATCTGCACCAGCTCTCTCCAGAACTACAGAGAAGGCTTATCATTGCAAAAATTTTACGAAAAATACATCCAGCAAATTTACGACACATGATTTCGATTCGCCAAAACCGACTAAATACCTAATTGTATATATGTACATATACATACACCTTACAGGTAAATAGATTTTACTTCAAAATACGAACGACTAAACCTAAAAAAGACTTCATTAGAAAACAGAACGAAAAGAGTTTAGGAACTACTGCGTGGCACATTATCGGACGCGAACAAATAGAAATCAACACATACATCATATGGAAGAATCCAGAAAACACCGCAAGAGTGTCATTTGGAAAAAGACAGATGAATGAATGAATTAGTTAATCAATCAATATAAACTACAGACGATCAATAAGTGAATCGATATCAACTCAAACACACAGAGACGACTCGATAGAACTCACAATTTTCTTTACTACATATTCTTTCCCGCAGCCCCGCATAATAATAATAATAATAATAATAATAATAATAATAGTAATTATAATAATAGGAATAATCGCTTTTATCTAACCTCGGGTTCTCAACACCCGGGATAAATAAATTTAAAAGAATAATAATAATGACGACCATGACATTGCCTTATGGCGAGGTACCGGACGTTAAATTCTTATGGATTGATTTATTAATACTACTAATACTACAGTACTACTACTAATACTGCTACTACTACTACTACTAATAATAGTAAGTACATTTATAAAGCGCCGCTCTATGCTAAATGCCGCAGTAGCACTGAATGGACAGTTAAGGTCAAGTAGCCTGGTGGTATAATGCCACAATCGGTGTAGCAACTAGAACTCTGCAAGTCACCACTGACCACTAAATAATCATCGGCACTACGATACGATCCCCTGTAGCATAGTCACATGACAACAAGATGGAGCTATACGATAAACCAGTAGAAAAGCTAACGATAATGTTAACGTCAGTTTCCTCACTCGAAAGCGATGTCAGTGACGGGCGAGCCCAGGATTTAAACCACGCACATACTAATCAGCGGTCGAGCGTCTTACCGACATCGCCACTGGCTTCAGCCTGAACGGCTGTACAAAGCTATAAAATTATCTAATTAATAGTGGTAACAGAGGCTAGCAGTCCGTTTCCTCAGCTAGGGCTGATGTCAGAGACACAAATATAAAAGTCCAATATGCATATAAATATTATAGCATTAATATACAAGCTGCATTACTATACGCACGAGTGACAGATAGAACAATACAGTGCATAGCTAACAGTGTATGTACAATTAAAGGCCAGAGAGCGTAACGTCAGTATGTCGTCTAGAAAGTGTGCCAGTGACGCAGCACATATTTAAACTCTTGTGCCTACTGAGCCTATATATGTATATGTATATGTATATGTATATGTATATGTATATATATATATATATATATATATATATATATATATATATATATATATATATATATACATATCTACTGTACTCACTACAATACCATATAGTCCATCATTGCTATGCTATACCATCATAAAACAGTACCTTATAAAGTATACAGTATATACAAGTTTGTTGCATGTTTAGAGACAACCAATATATTTCAATGAGATTCTTAACAGAATCCCAGTCTCTTTCGTTATCCTATCAGAATCTCAGTCTCTCGCATTTTATTATCATAGCACTTTGTTATCGTGTCTGATTTCAATTTCAGTTCCATATTTAGTTTGAAATACCAATCTTTATTTTCTAGTTCCGCACAAGTTCGCCTTCCATCCATTCATTCTTTCACATAATACTTTATTTCAATTTCGCTATCTCCATCTTTTTTCTACTTCAAGAGTTAATAATGACTCAGCATCATTCTGCTATGGACGGACGTGTGATGGCTTGCTAAAGGCTGACAGATTAAATTTTTAAATTTTTAAAAAATTTATATCACCAAAAAGGTCATTCAACCCTGTACAATTTCACGAGGTATCGGGTTTCATTCGATCTAGTCTCTCCCCTACTTGCAATCATAAATCTTCTCGCGCTCGTTCTTTTGGAACTCCTTATATTGATTAACTTATATTTGTATTCCTCTTCACTCAAAAAACTTGCCAGCCTAATTCATCTTCCAGAGGCTTGTTCTCAAACTCGTGTTTTCCATGGAATCGATGTGGCAGATTCCACCTAACTCCTAGTTCATCCGCTAACCTGGTTCATCCACTGATCTAGTTCATCCACTGACCTAGTTCATCCACTGATCTAGTTCATCCGCTGATCTAGTTCATCCACTGACCTAGTTCATCCACTGACCTAGTTCACCTCTGACCTAGTTCATCCGCTGACCTAGTTTATCCACTGATCTAGTTCATCCACTTACGACAGTTGCTGGCCCCACACAGGCACGGTATCTTGTTTTGGTCGTCCTCATAGTCAAACTTGTAGTCGTAGCTGAGCTGTATACAACAAATCAATCAATCAATCAATCAATCAATGAGTCAAACTTGTAGTCGTAGCTGAGCTGTCGACATACAACAAATCAACCAATCAATCAATCAATCAATCAATAAATGAATCAAACCTGTAGTCGTAGCTGAGCTTTCAACATACAACAAATCAATCAGTCAATCAATCAATCAATCAATGAGTCAAACTTGTAGCCTTAGCTGAGCTGTCGACATACAACAAATCAATCAATCAATCAATCAATCAATGAGTCACACTTGTAGTCGTAACTGAGCTGTCGACATACAACAAATCAATCAATCAATCAATCAATCAATGAGTCACACTTGTAGTCGCAACTGAGCTGTCAACAAACAACAAATCAATCAATCAATCAATAAATGAGTCTAACTTGTAGTCATAGCTGAGCTTCACAAAGTCCCTCATAAACTATAATTAATTAATTACATTAATTGAGAAGTTAATTGCCTCTTCTAGGATTATTCATACTAGATACATAAACTAAACAAAAGCGAAACAACCGAGACATAAACAGTAATTAATTCATAGAAATAATTAATAATAGTAATATTATTATTATTAATATTAATATTAATAATAATAATATTAATAATAACAATAATAATAATAACAATAACATCAAATAGAGTGCTACAGTCATCAATGACAACATCGAGCACTATTGAGACAAAATCAAGCCGGCGAGCAAAAAGAAGATCCAAAAACGGTGCAAATTCCAAAGACGTTAACTACCTCTTCACCCTGCGCGATCTTGCGCCTGGTTACGATGATGATCTTGTTCTCCTTCTCTATCTGGACGACCTCAGCGACACAGTTAGGATTGCACGAGTGGTTGACGTAGCGTGCTGGACCTCCGCACATAGTGGCGTCCACCACGTAAGTGTCGTCTATGCGGAACATGTACACGCCGTGGTTCTGTCAATCAATCAATCAATCAATCACTAAATCAATCAATCAATCAATCAGTAAACAAGTATTCAATCAAACAACAAGTAATCAATCAATCGATCAATCAACCAATAATCAATCAATCAATTAGTAAATAAATCAATCAATCAATTAGTAAATAAATCAATCAATCAACTAGTAATCAATCAATCAATCAATCAATCGGTCAAGTAATTAATCACTAAGTCACTTAAGAAGTAAATCCGTCAATCAGCTATCATTACTCCCCTTGAATCCCACTTAAGCCATGGTCAGAATCAATCAGTCAATAAATTAATCAAATGGTAAATCCACAGTCAATCGACTAGAGAGACAGTTAGAGACAGAGAGCTAGAGGTAGAGAGAAGTAGACTCACAGATTTAGCGTATAGTCTCTCTCTCTTCTCTCCCACCTCCGCTCTGATCAGCTGACCGATGTATTCTATCACCATCGTGTGCTTCTCCAGCTCCCTAGCGGCGAACAGGCCCAGACCTTGTACGTTAGACCTGTGACACATACATACACACATGCACACATACATACACATACATGTACACATACATAGGCCCAGACCTTGTACGTTAGACCTAAGACACATGCATACACATGTACACACACATACATACACATACATGCAAACATACACAAGCCCAGACCTTGTACGCTAGACCTGTCACACACGCATACATGCACACAATTACCTGTACACTTACATACACACATACATGTACACATACATACACCAACACAAGCTCAGACCCTGTACATTAGATCTGTGACACAGCACACATACACACATACATGCACATACATGTACACATACATACACCTACACAAGCTCAGACCCTGTACATTAGATCTGTGACACAGCACACATACACACATACATGCACATACATGTACACATACATACACCTACACAAGCTCAGACCCTGTACATTAGATCTGTGACACAGCACACATACACACATACATGCACATACATGTACACATACATACACCTACACAAGCTCAGACCCTGAGCACAGGCACGCACCCGTACACACACTAAATAACATTGGCACCAAAAGAGGCACAAATAAATAGTAAACTTTAGAACGGTACCATGAAAGCACAGAAATCACAAGACCATGTAGAACGGCAGCATGAAAGCACGATAATCATAGGACACTACAAAAGCACAGAAATCACATGAACACGCAAAAGAGCACCATGAAGCACAGAAATCACATGAACACGCAAAAGAGCACCAAAGCACAGCACATGAACACGCACATGAAGCACAGAAATCACATGAACACGCAAAAGAGCACCATGAAGCACAGAAATCACATGAACACGCAAAAGAGCACCATGAAGCACAGAAAACACATGAACACGCAAAAGAGCACCATGAAGCACAGAAATCACATGAACACGCAAAAGAGCACCATGAAGCACAGAAATCACATGAACACGCAAAAGAGCACCATGAAGCACAGAAATCACATGAACACGCAAAAGAGCACCATGAAGCACAGAAATCACATGAACACGCAAAAGAGCACCATGAAGCACAGAAATCACATGAACACGCAAAAGAGCACCATGAAGCACAGAAATAATAACATCAAGTATAACGGCACCAAGAGAGCACAGAAATGACAACAGCGCGTACAGGCTAGCACCACTAGAGTACCTGCGCAGATAGACGTTGTTGCGCCACTCGCTTCTCAGCCTCCTGTACTGCTGTGACTTAGAGTGGATGAACTGCTTGTGGTAGTGAGAGCTGACGTCACCAGGTGACGTCATCGTGACGGTGGTGGGCAGAGTGCGCACGTTAGAACCGCTGTGCAGTGCGTGAGGTCTGTAATCAATCAATCAAACAAATCTATCAATCAGTCAATCAATCAATAAATCAGTCAATCAATCAATCAATCAAATCAGTCAGTCAATCAATCAGTCAAACAATCAATCATGCAATCAATCGATCGCTCGATCAAGCAAGCAATCAATTATGCAATCAATGTATTAATCTGCCCATGATTTATTCAATCAATTAATCAATTGATCAATCAATCAACAGAAATAAGATTTTTAACTTATTTCCTAGTTCGTATAGTTACACACACGGAGCAGTGCCCTCTATTGTTTCCTTAATCTATTCAGCATTTTATTATTCGATATCATCCAGTTACAACCCGGGCTCTAAATGTTAGCAATTGTGGTAAATAAACACCACAAAAATGTGAGATTATTTCTACACTTACACGAATGAAAAACAGGCGTATATATATATATATATATATATATATATATATATATATATATATATACATACAGTAATGGTTGTTACGTTTTCAAGTCAAATCAGCAAATTTGATTAAGTATCTCTTGGTACCAATCACTCTCACACAATCACTCTCACATCACACTGCTACTACTGCACTACTAGGTGTCAGGTTACACTACCATCCGAGTACGATAAACTTAACCAAAACTTACATTTTAACGTCCGTTTCGAAATCACTAGTGTAAAAGCAAAAACTGGTATAGCTAATGTTAACATCAGTTTCTACACTCGAAAGCGATGTTAGTGACGGGTGAGCTCGGGATTTGACCCCGCACATACTGATCCGTGGTCGAATATCTTACCGACATCGTCACTGGCTCCAGCCAGTACTGTTATAGACAGACTGGGCGAGATTTGAGCCAACTGCCTCCAGCTCACGAGGCCACTGCTACCAACCCGGTCAAACAAATGTTAAAGGAACAGTTAAGTTGCTTACCTGCGGAAGTGGATGTGAGTTTTTTGCTCAGTTCTAGCGCATCCTGTAGGATTGATCAACGGTATCCTGTAGAGAGCACAGCGTCCATAGCGATACCTGTAGTGTGGCAGCATTTCCATGCCTGGCAGCTACCAACACATCAATCAATCAATCTATACGTCAATCAAGCAATCAATCTATCCATCTATCCATCAATCAATCAATCAAACAATCAATCAGTCAATATGTCAATCAGTCAACGAATCAATTCAATCAATCGATTAGACAATCAATCAGTTAATCAAACAATGAAAGGAATTACAGTAGTCTTGCTACTTTTGAAACAATAGGGTAGTCAATTCTATACAACAAGTGCAATTACTACGGGATTACATTTACGAAATCTAGGAAAATTACTACTGGGCCTAGAGGTCAGTAATTACATTTAAAATATCCAAGAATATTACTACTGATTCTCGACGTATGGCATTACATGTCTAACATACAGGAAACCACTTCCAAGCCAAGAAGCAAAGCATTAAAAGTTAAAAGGCTACAGTTAACATCAGTTTCCTCACTCGAAAGCAATGTCAGTGACGGGCGAGCCCAGGATTTGAACCCGCACCTAACTGATCCGCGGTCGTAAACTAACCGACTTCACCACTGGCGAAGTCGGTTAGATACTATAACCGACTATTACATTTATAACATCCAAGAAAATTGCTACTAGGCCTAGAGGTCAGTAATTACATTTACAACATGTACGGTAAGGCATCATATGTCTAACATTTACGGAAACTACTTCAGCGCCTAGAGGTACGACAGATGGAGACAGAGAGAGGAGAATTTACCGATTCAATGATGCGCTGGACTGTGGCCTCTGTCAGCCCGAACATGTCCTGACCAGAGTGGTACGTGGGGAAAACCTTGACGTAGTCCTCATCCCTACGCATCTTCTCCAGCGGCTCAAGGATCCGCAGCCACAAATCTGATCAATCAATCAATTAGCAGATTATATCAGTCACAGGGCAATCAATCAATTACTAAGTTGATCAATCAATTAGTCTATTAACTCAATCACCATTCAATCAATGAGTCGAATAAATCAATCACAGGTTAATTAATCAATTAGTAAGTTGATCAATCAATCAAAAATTTAGATAATATCAATCACCCGTCAATCAATCAATTGGTAAATTGATCAATCAATTAGTAGATTCTATCAATCACAGATCAATCAATCAATCAATTAGTCGATTCTATCAATCACCAATCAATCAATCAATAGTAAGCTGATAAATTAATCAATTTGTAGATTCCATCAATCACAGGTCAATCAATCAATTAGTAAGTTAATCAATCAATCAATTAGTAGATCAAATCAATCACAGGTCAATTAATCAATTAGTAAGTTAATCAATCAATTAGTAGATCAAATCAATCACAGGTCAATTAATCAATTAGTAAGTTGATCAAGCAATTAGTCGATTATATCAATCAATTAGTAGATTATATCAATCACCAGTCAATCAATCAATCAATCAAGACGCAATAAAAAGAATAATAAAAATAGAATTCATTAGATTAATAAATTATTTTATTAGACTAATACAATTATTAAAAACAGCTTCCAATAATTGGTCTTCCTCCAACCTTCTTTCCCTCTATTCTTTCCTCAATTACCTCTTTTAGTCAAGGAACTATCAATCACTAAACACTGACACATAGGCCACTCGCGTTGACTGCTCTACACTGTCTAGAGGTGATAAGTTAATAACAATAATAACCTCCGACAATTTCTATAGCGGTGTCATGGCCGGTGTCTGGTCTTCGAGACCGCTTTACAGGTTCCTAGCAGGTTATTATTAATACTCTCCGTGGTTAATCAAGATATCTTTGCTATTGATAGCGCCAATCGGCAGCAAGCTTCGATACAAGAATAACCTTCCATGGACACAAGAGGATATCCATCAATACTTGACTGACCTGGTCTTTGAACCCAGGTCACTTATATGTCCAAGGCGAACACTCTAACCATTACGCCATATCCCATCCAGGTTGTGCTCAACCACTAAACGCTGACACTAACCCCCGCAGGAGAAGTCTCTCAGCATTTCTGGCGTAGGGGCGTCATTCCCTGAGAAAAATATCCCGTTTACCCAAGAACAGAGATGTATCAGTATCAATGATTGATTACACCAGGCAGTTTGTACATCTACGACCTCGTACTTCCACTTTTGGTGTTCCTTTTCGGATACGCAATGCCACAGCTTTCTCCATTCATCAATGTCTGCAGTGTGAAGGGTTCATACAGGTCCACGCAGGTTAAAGCTGGTAAAGCTAACGTTAAATTCAGTTACCTCACTCGAAAGCGTTGTCAGTGACGGGCAAGCCCAGGATTTGAACCCCGCACATACTGATCCGCGGTCGAGTATCTTACCGACATCGCCACTGGCTCCAGTCAGGTTAGTATCAATCACTAAACACAGACACTAACCCCCACAGGAGGAGTCTCTCAGAGTGACCTGTTCCCTGCCTCGCTCCAGCACAGTGATGACAAACAACGGCCGCCCCTCCTTCTCCTCTATCTTACACACGTAGCGACATCTCTTGTTCAGCTGTCTGTAGCTCCAGTAGTAGCGCGTCGCCTTATAGCCAACCTAGCAATCAATCAATCAATCAATCAATCAACCAATCAATCAATCAATCAACCTCTCTTCTATCTTACACACGTAGCGACATCTTTTGTTCAAATGTCTGTAGCTCCGGTAGTACCGCGTGGCCTTACAGCCAACCTAGCAATCAATCAATCAATATAGTACCTCGCGGCCTTATAGCCAACCTATCAATCAATCAATCAATATAGTACCTCGTGGCCTTATAGCCAACCTATCAATCAATCAATCAATCAACCAATCAATCAATCAATCAATCTCTCTTCTATCTTACACACGTAGCGACATCTCCTGTTCAACTGTCTGTAGCTCCGGTAGTACCGCGTGGCCTTACAGCCAACCTAGCAATCAATCAATCAATATAGTACCTCGCGGCCTTATAGCCAACCTATCAATCAATCAATCAATATAGTACCTCGTGGCCTTATAGCCAACCTATCAATCAATCAATCAATCAACCAATCAATCAATCAATCAATCTCTCTTCTATCTTACACACGTAGCGACATCTCCTGTTCAACTGTCTGTAGCTCCGGTAGTACCGCGTGGCCTTATAGCCAACCTATCAATCAATCAATCAATCAATCAACCAATCAATCAGTCAATCAATCTCTCTTCTATCTTACACACGTAGCGACATCTCTTGTTCACCTGTCTGTAGCTCCGGCAGTACCGAGTGGCCTTATAGCCAACCTAGCAATCAATCAATCAATCAATCAACTTACTAATTAATCACTGGACCAACCCCCCTACCAACCTAGCAATCAATCAATCAATATAGTACCGTCAGGCTTTATAGCCAACCTAGCAATCAATCAATCAACATACCAATCAATCAATCAATCAATCAATCGACCAACCAACTAACCAATTAGCCAATCAATCAATCAGTCTATCTATCAATCCTTCATCCAATAAATTCGTCAATGGTCCAATCAATCAATCAAACATTCAATAATCAAGAGAGAGAGAGAGAGAGACAGAGAGAGAGAGAGAGAGAGGTTGACTAGCACACATACAGGGTAGATGTAATCCTGTGTATTGAAGAGACCACTGGTGATATGATGAGCCATCAGTTGTCCTATATTATGAACCACCAGACCTCCAATCCTCAACGCTGTCTTCTTCTCAGGGTCGATATTCACCAGGCAGCTGGATCAATCAGTTCACCATTTAACCAACTACTGACTGTATTTCCTGACAGAGCTTGGGCTCCTTGTGGTAACCCTTTTACTCATTATTTGCTTAGTTTCTAATTAAATATGCCGTATTTGTTGTTTAGTATAAAAAAGCTGGTAAAGCAAATGTTAACGTCAGTTTCGTCACTCGAAAGCGATGTCAGTGATAGGCGATCCCAGAATTTGAACCCTGCACATACTGATCCGCGGTGAAATAGCTTACCGCCATCACCACTGGCTCCAGCCAGAGGCGATGTATGACATGGCAAACAAATAAAAAGGTTGAATGAATGGAAAAAATCCTGGGCTCGCCCGTCAATGGTATCGCTTTTGAGAGATGAAACTGAAGTTAATGTTGGCATTACAGCTTTTTAAATTTACTCTGCCCATCCAAGCTATATACTCCTCCACATCTCAACTGATACAGACTAACAGGAAATAATTAAACTAATTACCTAATCAATCAATCAATCAATCAATCAACTCCACACATACCTCGCTATCTACTGCTCCCCAGCTCAATTAATATAGTCTCTCAGGATTTAATTAACTAATTACCAAATTTAATTAATTTAATCAATTAATCAATCAACTCCACACATACCTAGCTATCTACTGCTCCCCATCTCTACTGCTATAAACTCACAGGATTTAATTAACTAATTACCAAATCAACCAATCAATTAATTTACTCAATCAATAAATGTAATCAATCAATCACTTAATTACCCAATCAATCAATCAATTAACGCCACAGATACCTCGCTGTCTGCTGCTCCTCGTCTCTATTGATATAGACTCCAGAATTTAATTAACTAATTACCAACTCAATCAATCACTCAACTCCACACATACCTAGCAATCTGCTGTTCCTCGTCTCTATTGATATACACTCTCCTGTAGACGGTCAGAGAGGGCAGCACATGCTCGGGATCAACCTTCAGCACACAGTGCTGGGAGCACAGCATCGTCTTATCCTTGAGGAACACGGCACCGTCTCTCTGGGCACAGGCTAGGTGGTAGACGCTGAGGCACCGTGGCTTCTTGGAGCACGACAGTGTGGCACCGGTGCGCTTGCACAGAACGCACGCGAGGGGCTTAGAGCGAGCGACTGCCTGGTCGACGTAGACCAACGCGCCGTTCATCGTCTCGTAGACCTCGTTGGACCAGAGAGCACAGTTCAGGTGGACCCACTGGTCCCTGTCGAGCAGCAGCAGTCTGTTGATAGCACAAAACAACATAGTACAATACAGTACAATAGAGTACAGTATAGTACAATACAGTACAATATAGTACATTATAGTACAATATAGTACAGTATAGTACAATACAGTACAATATAGTACATTATAGTACAATATAGTACAATACAGTACAATATAGTACAGTATAGTACAATACAGTACAATATAGTACAGTATAGTACATTATAGTACAATATAGTACAGTATAGTACAATATAGTACAGTATAGTACAGTACAGGTTAACTCACTGGCCCCTATCGATTAGTAAGTGTCACACTTGTGGCCAATTTTATGACACTCCGATAGTATGCTATCGAAGGTTTTATCGAAGGGATAGCGACTGAACTATCGCCTCAAAGTTCACCGGATAAGCCTCTATCGGCTCTGTGCAATGCTGCAGCGTCATTGTTCTCTCTCTCTGTCTCTCTCTCTCTCTCTCTCTCTCTCTCTCTCTCTCTCTCTCTCTCTCTCTCTCTCTATATATATATATATATATATATATATAAAATTATATTATATTTGTGTGTGTGTGTCTGTGTGTGTATGTACATGTACGTGTACGTGTATCGGTATATGGTATATGTATATATATATATATATATATATATATATATATATATATATATATATTGGTATATATTCTGCGATTATGATTGATTAATAATGCTAATGATTTATTAATTTATTAATAAGGCTATTTACTTTATTAATAAGGCTAATGATGATGATGATGATGTTGATAATAATAAAAATAATAATAACAATAATACTAATAATAGTAATAATAATAATAATAATAATGACGGCGGGAATTAGCGCACTAGCTTTAATTGCGCGTCCATAATCGAAGTTAAGGTACATCGGCCTCGGTTAGTACTTTGTGGGTGACCACCTTGGAAGACCGAGTCTTTGAAGGAAAAAATCCCACGGTAATAGAAGAGCAACAAAAGAGATCCTAAACGGTGCCAGTCCAGTGATCAACAAACAGTCAGGCAGATGATTTAAATCTAAGGCTGAAAGAGATATGTTTTCAACTATTAGGAGAGACTGTTAAATTTATTAATAAAATTAAATAATCAGAAATTATTAGATTGCGTAAAATCAATTTTATTCTAATAAATCAATATTAATGAGAATGCAATACTAAAATAAATAATACTAAAAATATTGTATATAGTAGTAGCTCTATCATAATCATCATAAGTTTAGATTGGGGCCAATTGTGGATCAGATCAGTGTTGATATTGCAGTTGCGAGTCTTCCAGACTTTCTGAACCAGTATAATTAAGTTATATTATGGTCTTACGTGGATTTATTTCATACTAGCAGTATTGAAATATATAATAGAATTTTAACACGTTATTTTATTGCTGCTACGAATTATATACTAGTTGAAAATCTATTCATTAAACGACCCCGACCACCCAGGAACTATTAGTTAGCATGCCGACTTGAAGTTGAGAGTCGTAAGAGGTTCATAAATCCAACAAGAGAATATTAACCAATGTAGGCAATAAGGACCCTTTCCATAACTAGTAATTGGAAAGTTCTATCGAAGTCCTATAAAACCGAGCATTAATAACTTATTCATATGCTGACATGAAGTGAAAGGCTGATGATAGAAATATGTGCAGTTATAAGCCAAGGTAGAATTGAAGGAAAAATAGGCAGGGGCAGGCCGAGATTAGCTATGTTAGATGATTTAAAGACCCACGAATATGTGGATACGAAAAGGAAAGCGGAAGACAGAGAAGAATGGAGGCGTTATATACCATGGACCTGCCAGTAGGCAGTGCACTAAGAGAGAGAGACATAATATGGACCTGCTAAGAGGCAGCGCAGAGAGAGAGAGACAGAGATAGAGAGATAGAGAGAGAGAAAGAGAGATAGAGAGAGATCAATCAACCTTCCAGGTCCATTGGTATCACCATCTCCTATCTCATGACACAGTGTGCACTTCCTCGACTCTACCGTTCTTAACTTAGGTCTTATGATCGCTGAGGCACTGTCCATCATCTGCAATCAATCAATCAATCAATCCAAAATTCCAGTTATTTACTGGTAAATATATATTAGATTAAATCTGGATCAATATATCAGTATAATCCACAATCAATATATTATAGTAATTTATTCTAGTAAAATTAATTAATATAATATATTATCAATGTATTATTTCATCATTATTATATTTACACTGGCTGGAGCCAGTGGTGGTGTCGGAAAGGTACACGATTGCGGATCAATAAGTGCAGAGTTCAAATCCTGGGCTCTCCCGTCACTGACATCGATTTTGAGTGATGAAACTGACGTTAACCGTAGCCTTTATATTATTCAAGTTAAGATATGAGCCCTCCTTAGATAAACAAGTTAATCCCTTCTTATTATTATGTTATACATGCATTATTTTACTATTATTATACACAAGTATATTATTCTAGTTATTGATTGGTAGAGGACTAAGAGCTCACCACACTCAGCTCCTGTTCAGTGGCAGCCTTGATAACGACCTCAGTCTTCACCAGCGAGCGTCTCCATCGCTTCACCATCGCTCTCCTAGCTCTCTTAGCGGCAATCTACACCAGCAATCAATATATCAATCCATCAGTATATCAATCTATCAATCCATCAATATATCAATCTATCAATCCATTAATATATCAATCTATTAGTCAACCAGTCCATAAATATATCAATCTATCAGTCAATCAATCCATTAATATATCAACCAATCAATCAATCAATTAATGTATCAATCAGTCAATCAATCCATTAATATATCAATCTATCAGTCAATCAGTCCATTAATAAGTCAATCAGTCCATTAATGTCATTCAATAAGTCGATCAATCCATTAAAAAATCAATTTATCACCCAATCAATCCTTTAATATATCAATCAATCAATCAGTCCGTTAATAGGTCCATCCAGTAATGCAAGTTAATGAAAAACTTGCAATATTCTAAACACTATTATATTGTATTTAGATAGTGAAAAAAATCTATACAAAGTTCTAATACAAATCAAATTTGCAATAGATTTATACTTAAACACAAAATAAAATACAAAAGCGATAGAAAGGTCAAATACAAAATAAAATACAAAACTGACAGAAAGGACAGATCAAATAAGCCTAGGTATAAATGAATAGCCTATGTATAAATGAATAGCCTAGGTATAAATGAATAGCCTAGGTATAAATGAATAGCCTAGGTATAAATGAATAACCTAGGTATAAATGAATAGGTATAAATGAATAGCCTAGGTATAAATGAATAGCCTAGGTATAATGAATAGCCTAGGTATAAATGAATATAATGTTAACTACCGGGTCACAGCTGCCATATCTCTGCTTCACTCTGCTGCTGCCCAACAGTCTCAGAGCAGCTGCTTCATCGTCAGCTGCTGCAGCAGCTGCAGCAGCTATCACAGCCTCGATAGCTGCCTCAGTCGTGCTAGTCGCTCCAGCTGTCGAAGCTACAGCAGCTGCAGCAGCTGCTGCCTTAGCAAGATTAGCAGCAGCAGCTGCAGAACTAGCAAGTACCACGGCAGCCTCCATCGAAGGTTCCAGTTTACCCACCGCTGGCATATCATCGGCTACGCCAGAGCCTAATTGAGAATTAGTCGCTGTAGCTCCGCCCACCAACGGCTCGGTCCCAGCTGAAACCCTGACTGCTACGTCGACAGCCGACTCACCAGTGGCTGTCGAAGCCGGCAAGTTACCCTTCGGCACGGGGGACAATATGGGCGGCACATCACTGCAAGCCACGCCTCCCATCTCATGTTGCCGCAGTATCCCCTCCTTACTGTCCCTACTCTCGAGTGACTCTCCTTCCAAGAGCCTGATGTCATCACGGACAACGCTCGACTCCAGTCGACGGAGTTCGGAGCCTTCGACGACAGCTCCGGAGTTTTCAGCGGCACATGAGTCTTTGAACATTTTCGGGGTCGTTGGCCTGAGAGTCGTGGAGGAGTTGAAGAGTGAGGAGCAGTTAGCGGAGCAGAAGATGAGGTCATCAGCGGTGTAGTCTCTGTAGTCAGGCTGTGTGATACAGTAATAACAGCTACAGTGCTACTGTCGTCCATGACAACATCATAACAATAAATAATAATAATAACCTCCGATAATTCCTATAGTGGTGTCATGACAAATGTCAGGACTTAGAGACCGCTTTACAGGTTCCTGGCAAGTTACTGTTAATCCTTTCCATGGTTAATCATTTCTTTGCTATTGATAGCGCCAATCGGCAGCAAGCTCCGATATAAGATTAACCTTCCATGGGCCCAAGGGGATATCCATCATTACTTGACAGACCTGGGCTTTGTACCCAGGCCATTTGTATCCGAGGCGAACACTCTAACCGTTACGCCATATCCCCTCATCAGAAGTGTATTCAACAAATACACATTTTTTGCACAACACTTATGATTTGAAGTACAACGTAATATTAACTTTAATATAAACGTACAATACATATAGTCTTCCTACATAATTTGTATTGTAATAAATCAAGTAAAAACACAAAATAATATTAGTCATCATCGCCTTCAAACACAAAATAACATTAGTCATCATCATTGGCTGGAGCCTGTGGCAATGTCGGTATGGTACTCGACCGCGGATCAGTATGTGCGGATTTAAAATCTGGGCTCGCCCGTCACTGACATCGCTTTCGAGTGACGAAGCTGACGTTAACATTAGCTTTACTTCCCTTGAAAGCAGTTCAACTAGGGTTGGAAAAATAATAAATAACATCAAATATTTTTAGTAATTGAACTTAATATAATGTACTCTTTATACAAACTGAGTGCAATGAATAAATAAGTGCAATGAATAAATGAGTGCAATGAATAAATGAGTGCAATGAATAAATGAGTGCAATGAATAAATGAGTGCAATAAATAAATGAGTGCAATAAATAAACTTGACATACATTAACCTGCATACAATAGATTATTAAATAATTTACCTTTATTAACAGCAATAAAAAACTATATACTAGATTAAAACTTCTTATCTGAAAGCATTGAGGGCAGTTAGCCTAATATATAATATAATAATAATAATAATAATAATAATAAAGGTTTAACGTCCGTTTCCTCACTCAATGATGACGTCAGGAACGTCCCCGCAGCACACATTACATATAAAAGTAATGACCTCTCTCCATATCATAAATTATACATGCACAAACTATTGCTTAGTAAAAATCTAATCCATTAACCTGATCTTCGGTGACGGTAGCTAGATCAAGCTTTCTTCTTTTCACACCCACGCCCAGCACTACAGCGTCACAGTTGTAGCAGTAGCGGTTCTTAGACTGCATCAGCGACTGTATGTTGATGGCTTCTTCTTTGTCTGTTTAATACGATACAACACGATACAATAAGGATGATGATCAGATATCAGATATTATCTATAGATAAATAGATTAGATAGTAGATGATTAGATTAGATAGTAGATGATTAGATTATCAGACGATAGATTAGAGTATCAGATAAAAAATGATGATGTTAAGGAAGTCAGAGGTAGATATGACGTCCCTGACATTGCCTTATGGCGAGGAACCGAACGTTAAATTGTTATTGATTGATTGATTGATATAAACAGTGGACGTACGCTGCACGTGCTGCTTGTATCCTATCCTGTGGGCGGAGTCGGGGGAGGGGCTACGACTGATCTCGTAGGAAGGGGGCACGGCTATTTTGAGCAGGTCGGCTATGGCTGCGATGACTCCGCCTATATTCTCCGCCGCTGTTGTTGATAGAGTCAGCATGACTGACACCTATGATACAATACAACGTGCTATACAATACAACGTGCTATACAATACAACGTGCTATACAATACAACGTGCTACACAATACAACGTGCTATACAATACAACGCGGTGTGTCAATGTGCTATACAATACAAGCAAGCGACATACAATTCAATACAACGTAGTGTGTCAACGTGAAATTGGTGAAATTAAATAAATAAAACTAATTTCTAAACTATTAATTTCTTTAAGCATTAACCTGATTTGAAGGAGAATAAACTACTGTGTATGTATGTAAGTATGTATATATTTAATATTTGTCATGTTGCACTTTTTGCTATTCACTTATGCTATTATACATGCTTACGTTTTACATGTTCTTATTCACATAATAGCTTTGCAATTGGTTTTTTTATATTTGTCTACCATTGAATTGGCGAAATTAAATAAACAAATAAATAAATGTAATTTAAAAATAATTTATAAACCTGATTTGCATCAGCCGCAGCCCGTGACGTGTGAATTCTTGATATGTTCTTGATGTCCTCGGCGTCCTTACCACTCAACGACTGTAAACAAAGTAGTCAATTGAATCAGTTGAAACTGATCAAAATCAATCAATCAATATAGCCAATCGAATCAGTTGAAACTGATCAAAATCAATCGATCGAAATAGTCAATCGAATCAGTTGAAACTGATTAAAGTCAATCAATCAATATAGTCAATCGAATCAGTGAAACTGATCAAAATCAATCGTTCGAAATAGTCAATCGAATCAGTTGAAACTGATTAAAATCAATCAATCAATATAGTCAATCGAATCAGTTGAATGTGATCATAATCAATCGATAGAATAAGTCAATCGAATCAATTAAGACTGATTAAAATCAATCGACAGCTCAATAATTCAGCAAATCAGTAACATTTTCCATCTATAAATAAGTCAAATAAACAAGCAATAGATTATTCAAAGGAAGCTGAGCAAAGGGGCCCACCTCGTTATAAGCAGAATCCCCAAAGAACAATGGTATATCAAAAGAAATGCTATAGATGATTTAAAGATCCACTCGTATGTGGACATGAAGAGGAAAACGGAAGATAGAGATGAGTGGAGGCGTTACATACCATGGACCTGCCAGTGCAGTGACTAAGAGAGAGAGAGAGAGAGAGAGATCTCACAAAGAGACATAAACTTCTACTCTGGGCTTCACCGATGACTTCGCTTTATGATTCATCTATAATTTATTACTTGAAGTTATTATCTGAACTGAGGAAGGCAACGAGAAACCACCTCAACAAAAGGCATGAATAGGACATAGCAATTTATGACACAAGTAACACTAAGCAATGAGTTGCTCTTTATGGAGAGCCAATGAAGACCCAGGAAAAATACGTAACTAGGGCTTGCCACTTAGCAGAACACTAAAGAGATAGATAGATAGATAGATAGATAGATAGATAGATAGATAGATTTGTATAAGTTTTCTCACTGAATCGGCCGGTTCAATGGGTTTGAAGTCCACCATTTTCAGTGGCGGGAAACCTGGAAATCAAAAGCAGAAAACAATTGGTGAAATGAAAAGAATGAGGAATAAAATATTAATCATCCGCATCATCATCATCCCTTGAATCCCAGTTTAACTAGGGTCGGGATACGAATATACAGTGTCAAATCCTATTAATACAATATTTAAAAAAATTCTAAAATAAATATACAAAATAAAAAAGCATTACTTGTCATATCACGTCTATATATTCCCTGACAACATCCTTGTATGAGGAAACGGACGTTAAACCTTTATTATTATTATTATTATATTAAATAGATTAATCAATACATATATCAATCAATAACTTTACAAATAGAGGAGAGAGGAGAGGAGAGAGGAGAGAGAAAGGAAGAGAGAGACGGAGAGAGAAAGAGACCGAGAGAGAGGACAGGTTTATATATCAATCAATCAATCAATAAGAATTTAACGTCCGTTATCTCATCATAAGGCAATGTCAGGGACGTCTCTTGCAGACTCTACACAAACAGGCGCCAACGCACCACACGATGACGACTTAGTACACAGAGACCACAAGAGAAAGCTAGAACAAAACATAGTGACTCACCGTGTAGAGGTATGGGACAGAACAGTCGTAGCTGAGGAGATCCGCTCTCTCTCTTTACCTGCATCGCTTCCTCTACCTCCATATCCTCCTGTCTGTCTCTCTGCCTGTCTCTCTGCCTGCCCGGATCACCCAGCCTCAGTCCCGGATACTTCTCGTCCACCTGGTACTCAGCGGAGTCCATACGGACGCCAGTGAGATCCTTGGAGCTCCCTGCAGTGTCCGTCATGCCTCCACAGCTGTTGGAATCGTCGAATCCGAGTTCAGGCGAGGAGGAAGAGATGACAGTGAGCGGTGATTGGTCCATCGATCTGCACACCAATCAGTCAATCGATTGATAGATCAATCGTTTGATATATCAATTAATCAAACGATTGATAGATCAATCAATCAATCAATTCTAGTTGATTGATTGATAAAGACTAAACTATCTAGAGTGTCTATTAGATTGATAGATAAACAATGACCTAAAAGTCTGGTAAAGCTAATGTTAACGTCAGTTTCCGTTTCCTCACTCGTAAGTGCTGTCAGTGATGGGAAAAAGCCTCTATTTGATTGATAAACACTAACCTAGCTAGCACCTCTAATTGATTGATAAACACTGACTTAGCTAGCGCCTCTAATTGATTGATAAACACTGACCTAGCTAGAGCCTCTATTCTCGACTCAATGAGGGGTGGGGAAGGCAGCCTCAAGCTCTCCTGAACAGTGTTACCACGTGCCTGATGATCACTCAGAATGCTCGACACCAGGCTCAGACTCGACGCTGTAGTGGTAGCACTGTTGCTGCTAGAGATCACTGCAGCGCTACCAATTCCCACTGAAAACTTGGGGGTGAGGCGAGCAGGGTCGAATTCTGAGCGTTGTGACGTGTGGGCAGCGTTACCAACTCCGCTTCCCACCGCAGCTAAAGTAAAAATATCACAGTATCAAAAATTAGTCACATTAAAATAGAGACATCAGAAAGAGATAGAGATCAGCAAAGATCAGCAAAGACACAAAACGTAGAAGGTGGCGAAGAATAGAGACGTAGAAGGCGACTAAAGCACTAAGATCCATACCAACATCAGAAAGGACATTCGGTAGGTGAGCGCCTAGACTCCAGAAATCGCTACAAAAACTTAAACGAATGGATAAACTTTAGAGGACTGGAGAAAGTCTGTTCGTATCCCGACCCTGGTTAAGTAGGGATTTAAGGTAAGATGATAATGATGAGTCAAAGTAGAATAGAGATTATATAGGATTATATTATTTTAGATTGTTTTCCGTTAATTATATTCCATCATTTAATGGAATTCAATGGTCTTCTGATTAATTGAAATTAAACTGATTAATTATATTAATTATTAATTATATTAATCCACAAATAAAATTAAAAACAAAATTTTAAGTCAACATCCCAATTTAAAATCAATAGTAAGAGAAAAAAAAGAAAGTTAATGAAAATAAAAATCACATATTAAACAGAAAAATTACAATATCGCTTTCGAGTGAGGAAGCTAAAGCTAACATTAGCTTTACCACTAGCGTAGGGATGACGTCATGAAGTTTTAAATATAATGCGTGTTTACTTTACTTTTTAGACCACTGAAAAAATCTCTAAAAATTTCGAAACACCCGGAGGCAGGGGGCGGACAGCGGGTGTAGCCACTACCAGGCAGGTACATCTACCCAGCGTCACGTAACTGCTTCACCCAGGCTCGTAGGATGCTGTAGGGAAGTGCTAGGTGTAGTGAAGGGTGGTAGTAAAAAGGTGGCTAAAGACGTTTGGTAGTGGCATGAGGAGGTGCAGGAAGTATTGCGGGAGAAAAAACCATTTAAGGAGCGGAGAGATCATAGGACGAAAGAATTATGGGAGAGAACTATAAGGAGTTAAGCTGGAGAGTGGTAGACCACAATTGAGAGGCAAAAGTCTCACATAAGTTAAAATGAAACTGTTAACTTTCCGATCGAATAAACATCACCAAAAATCCGATCGAATAAATATCACCAAAAAACTAATCGAATAAATATCACCAAAAAATTTCGAACACCCGGAGGTAGGAAGCGGACAGCGGGTGTAGCCACTACCAGGCAGGTACATCTACCCAGAGTCACGTGACGAGGAAGCTTCACCCAGGCTCTACCGAGATCAGCCACACTTCTCACTCGGGATCCTCGCAAGTGATGCACTCATACTTACACCCGCTTGTCCGTCCCGCCGTGTTCTACATTCTAATAAATTCCGGCTTATATATAACATCCCACATGATGTTATCTAAAAAGTGGTGTTTTGTTGATTATTTTGGCGTCAATATTAAATTTAAATAATTATAATAATAATATGATAATGATAATAATAATATAATAATAATATAATAGTAATAATAAAGGTTTAACATGCGTTTCCTCATCCGAAGTTGATAGCAAAGACGTCCCCGCAGCACATATCACTATAGATCAATTCACCAAGACAAAGAAAATAAAAGACTATACAAGAACTCATTGCGACATGCTAATGTTGTTATATAATAAAGTAAAGTAAACACGCATTATAGTGAAATGATCAACTATGTTGATATCTATCACTTTCAATATCACATGTCATAACCGTTAGGCAATTTATACCATTTTCCGTGTAACCAGTCCAGTGACTGTCCGAGATTTAACTCTAAGATCAGCGCGGCTGGGATTCGAACCCACGAGGGTTCAATTTACCTCAGAATCTGTCATTTAAAATTTCGTGACGAAATGTAGAAATGTATAGAAATGTAGACAAAGAAAATAAAATATCTCATTGCTACACGCTAATGTTGTTATATAACATAACATTACAGAGTCAGGAAGCAATTATATGCTTGTTTAAGACAATGGAATAACGGAATGTAATGGAATGGAATCATACACTTAGAGAAGAACCCGGGTATAGCAGAGTTGCTGTAGCCGTCACTTTGGCCCAACCCACCAGCCACTCTGTTGCCACTCCCCCACGTCATTCTAGCTAGCTGACTGGCTGATTGACAGTCCGATACAGGCTGAGAGGCGGAGCTAGCAGAGCTTGCTGTTGTGGCAGCAGAATCTGAACTGACCAATGGCGTGAGACCATAGTAATCAGCTACGTCCGGTAGGCCGGCTAGACCATACTGGCCTTTAAGATTAGTGCCTAAAAAGCGAAATTTGATAGAATAAAATTTTAATTCTAAATTAATGCAGATTTAGACAATTTAACACCTCAATTCTCAGCCAGTAGTAATTATATATCCAGGTAATTATATATCCAGTATGCAGCTGATTTAGGCTATTTCACAACGTCCATTTTCAATTTAACGTTAGGCGCAGACTTCTCACAGAACGATATCAGTGACGGGAAAATCAGTGAGAACGCCACAAATGCAGAAGTACAGTCCTTTATGATGTAGGTTTATCCAAGACTATTATTATTAACTCTCTGATGCGACTACTGGACTCACTACTTTGTTGCAACAACTTTAATAGTATCTATTAGAAATTTAGCAAATTAATAGAAAAGAGAATTATCTATAATTTAATGTATCAAGTAAGGCATTTGGATAAAAATTGTCAAAGTTCTTAGACTTCAAAGTAGCTGCATTTATTCTAGACCACCCTGTTCTGCTTTTAAACGTTTTACCACAACTTCAGTACTAATGTTCAAAGTTAAATAGATTGCATCTAGCTGACTATATCCACTTGCTGGAGCCAGTGGCGACGTCGGTAAGATATTCAACCGCGGATCAGTATGCGCTGGGTTCAAATCCTGGGCTCGCCCGTCACTATGCGTACGATAATTGACTGCAGCGAATTATTTTATCTCTACTACACTGTGGCCCAGAAAAAATGATTACTAATCACTAGGCTATCGAGACACTATTGAGATACTGGCTGGAGACAGTGGCGAAGTCGATTAGACACTCGACCATGGATCAGTACGTGTGGGGTTCAAATCCTGTGCTCACCCGTTACTGATATCGCTTTCGAGTGAGGAAACTGACGTTAACATTAGCTTTATGAGCTTTACTTTATCGAGACATACCCTGACGCAAGCAGCCCGATGACAACATCGAGTAGTTGATCTTAACGTCAGGCTCGTGAAGCGCCATGGGAGCCAGCTGCTGCAGCTGAGCTCCTAGCTGCTGCAGCTGCGCCGCCAGCTGCTGCTCCACAAGGTTACCATAGTGATACTGCTGCTGCTGCTGTTGTTCAGGCTTGAACCCGGGAGCAAACGTCTGCTGCTGAACAGCTGGCTCAGCTAGACCTGGCGCCATGCCAACTACGTCAGCAGCTGTTTGACCTTTCTTCTGCCGCTTCTTAGCCGAGTCTAATAATACAATACAATAAAATACAATACCTTACAATACAATTAAATACAATACCATATATTACAATACAATAAAATACAATACCTTACATTACAATACAATAAAATACAATGAAGCACATTACAATACAATAAAATACAATAAATACCATACATTACAATACCATACATCACAATACGATAAAATACAATGACGCACATTACAATACAATAAAATACAATACCATATATTACAATACAATAAAATACAATATCATTTATTACAGAACAATACAAATTAACACATATACACACAGACAAGAACACACACACATTGTCAGTCATTCATGCGTAACATAAAATAAAATAACAACACCTATAGTGCTACAGTCGTCCATAACAACATCAAGCACTATTAATAAGAAATCCGGTGAGCAAAAGGATGGTTCAAAACGGCGCAAATTCCAAAACCCAGAAAACACACACGTGCAAACCTGTTGTGAACGTTTAATATAGCACAAAATTCATATACGCCAATTTTACTTCAATATATCTGTCTATATACATAAGCTTAATATATTTGTCAATATATACTGTTATCAAATATATCTACATGCCAGCTACACCGAGCTAGCATACTCTCAATGGTGTTTAAAATAAAAATTACTTTTGTTTATATTTTATTTATTTTTATTTTAAACACCAATGAGAGTATGACAGCGCGGTGTAGCTGGCATGTAAATCTATTGTAAGTAAATATAAATATAAATATTTATGTAAATGTAAATGTATGTAAATGTTATGTAAATGTAAAAAACAGTAAATATAAATATAGAGAAGTACAGTATTTTACTGACTTGGTGCAGCAGCTGCTGCAGCTTGCTCTGGCTGCGGCAGGCCAGCAGCTGCTACAGCCCCGTTGCCAGGCAGCTGCTGTTTCTGGGTTTTCCGCTGTCTGGGTTTATTCTGCTTCGGCTGCAGCTCTGCCAGCTCCTTCCTGCGTCTCTCGTACTCCAGCTTCCGTTGTTCTGTAGCGTTTCATTCAACACAATCAATCAATCAATAAGAATTTATAGGCCTGTCTTTTGTTGGATAAGTATGAGCGGCGTTTAAATCCTGAGCTCCCACGTCACTGATACCAATCAATCAATCAATCAATAAGAATTTAACGTCCGGTTTCTCGCCATAAGACAATGTCAGGGCCGTCACTTACAAACTCTACACAAACAGGCGCAAAAGCACCACAATTCAATACATCGACAAGACAGATATCAAGACAGATAACAAGACAGATAACAAGACAGATAACAAAACAGATAACAAGACAGATAACAAGACAGATAGCAAGACCCGGATAGCTAACAGACCGATAATCCTGTCTTTCTCCTCTTGAGTCTTGTTCTCTAGAGCCGAGTCCTCACCACTCTCTGTCTCTATCGTCAGCGGCATGCTCTCTATCAGTGCTAGCTGTCGCTGCTGCTCCGGCGTCAGCTGTATGCTCTCCTCATCCTATCAATCAATCAATCAATCAATCGATAGTTAGCGGCATGCTCTCTATCAGTGCTAGCTGTCGCTGCTGTTCAGGTGTCATGCTCTCCTCGTCCTACCAATTAATCAATCAATCAATCAATTAATCAATCAATCGATCGATCGATAAATCAATTAATAATAGTCAGTCAATTGTTCATTAAATCAATCAATCTGTCAGTCAGTCAATTTTTCATAGAAAATTAATTTTCTATCAAAATTTTAGAGAGAAATAATGCGCCAATACCTCGCTCAGTCTGCCGGGTGTAGCTCCAGCAGCTGGGCCAGCAGCTGCAGCAGCTGTCTCAGACTGCTGCTTGCTGGTGTTGAGCAGAGTCTTCAGCAGCTGATTGTTCTGACTCGATCCAGGCTCTGTCTCTGCTTGACCTGCCAATCAATGAATCAATCAGTCAATCAATAAGTCAATTAATCAATCAATGAATCAATCAGTCAATCAATAAATTAATCACTCCATGAATCAATCAGTCAGTCAATCAGTCAATGAATCAATCAGTCATTCAGTCAATGAATCAATCAATCTGTATAACAATCAATCAATCCATCAGTCAATCAATCAATCAGTCAGTCAATCAATCAGTCAGACAATCAGTCAATGAATCAATCAATCTGTAAAACAATCAATCAATCAATCCATCAATCAATCAATCAATCAGTCAATTAATCAATCAGTCAATCAATCAACAATCAGTAAATCATTCAATCGATCAATCAGTCAATAAATGAATCAGTCTATCAATCAATCAACAACCAGTAAATCAATCAATCAATCAATAAATCAGTCTCTCAGTCAAGCAACCCATCCATCCATCAATCAGTCATTTACCCTGGAAATTAATCAATCAATCAGTCAATCAATCAATCAAAGTCAACCATAAGGGACTGATTTATATTTATATGATTTATATTATTAATATCACTCCTACTCATTATATTACTCATTATATTATACTTAATTTCATCCATTTATACTATATTATACTATATTTAATTTATCTATTTATACCTTCAGTCGTTGCAGCAGACGAGCTAGAGCCCAGCTGCTGAGCAGCAGTGTCAGCAGCTGTCACACCAGCAGCAGCTGAACAGCTATCAGCCATATCAGCTGCTGCAGGCCTAGACATCCTCATCTGCCCCTCATCCAACCCACTCGAAGTAGCCACACCCATACCGGCCGCAGCTCCGCCCAACCCAGCCGAAACTCCGCCCATCCCAGCCGTAGCTCCGCCCATCCCAGCCGTAGCTCCGCCCATCCCAGCCGTAGCTCCGCCCAACCCAGCCGAAGCTCCGCCCATCGCAGTTGCTGCTGAAGAAGTGCCGAAGAAGATCTGCGGTCGTACGCAGTTGACGAGCTTCTGAAGATGCGACATGTCTCCGCCTGCCTCCTGCATCATTGCATTGTCAGCAGGGAAGCCTGTACCAGCGTGCTGGGGGTACATCATCCTCGTCGCATCTGAGAACCTGATCTGCTGGGGAGGACCACCTCGGGGGAGCATCATCATTCTGTGCCCAGGTGGAACCAGGGACCCACGTAGCCCCAAGTGGGGTCCAGCCTGGATGTGAGAGCCATGGGGGGTCATTTGGGTAACCCCGGTCTGAACCAAAGAGCCCATAGTATGAGGATCCACATGAGAGCTCGCCACTAAACCACCGGGGACCTGTGAACCCATCATGTGTAGTCCAGGCTGAACGTGAGAACTGGGTGCTTGAGAACCCATAACGTGAGAACCCGACTGAATCAGGGTTCCCGGGTTTTGTGGTCCGATGTGAGACCCAGGCTGGGATACCAACTGAACCGCAGGCTGCAGCCCCATCTGGTGGCCGGATGAGAGCAGTGACCCCTGACTAAGACCCCCAGGGGTTTGGGTAGTCAATATTTGAGGGCCAGACTGCACCAATGAAACAGGGGTTTGAGGTCTCACCACGTGTGGACCAGTGGTTCTATAGACCACGTGACCAGCAGGGGTCTCGTGACGAGACAGGCTCACCACCTGGTGTGGAAACCTCTGAGGTAGATCTGGTCTGAGGAACCTTGCTGGCGTGCCATGAGATGTACCACCTAGCGGCGACCCTGAAATATACACAAGTAATTAATCACAGTTAATCGTTTTTAAAAGCTGGTAAAGCTAATGTTAATGTCAGTTTCCTCACTCGAAAGCAATGTCAGTGACGGGCGAGCCCAGGATTTGAACCCCGCACATACGACACTGGCTGGAGCTAGTGGCGAAGTCGGTTTTAATACTAATCAATAATAGTAATAATTTAAAGCAAAATTAAAATCAATATACTTTTCAAAATAATTTAATTAATTGATTTAAACAAGCAAAGCTAAAAAGCTAGTGGTAAAGCTAACGGCAGTTTCCTCACGCGAAAGCGATGGCGGTCAAATAACTTTCCGATATCGCTACTGGCTCCAGTCGATTCATCAAACCGTAAGTACAAACATACATACATACTTACACACACAAACACAGTAGTTTGATGATTGCAGAGACGCAGCCTATAACTGATTCATCAGCCAATATAGTAAACTTTATAAGCAAAATAAATGAGAAAATTCCTTTTCTCTCTTTCTATCTCTCGTGTTTTATGTCAAAATAGTCATAAATTCCTCCTATCACTTTATCTATCTCGGATCTTACATAAAAAGCCGGCGAAATCCCTTCTCTCTATTTTTCTCTCTCTCTCGTACTTTATGTCGAAATACTGAGAAATTCCTTCTCTGTCGTGTCTGCAGCAAAAGGCAAGTCCTAGATGATGACTCTTGTTCACTGTCTTCCATCATCAAGGAGCACAAACTGATCCAAACACAAGGTCACAGATTCAGAGGTTATGAAGATTGGAATGTTGAAGGATGTTATCCTCTTTAGGAGTAGAAACTAACGCAAAATCGGGATCGACAAAATGATTTGGAATTTTGCTATAATGGGAGGCGGAGTCAGCCGGTGATTGACAGAGGCAGGGGCGGTGCTAGCAATAGGAGGCGTGTCAAAACTGTGATGTCATCTCTCTCTCTCTCTCTCTCTCCTAGTGCACTGCCTACCGGCAGGTCCTTGGTATATAACGCCTCTACTCATCTCTATCTTCAGTCGTTCTCTTCATGTACACATATGAGTGGATCTTTAAATGTTTATCGTACTACTGCAATAATACTGAGATTTAAATTACAAAAATTGTTGATGATCAAAATATAATTACTAAAATAATAATCTATAGAAGTTTATCATGGACAGTTGTTTTTAGATCCTATGTCTTCTAAAAGACGTCCCTGATATCATCCTTGTATGAGGAAACAGGCGTCAAACCTTTATTATAAATATTATTATTATTATTATAAATATTATTATTATTATTATAAATATTATTATTATTAAAAAAGAAGCTCTGTTCTCTATAACTCTGAACTAATAACTAATCTAAACCTCTATAACTAATCTAAACCTCTATAACTAATCTAAACCTCTATAACTAATCTAAACCTCTATAACTAATCTAAACCTCTATAACTAATCTAAAGACCTTCAAAACTGGGTTGAGTGTGAATTAAATTTAATTAAAATGAAACACGAATATTTATAATACACGAAATTGAATGAATCGAGAAATTAGCAAAATTTAAAATAAAACGCGAAACTTAATACTGAACTTCGAAACGTAAGATCTAAATTCTACTATATAAATCACATCAATTAAGCGAGCAGCACTGAATTTGAACCCTGCATCTGCTTGCTCCGAAATTAGACAACATGCTACTGGCGCAGCCCATTAAGACTTCTCTCTTAGAGCACTGCCTACTGGCAGGACCATGGTACATAACGCCTCCACTCTTATCTCTCTTCTGCTTTTCTCTAAACTTCCACATATGAGTGGATCTTTAAATCACCTAACATACCTAATCTCGGCCTGCCTCTGCCTCTTTTTCCTTCCATTCTACCTTCTATGACCTCTTTCTTTCTATAACCTCTTTCATTAGGATTAATTAATTAAAATTAAGAGTCAGTCAGATTTATTTTATAATTTATATGGAGTTAAGAGTCAATCAAATTTATTTTTAAATTAATTGATTAGAGTTAAGAGTCAATTTTATTAATTAGTAAATTAGAAATTAATTAATAAGAATTAACAGTCAATCAGATTAATTAATAAATTTAAAGTTAATTAATTGGAATTAGAGAGTCAATTAGATTAATTAGAGAATTAATTGGTAAGAGATAGGAGTTAGTAAAACACTATTCTATCAAACAACAACGTTCTCGTCTACATCCACACCACCGCCACCTGTCGAACTCTCCTCAGATCTCTCTGGTCTGCAGACAATTCAGCAGCAGCATCATCATCAAAAAGCTAAGATTAACGTCAGTTTCCTCACTCGAAAGCGATGTCAGTGACGGGCGAGCCCAGGATTTGAACCCCGCACCGTCTGATCCGCGGTTGAGTATATCACCGACTTCGCCACTGGCTCCAGCCAGTCCACATCATCATCATCATCATCATCAACATCAACCAGTAGTTAAATAGGAAATGGATAGAAATGGATGTGTGTATTGTATTAGTCAGTGGCTAAATGCTTAGTTGAGAGCTTGGGAAACAGCCAGAACTTTTCTGATTCTGCTGCAATCTATTTACAAATCTCCTAGTATCTAATATGGTACCTTAGCAGGAGAACGCACCTCAGGAATAAAAGAGAGGATACGGGACACAGGGCAACCCACTTTAACCAATGGCTGCTAGTGCTACAGTGATAGCAATAGCATCGTCATCATCGTCTACCAGTGGTTAAATAAGAGATCAATGGCTAGAGGAACGGTCAGAATTTTTCGGGCTCCGTTGCAATATATTCACAGATCTTTTAGTATCTAATATGGGCTCCTAGCAGGAGAATGCACCTCATAAAAAATGAGCGCTAGGGGAAGTTTGGGAACGTTTAGAATGTTTCGTCACCCCCTCTATAATGTTTTTACAGATGTCCTGGTATCTAATACGGGCCCCTAGCAGGAGAATGCACCTCACAAAAACTGAGAGCTAGGGAAATTGAGTTCCCCTGCGTTTCCCGCCACTTTAACCACAATCATCAACTACAACTATTATAGTGATACTGTCTTCTATGACATTATCAAGCACTATAACCAAAGGCCAAGCCGCAGGGGAGAAAGCAAAAATGCTAATTAAAAAATACAATCTAGCAATCAATGTTGATACAAACACTATGAGATTACTGGAATAACACTTACCACACAGTAACTGCGGTTATAATATGAGAAAGTCAGAAAAACTACTAAGGCATTACAGGAAAAGCGAAATCAAAAGTAAAAATATTAAAGCATACATTAAGCGTAATGAAGCAGATTCTATGTAAAGCAAAGCAAAGAGATACCGAGCTAAATGAAGGTCGATACACTAGATTGTGAAAGATAACCAGTTGAAATTTAAAAAAAATGACTTCAATTTTTTATACCAGTAGGATTTTGTGATATACTATATTGAAGCACTATAGTACTGAAGTACTCTCTCTCTCTCTCGCGCTCTTTCTGTATTTCTCTCCCTCCCGCTCTCTCTTTCTCGTTCTTTCTCTCCATCTCTTTTTTCTCTCTCACCCTCTCCTACTTTCTCCCTTGAGCCAAGGTGCTCACAACCGATTGCCCGTGTTGACTTTGATTTGGGTCTTTGTGCTTTGTCGCCTTCTAAGACACGAACAGCCCACGGGTGGTCTATTCTTCAGCAATAATAATAATAATAATAATAGTATAGGTTTAACGTCCGTTTGCTCATCCAAGGATGAAGTCAGTAACGTCCCCACAGCACACATCACTACAGATCAGTTCACCCAGACCAATCTGCAAAAAAAATGTGCTGAAGAGAAGTAAAGTCCTAAACGAAAGCCAGTCCGATGATCAAAAATGGTCAGGGTAGATTGGTTACGTCAACCCGGACACAACACGGAAAACAAAAAGACGCAGAGTAAGAGAGACAGAATTAATGCATGACTATAGAGACCCACCTAGCGAGAGTTCTGTGGGTAGCTGAGACATGAACAGCATGGGATTGAGGTCATGAAGATCTGACCCCGCCCCTGTGGCCGATCCAGGCATCTGATTGGCCGAATCAGCTGTCAGTGACTCGTCAACATCATTCTTCTTCTTTCGCGTTCTCTTCTTCTTCGGTTTCTCATCGGACGACGCCAGACTATCCCCTACATCTTCATATCTGGGCGTGGCCTCAGGGTCAAATCTTTGTCCACCTGACAGAGCCGAGTCAGCCGAACAGGGAGGAGTTTGTCTGACTGAGGAGGCGGAGTCAGCGGGTGATTGACAGATGCCAGGCCTGGCCGATTCACTAGGAGGAGCGGGGGAAGCAACAGGGGGCGTGCCTGAGCTGAGTGACGTCATACTGCTGCTGCCAACGGCTCCCAGCAGTGCAGCTGCTGTCAGCTGTTGCTGCGGCATCATACACAGCTGCTGCTGCTGCATCATACACAGCTGCTGCTGCTGGCCTGAATTAGTTTAACAGCAACATAAATAACAACGGTTTAACGTCCGTTTCCTCGATCCACGATGACATCAAGCACGTTATGACAGCAGTAGGAATCCCGACGTAAAGCTGAGGGGTTGAGTGGCGTAGTACGGATGAAAGCATGGAATTAATCGCTCAGTGACGATACTGATCAACTAGCTGACTCGCGCGTTAAACACAGCTCATGGTTTAGTCGAAATTTAACAATAATGTTGCAATAACAGTCAATAACGTCGCAATAACAGTCAATAACGTTGCAATAACAGTCAATAACGTTGCAATAACCATCAGTAATGTTAATAATGGACACGAAATAAAAAGTGTATGATAATCAAGATCTACAATAAAATACAGCTAATAACTCTGACATTATAGTTTAACGTCTGTTTATGGAGATATATTTAGCGGTTTATAGCAACAGATAGCCTATATAGACAAATACAGTGGCGTATAGAGACAGATATAGAGACAAATACAGCAGTGTATAGAGACAGATATAGAGACAAATACAACAGTGTATAGAGACAGATATAGAGACAAATACAGCGGTGTATAGAGACAGATATAGAGACAAATACAACGGTGTATAGAGACAGATATAGAGAAAAATACAGCAGTGTATAGAGACAGATATAGAGACAAATACAGCAGTGTAGGGAGACATATATAGAGACGGATAAAGAGGTGTACAGGTATAAGGACAGACCACATGCACAGAAAAAACAACAGTTTTCTTCATCATTTTCCATGCTAAATTACAAAGCCTCTATGCATCCTCAGATTCCTGATTTATTCAACTTAGAAATGTAACAGCTCATCGAGTAATTTCACTAAATAAGGTATTCCTGGAATTAACCATAAATAATGATAAATCCATTCATGGATTTACCCATGAATAAAGGTCACTGAAAAATAATTTTTAATACCTCCAAAAAATAGACAAAATGTCGCCTAAAGTAATAGACTCCAATCTAATGTGCAATCCGATACATCCAAGTCAACGAAGTATAATAATAATAATAAGTATATTTATACAGCGCCGCAAGCGTGTACATTTGAAAAATACCTCAAAATCTAGTACATACACGGATATACAAGTCTCCAAATATAGTACAAAATATACCTTATCATGTACTACATAAAATACCACCAAACATAGTAAATAAAACACCTCCAAACATGCCACGTAAAAAATTTCAACTCTAAGAAGTAAAACAGGTAAGAATTTGGTGATTCTGCAAATAAAACAAATACTACAAAATTATAAAAACCCCTTTCATAAATATACGCACTTGTCAGTGAACTAGTTCTAGTTAAGTTTGCTGTAATTGTTGACTATTACTGATATGGAAAACAAATAAAAAGGTTGAAGGAATGTCAATCTAGAGAACTGCATACTCATATAGCTTATTTTGAAGCACAGGTTTTTAATTATAATTTGAACTCTAACACACTATTTAAAATCACTCTAATATAATGTAATGTTATTATACGAGTATAAAGATGAGCATCAATGGGTGTTCAACCGGATAGGACGCCTTGCGTCCTCTTTGATGGCCTAGTTTTTTACTTATTTCTTATGCGAATTTTTTGTTGTTGTTTTATTTTGCACTTACAGGACGTATTGCACTTATGACTAAGATTCTGATAAAGCTTATTTAATATTATTTGTCACACGTTCATTGATGTGATTACTCTGTGAATTTTGTGAAACTTTGTGTAATAATAAAACATATATTTTCTTCTTCTTCTTCAATGGACTTGATACTCCATTTAGTGAAGTTGGCTTATTTAATCATTTTATTTCTATGAATTGTGTTGTTTTGTATTACATAGTGTTGTATCGTATAATGTTTATTGTTTTGTATTGCATAGTGTTGTATTGTATTTTAATGTGTAATATTTCTGCATTATGGCAGATATCATTGATTCATTCAGATTCATCTTCCCTGACGGCCGTTGTCCAACTATTAGAACTATCTGATGCCCTGAATTACTAATAATTTTCTATTTTTAAAATTTATATATTATGTCAGTGCATTTGGTGTCTAGTTAATGCTGAATTAAACATATCTATTTATTTATCTACCTATGTATCAATCTATTTATCTATCTATCAATCAATCAATAAATCAATCTATCTATCTATGTACCAACGTACCTACCTACCTACTCCTACCTATCTAACTAACTATCTATCTACCTACCTACCTACCTATCTAACATTGAACTAAAAGAATATTATTTTTATTACAGAAATCTTATTGAAACCCACCACTCAACCTATTTCATTTCACAAGCAGAAATATACCTTAGTAACAGCTACCACAAGATTACTATTACATAAGAGCAGCACATAGCACATAATAACACACATCACATAGCAGCACATTGCAAACACATAAAAGCATATAGCATAACATAGTAACACATAGCAGCATATAAAGCTTGATTCTGCGCAGCTTATAAAGCTTTTAACTACGAACAAGTACAGCATTAACTAAACGCAAGCAATATCGACTTGAACTTAACGAAAGAGAAAAGGCGATGGAACCGAGACACTACAACTGACTTAGATGCATTTTGTTACAACCTTATAATAATAGCAGTAAAGGCTTAACAGACGTTTCCTCATCAAAGGATGATGTCAGGGGCGCTATTTTACAATCATACCTTATAATCTTACATTATATATTATGAGCTAACATTAAAATCTTACATTTTAATCTTATACCATTATCCTACATTGTAATATTATATTACAAACTAACCTTATAATCCTATACAATAAACTTACATTATAATCTTACATTCCAATCTTACACTAGAGTCTTACACTATAATCTTACACTGTAATCATACATTATAACCTTATATTATAATCTTACATTATAATCTTACATTACAGTTAACCTCTTATGTTTACATATTACGACATCTTAGGTCTATGTCTTAACCTATTGGCATTCGTTACACCCTGGTAAAACTAAACCAAACCTATCAATCCATTGATTTAACGCCCAATTTCTCATCCTAACGCTTTGTCAGGGACGTCTCGAGACCTACCATCTATGCTAAACTAAATCAATAAAGACAAATATTTGTCGACCCCTTTTCTGGATTCTCAATTGTTTTGCTGCTTTAAACCTTACTTCAGCTCAATGGTTCGATTTGTCTCAATAGTGCTCGAGTTGTCATGGTTGACAGTAGCACTCTAACAGTTGTTATCATCGTACTAATCACTCAAATATGAAATATACTACAATTAAGACCGAGGATTTGAGACAGTCTATTCGTATCCTGACCCTAGTTAAACTGAGACTCAAGGGAAGATGACTATGATGATTGATGATGACGATGATAACGATGATGATGATCATGATGATCATGATGACGATGATGGTGATGACAACAATTAAGACCGCCTACCTGCTGCAGAACTCTCAGCTGACACAGCAGCTGAAGCAGCTAACACCGAGTCCCCTGACGTCAAACTGGCAGCTGCTGATGACTCATAGCTACCAGCTGGACCTAGTTGCTGGCCTGTAGCAGCAGATTCATCGAAGCCGGCAGCTGAAACAGCTGGCATTCTCGCGTGATCGACCGTAGCGCCGAGAAGATCAAATCCTGCCGATGGGGCAGTACCGACGTGGGGAAAACCAGCCCCCGGAAATCTTGACCCTAAAACATTTAATTTAATTTAAAAATTAATTAATTAATTAATTTTAATTAATTAATTTAATTAATTAAGTGTATTCGTGTCCTGACTCTGGTTAAACTGGGATTTAAGGGAAGATGATGATGATGATGAATTAATTAAATTAAATTAATTTAATTAGAACATTTAATTTCATCGTTTATCAGGATATTGCTTCAAGTATTCCCAGTTAAAAGTGTAAATCTAATAAAAATTTTAATATATAAAATGAATAAGTGTAAAGAAAAATGTATCAGTATAAATATTCGTATCATTTAGATATTTAAATAAAATTATTATTATTTTGTTAGCAGAAGATTTTCATTATATATAAGATTACATATTTTATACGAAGAAACAAAACACCCAAAGCATTAGCCTAATACTTATTACTCAAAATCTCTAACATTTAGATATGATTTTAACATTTCATTTAGAGATAATTAATATGATATAAAAGCAGCGGAAACAAGATAATACCAAATCTAAGCTGAGACTGGTCCATGGGAAATCGATGTCCAGGCATGGGAATTCCCCCGGAAATACCGCTAGCATCGCCAGGAGGAAGCAGATATGGTCTCTGTTGGTCCATGAAATGCTGTGGCCGCTGATGCTGCAGCTGTTGCTGCTGCAGCTGCTGCTGCTGCTGCATCAGCAGCTGTCTGCGCTTTTCAGAATGCTCTCTCTGCTGAAATGATTCACTGAATGGATTGTTCTCATCCTAATCCATCAATCAATCAATCAATCTTTATTTCAATCAATCAATCAAGCAAGCAATCTTTCTTTCAAGCAATCAATCAAGCAATCACTCAATCAATCATTCTTTTTTAATCAATCACAAAAACAATAACTCAATCATTCTTTCAATCAATCATCTTTTCATCAAAATTTAGACCTATGGCAGAAAGAGATGGGTTTTTAGCTTGCACAGGAAAGTACCAATACAGTTATGAGATCGAAGATCATGTGGCAGAGAGTTCCATATTTTCGAAGCAGAAAACATGAAGGAGCGTCTGCCCATGGCAGTTTTAATGTTTTGTACAACATTGATGGTCCAAAATAAAGTTTAAGCATAATGTTTAAGTAAATTTTCTAAATTAGAGAACTAAACTAGCTTAATTACATTAAATCCAGCCCTGTAGCTTGTTTTAATTAATGAGACACGGCAAATTGGTGTTTCCACTATATAGATACATTTAATACATAAAATAAAAATTTTATTAATTAATATGTTTGAACAAAACATTATCCCGACCCTGGTTAAACTGGAATTTAAGGGAAGATGATAATGATGAATGTTTGAACAAAACAGAACAACCAACGGAAATCAGCTACAACGTGGCAACAAGAAGCTTGCAGTATGAGCCAAAAACCAAACAGATATTTCCTCAATCATAAATCAACAAATAAAAATTCAATCTAAAATTAAAGTAAACAGTTTTAAATTAGTTAAATTAGTCAGACTTTGTGTGCTGCGGGGACGACCCTAACGTCATCCTTTGATGAGAAAACTGACGTTAAACCTTTACTATTAATATTATTATTATTATTATACTGAAACAATTAAATTAATACTAAAAGTAATATTTAATATAAAAAATAGAAAATATATTAAAAGCCGCACCCCTCCGAGTATGGTAGCTCTTGGCAGCCTGCCAACAAGCCCGAACTGCTGCTGCAGCTGCTCCTGCTGCTGCAGCTGCTGCCTGATCCTGTTCTGCACGTACATGTCGTACTCCTGCCTAGCTGAGGCTGGCAGCCTGGCTGTCCCCGAGGCCCCGCCCTGAGCTCCGCCCATCATACTGCTACTAGCCACGCCCATTCTCATATCTCCGCCCATTGTTCCAGCGGAGAGGCCGTCACTCTGCTCGGAGGCCTCCAGGTGTTGTTGTGGTAGGGAGCTCTGAGGTGGCTGTGGAACACTGAGGTGAGCCCAGCCACTGCCCAGTGGGCGGTCCTACAGAGACGATTGACCAATAGAAGATCAGATGACAATACAGTCAACAACAATCGACCAATAGCAGTTAATTTCTCTAGTGTTATCGGTAGGTAGGTCCAATATACTTATTCCTACTGCAAACAATTGAACAAATGATGACACTGAAACATTACTAACTGATATATATATATATATATATATATATATATATATATATATATATATATATATATATATATATATATACACATGCATATACACCACTCACGGGGGGCAGCTTATATATTGCTGTTTTACATATTGTTTTAGGCATATATATATATATATATATATATATATATTATATATATTTATGTGTGTGTGTGTTTATATGTGTGTATGTTTATATATATATATATATATATATACAGTATACATATATATACATATATATACACATGTATATATATAATATACATGCATATATATATAAACATATAAACACCACTCACGGGGGGTAGCTTAGCCTTGTACTCGCTGATGAGTGACTTGTGAGAGCGGAGCTGCTTGCGTAGAGCATCGAGCTGTTTCTGTAGGTTGCTCTGCTCCTGAGTAGTGTTCGCTAAGTTAGCCGCGTCTGACTCTGACAGCTCGTTACCGTTCTTACGTGCCTGCGACACAATACAATTTGATACAGCGCAATACAATACAATACAACTTGATAGAGTGTAATACAATAAAATACAACTTGAAAGAGTGTAATACAATGAAATACCAATTGATACAGTGCAATACAATACCACTTGATACAGTGCAATACAATACAATAGCACTTGATACAGTGCAATACAATACAATAGCACTTGATACAGTGCAATACAATACAATAGCACTTGATACAGCGCAATACAATGACATACCACTTGATACAGTGCAATGCAATACAATAGCACTTGATACAGTGCAATACAATACAATAGCACTTGATACAGTGCAATACAATACAATAGCACTTGATACAGTGCAATACAATACAATAGCACTTGATACAGTGCAATACAATACAATAGCACTAGATACAGTGCAATACAATACAATAGCACTTGATAGAGTGCAATACAATACAATAGCACTTGATACAGTGCAATACAATGAAATACAACTTGATTGAGTGCAATACAATACAGTATACAAAACCACTCGATACAGTGCTACACAATACAGTGTACAATACCATTTGATAGAGTGCATTACATTATAAAATACAAGACAATACCACTTGATACAGTGCAATAAAATACACCATACAAAAGAATCACACTCGACACAATACAGAATACAATACAATACGACTTGTGGGATACCGTTGTATGTTGTATACAGTACAATGCAATACAATACCACTTGATACAGCTCAATAAAATACAGAATACAACGCAATAACACTTGATATAGTGCCCTATAATGCAGAATGCAATGAAATACCACTTGCTACAGTGCAATACAGGACAGCAAACAATACAATACAATACCACTTTATGCAGCGCAATACAATACAGAAGAAAATACAATACCAGTTGATACAGCGCAATACAATACAGAAGATAATACAATATCACTTGATACAATGCAATACAGAATACAATGCAATACATTTGATAGAGTGCAACGCAACACAGAATACAATACAATACCACTTGATACCGTTCAAATGACTAATCAGCTTGATTGACAGTTTTGCAAAATTAACTTATTCGACTGACAGCTGAATTCACTAACCACTCGTTGCTTAGCGTTGAGCGATTTCTTGGTTTTCCTGTATTTGGCCACCTGCTGCTCTAGCGCTCGTATCTGATCGGCTAGCCACGCCTCCTGCAGTATCATCCAATCCTCATACTTCAGTCTCACCATCTTCTGCTCGTTATCCTCAGACCCTGCCCCTGTTTTATCACTGTCCCCACCCCCTTCCCCCTCCAGGCCACCGCCCCCCTCTGCTTTACTCTCCATTGCTGCTGCTGCTGCTGCAGCGGCTGCTGCTGCAGCAGAACCTAGCAGAGTTAAATGTAATAATTCATAAATAAGTAACAGAAATCAATGAAACTGCGATAGTTTTAACAAAGAAAGCTAACGTTAACGTCAGTTTCCTCAATCATTTTAAAAATCACTGTTATTATTATTATTCGAGCGTGGAAACTGATGTTTTCCACGCTCGAATAATAATAATAAAGGTTTAATGTCCGTTTCCTCATCAAAGGATGATGTCAGGGACGTCCCCACAGCACACATCACTACAGATCAATTTACCCAAATCAATCTGCAAAAGAAATGTGCTGAGGAGAAAGCGATGACAGCAACGGGCGAGCCCAGGATTTTAACCTCGCACATACTGATCCGTGGTCGAGTGTCTTACCGACATCGCCACTGCTACTGATAAGTTGTAACAGATATATAAGCGTACGTATATGACAAAGCTAAGGCCAAGTTATATCTCTACGTCCATAGTATCCATACGCTAACAGAAAACACTTGTAGATGCCTATTTAACCAATCAATCAATCAATAAGAATTTAACGTCCGGTTCCTCGCCATAAGGCAATGTCAGGGACGTCAAAGTCAGGGATAATTCAGGGACTATTCAGTCAGAGACCATCCTTGTCTGACAAACCAGACGCAAAATTTTAATAGTAAACTATATAATATATAAAAACCCTGACATCACTTTCGAGCGAGGAAACTGACGTTAACCTTAGCTTTACCAGCTTTAGCATTAATAAAATAAATGTAAAAACTATATATATAATGTTAGTAAACTATATAATAAAATAAATGTATAAGCTATATATAAAATGTTAGTAAACTATAAAATAAAATAAATATAAAAACAATATAAGATTTTAACAGTAAACTGGATAACTCACCAGGAGGTGGCAGCGGCGGGGGCTCAGGGGGCTTCACCGGGGGCGGCTGACCCAGAAGAAACGACCCCGGGACTAGGGCCCCGCCACTGGCCCCGGCTGGGGGCTGGGGCGACTGCATGACCCCCAAGGGAGGGGCAGCAAGGTGGGGCTGCCCTCCAGGCATGAACATTCGAGGGGCCGATGCCCCAGGCGGCATCATCTGATAGGAGGGCTGACTCCCCATCATCATACTCCCCGGCCTGAGCTGCTGATGATAGGGAGTGAGAGAGCGAGGGGGAGGGGGGTAGGGGTGGAGGCCTGTCTCAGTCAGCTGATCGCCTGCCTGCCACTGCATTCGTGACTGCTGCTGCTGCAGCTGTTGCAGCTGTTGTTGCTGCTGCAGCTGCTGCTGCTGTAGGCTAGAGTAATATATAAAAATATTAATAATCATCAACGTCATCATCTCTTGAATCCCGGTTAAACTAGGGTTGGGATTAAATAGCATATAATGATATAAAACAGGCAGATTACCAATTATTCAATCAGCATTTCATATCTAGAGTCAATTATCACAAGCCACAGGTTTACATATTAAAGCCATATAAATATATTACATATATCTATTTTACACATACACTGTATATTTGAATGGAAAAATATACAATGTGGTTTTTTCAAAGTAAGCAGGTTTTATAAAAACTTGCACTAAGAGCGAGAGATCTTACACTATATACATGTTCTATACCATGAACCTGCCAGTAGGTAGTGCACCAAGACAGATAAGTTCTAAGAATGAACTTACTATAACCTATAAACTATGAACCTATTAATCATCGACAGAGCTGATGCTCTTTCCTGGTAGCCAACTTTCGACTGGCAAGTTTGCAAAAAAGTTTCCGAGATACAATTACGTAAAAAAACCAAACCTGTGTTCTGCAGAACCCTGGTGCATCATCATCAGCTGCTGTTGCTGAAATTGCAGCTGTTCCTGAGAGGAGGAAGGCAAGGGAAAACTATCGCTCAGCTGCTGAAATCCCTCTGCCATAACGTCCACCCCCAGCTTCTCAAAGTCTGCGTCCGTCAGCTCCACGCTGGACTCCACGGTAGAAGCCGTGTTAGCAGCCGGTGCTGCGGTGCCATCAACCAATGAAGCAGAGGTGCCACTGGTTGGCACCGAGGAGCCACTAGCCGATAGAGCGGTGCCAGTGGCTGGTAAAGCGGTGCCGGTGGCTGGTAAAGCGGTGCCAGTGGCTGGTACAGCCGTGCCAGAGGCTGATGTGCCGGCGGCTGTAGAAACAGTTAGCTGGTCAGCAGCTGGTGTTTCGCTGGCTACAGACGTGCTAACGGCTGTGCCGACAGGGTAGCTTTGTGTCGTGGACTGCGTTGTTACAGAGACAATGGCTTGTTGTTGTCGTTGTTGCCCGGCAGACATTGCAGCCTGTGGCACAGTGCCCATAGAAGACAACATTTGTTGCTGTTGTTGTTGTTGTAGAGAGCCCACAGAGGCCATAGCTTGTTGTTGTTGTTGTAGCACGCCAACAGTTGCGAGGGCTTGTTGTTGTTGTTGTAGCACACTAACAGACGATATGATTTGTTGTTGATTAGACTGGTTCATTGCCTGACGTTTCTGCTCCTGTTTCTCCTACACAACCAAAATATAGAATAAAATACAACAAAAATATAAGAGTTAGACTAATAAAATACCGTGCAATATAAGAACTCATATATAAAATACAAAAAATATAAGAATAGCAATAATAACATACAATGGAATATAAGAACTAAATAAATAGAATAAGATGCAATACAAGAAAAAATACCGTGCCCCATAAGAAGCAAGTTAAGAAACACATAAGCTTCCTCGCCCTAAGGTAATGTCAGGGACGTCTCTTGCAGACTCTACACAAGCAGGCGCCAAAGAACCACACAATGATGCCTGAGTACACAGAGACCATAAGAGAAAGTTAGATCAAAACAGTGCAAGTCCATGATCCAACGCAAGCGGATCAAAGTTTAGACCAATGGCAGAAAGAGATGCCACAAAGTTCCATATTGTCGGAGCAGAAAACCTGAAGGAGCATCTGCCCATGGCAGATTTAATGTTTGGTAGTAAATTGGTACAGTGCTACTTACAATTACAGACCAACGTTTATCACTCGGCCTTTAAACAATTTAATAATTATCGGCACACGCCTGTTCCAGAAGATCCTCCAGCAGCAGCGGCTGATCCTGCAGCAGCTTGTTCTGCTGCTGCACTGACCCCGCCCCCATCTGACTCACCACGCCCCCCGCTCTCACCTGTCCATATCCGCCCATCATCACCATCTCACCGCCCTGCGGCATCATTCCGCTCCTCAGTGGCTGAAACATGTGCGGCGGAAATCTCATCCCGACAGGATGACCCCGGATTTCGGCCGATATCATTCCGTAGGGAGGCCTGGCCGCTCCCATGGTGGCTGAACCGGCTTCGCTTAGCCCGGGCATGTAGTGGCCGCGCTGACCAATCAGATGCGGAGGATATCTCTCGCCGGTGGACGGCCCGTATAGTCTAACTCCGCCCATTACCATGCCCCCCGGACCTCTGAAGGTCCGTGGTTGGTTGAGGAGAGCTCCAATGGCCGACATCGTCGTGGTTACCGTGGAAATACCCGACGATAGACTCATCTGCTCTGTAGGTCCGGGGTATCTCGTCTGAGAGAGCGACACCGTTGCGAATCTCTGCGGGGCCTGCTCGCGAATGTTCACAGAGCCGGGGATGTACATTCCGGCGTAAGCTGGTCTAGCAGCAGCGGTGAAGCCCGCAGGTAAGCTCATAGAACTCAAGGCAGTACTGACGAGTGCATCGCTAGAAGTGGTAGCGCTGTCCTTATCTTCCGTTGCTGCGGCTGAATTCTCGGAGACACCGGCTGATGCCGTCCCCGCAATACCTGAAGCCGGCGGTAGAGTCGCCGCTGTTGATGCAACGCCGGAACCATCTGCGCCGGCTGATGATTCTGAAGCGATTGAGCCGACTATGGAATGCGCAGCCGCATCAGTCGCTGAGGAAGATTCGTCTGATGGCTTAACCAGCTGACCATCAGCCGCTGGCACTCGTTGAGCCGTGGTGCCAATAAATTGAATTCCGGCTGCCATAACATCCGGCTGCTCCGAAGGCACGGAGTATGCCATGTGATGCGGCACGGTGCCAATCATCCGTTGAGGTAAACCTGTGGTGCCGGAGGGCCTTGATGTTGTCATGGACTGCCTCATCCACTGTTGTCTCAGTCTAACCTGAAAACAATAAACAAACATTTAAATATGAGCCAGTTCTTGCTCCTCTATAAAAATACATTAGATTATATAATATCCTGTACTAGCTTGTTGGCATCACTAGCTTGTTGACATCACTAGCTTGTTGGCATCACTAGCTTGTTGACATCACTAGCTTCTTGGCATCACTAATTTGTTGACATCACTAGCTTGTTGGCATCACTAGCTTGTTGACATCACTAGCTTGTTGACATCACTAGTTTGTTGACATCACTAGCTTGTTGACATCACTAGCTTGTTGATATCACTAGCTTATTGACATCAATAACTTGTTGAAATTACTACTGTGCAAATGATGCTGTAAAGCTAAGCTTTAAAGGCCGTTTCTACAAGCCCCGAGGCTTTATTTTATCATCATCAACATTCATTATCATCTTCCCAACAATCTCAGTTTAACTAGGGTCAGGATATGAATAGACCTTCGCCAGTCATCTCTGTCCCACACCAATCACAATATGCCCATACCATTCCAATCTTTAATTAGTCTAGGCCAACAAATCTCAAGTCAAATCTTAATATGCCCATACTGTTCCATTCGTTTACATTTTCGTGGATATTTCAGAATTTATTTTACGATCTGAAGAAAAACTGGAAATATCATGCAACTTTCTACAAAATACTACTGAAAGTTTATGAGGTCATATGCATGCTGCCAGTAAAATTACATAATACAAGATAAATTCGGATTAAGAAAACAATTTGAAAATAGAAAAGGATGCAGTACAAGAGAATCTACATGGGTATTGTGAGTCCTGTTAACGCCACTTATAGCGGGAAAATGAGAGTTTGTTATGCTTCATAGACTTTGAGAAAGCTTTTGACAAGGTAAACAAGGGTGAAGATGTTAGAAATTTTTGGAGAAATCGGAATGGACTGGACAGACAGAAAATTAATTATGAATCTTTACATGCATTAAAACGCAATTAATTATCAACGTTCAACAGAAGTTATCAAAAGAATAAAGAATATGCAGGGCAGCCTCAAAAATCGATTTCGGCAATGACACTGCTGTATAACTTTTCATTGTCGATACAAACCTGGTTGTCCATACTCATCTGCTGCTGCTGCAAGATAAACCCTGGCTGCTGCAGCTGTCCCCTCTGCTGCTGCAGCTGATACATTCTGGCCCCACCCTCACCATACAAACCCTGCTGCTGCTGCTGCAGCAGCATCATCTGCTGCTGATGTTGCATATACTGCTGCTGCTGCAGCAGCTCTAGTTGTTGCTGCTGACCCACCGGATCGCTACCAATTCTAAAATCCCCAGGCATTCTCGATAAATCCCCAGGAAATCTAGATAAATCCCCGGCAAATCTCGATAAATCCCCAGGCACTCTCGATAAATCCCCAGGAAATCTCGACAAATCCCCAGGAAATCTTGATATATCCCCAGGAAATCTCGATAAATCCCCAGGCATTCTGGCTCGCTCCTGTAGCATGAACCTCTGCAGCATCATCTGCTGCTGCTGCTGAGATCCCAATCTTTCTAAATCCGTCACGCCGGGGGGTAGGCGGACCATCAGAGGCCCCCCTCCTGAGCTCACCTGGGTGTAAACCGACCCCTGGGACCCCGCCACTCCACCCTCGGCCGATGAACCGAGACCTGCCGAACTGAAACCCATCACAGCCCCGCTTGATGCCGCTGAGCCAGCAGTGGTGCCGTAAGCCGTTGAGCTGTCAGCCGCTGACACCGGGCTCTCACTAGGCACTGAACTGGACGGCATAACACCGCTCGGCGTACTATCCGTAGCCACCGCGGCTGAGGAGCCATCAGTGATACCGCTGGCTGGTAGTGGCGTAGCCAGTCTACCGGCTGACACGGCTACACCAACCATCCCACTTGACAACGAAGAAGCCGCTACACCGGACGCTCCGGTCGGCCCAGCGTTTGCTCCAACATTTCCCTGACCAATCAAAACTTCCAATGCGACCGAAGGCACCGTAGTCACAGTATCGTGCGAGTCGACACTCTTCTCTGCGGGTTGATCTTCCGGGCTGTCTGACGTTGGCGGTAAGATCCTGGTACCAACGGAGAACGGTAGACTTTGGGCGGCGCCTATGGCAGCAGCTACATTAAATCCTGGCGTAGCGCCGGACTCAACCGCAACACTGGTATCAGCTGTGGTACTTGGTACAGCAGACGGTAAGCTTGAAGCTATTCCCGGTGCATCATCAGCGCCAGGCTCAGGTTTTGAGCTAGACGCTGGCTCAGCCGCATCGCTCTGAGCCGCCCCAGATTCATCCTGATTGACTTCTCCAGATTTATCAGCCGGTTTGCTTTTATCCTTCTCATCCACATCATCACCGACTCCATCCACCTGGAAATCTATTCCATCTGCATTAACCCCGTCCCAAATGTTCACCAGTTCCGGATCGTCAACGTCCATTATGTTTGGAAAAGCACAGCGCTCTATATCATCGTGAACCATCATGTCCTCATAACCTAACGCGCCCCGCAGTACCTTCATGTATTGGCCAATCACATCGTAATTACAAAATCCATCTTTCGTCTTCTCTTCGCTTTCAGAGAAGTCTGAGTTAACAGTTGATGTTGAAGTTAAATTTTCATCTCCACCGTTCAGCTGATTGTTTCCAGAATTTCTTGCTGAAATATTTCCAGCGTCCATCGCCATCTCGTTAAAGCAATCTGATTCGTCGTCGAAGCATCCGTCCATCTGCGCAGTTTTCGATATTCCTGCTTCGCTAGAACTCACTCCTGAATCCTGATTTCCCTCCGACGGAGTTGCCGAAGCCTGTTTTGGTGACAGCTGTTTCTCCACCAGCTCCTTGCCTCCGGGCGCAGATTCACCGCCTGACTCTATCTGGCTGGCAACCTTTCCGGATACACTCCCACCTCCAGAACTCACTCCAGCCGATATATTTCCAGATGTATCGCTTCCACCCGCGATGGAGGCGGTCTGCGATTTTCCCGTCTCAGTTTCATCGCTCGAAGCCGATTGGACGGTAGACGCAGAGGCATGGCTTGAATGAGAGCTACTCCCACTCTCCGGCTTCTTTCGCTGACTGAACTCTAAAAACTTTGCCTGAAAGTCTGTCTGCGCTTTCTGCGCAGCATCCGTCTTATGACCCGAATGGGTTTCCACCTCCGTCGATTTCCCATCTCCATCCTTCTGCTGGTGAACTTTTCCCACGACGTCCTGGCTGCTAGTCGCAGTCGTATGAGGCTGAGACTGCGAAGTCGTATGAGACTGAGAAGTCGTATCAGACTGCGAAGTCTCGGAGGCAGCGGTAGCCGGAGTAGCGCCAGTGGACCCAGAGGAGTCTATGATTCCAAGATGGACGTCAAATATGGACTTGTCGTGCTGGTCGGTTAGGGCGGTGTCAAGTTCTGGGTCAGCGTACTCCAGTAGGTTGAACCCATCCTCTTCTGTGCCTGTAAACCAATCAATCAATCAATCAATCAATATGAATCAGGTATACCAATCAATCAATATGAATTTAATCAGTCAATCAATAAAAATAAATAAATCAATTTAGAAATGAATAATAATAATTATAAATAAAAAATAATTAAAAAATAATAATAAATTAATAATAATATAAATAATAATATAAATAATAATAAAACTTAGAAATAAATCAATCAATAAGAATTTAACGTCCGATTCCTCGTCATAAGGTAATATCAGGGACGTCTCTTGCAGACTCTGCGCAAACAGGCGCAAAAGTACCACACGATGCCAACTGAGTAAACAGAGTCTTCTTCGGTGCCTGTAAACGAGCGTATGCCATTAACTAACGACACGATTGGTAAAAGTGTTCGATAAAATGATCGTGTTCAATCATTCAATAATCGTTCAATCATTCAACAGTCGTTCAATCATTCAATAATCGTTCAATCATTCAACAGTCGTTCAATCATTCAATAATCGTTCAATCATTCAACAGTCGTTCAATCATTCAATAGTCGTTCAATCATTCAACAGTCGTTCAATCATTCAACAGTCGTTCAATCATTCAACGTTCAATCATTCAATAGTCGTTCAATCATTCAATAATCGTTCAATCATTCAACAGTCGTTCAATCATTCAATAATCGTTCAATCATTCAACAGTCGTTCAATCATTCAATAATCGTTCAATCATTCAATAATCGTTCAATCATTCAATAGTCGTTCAATCATTCAATAGTCGTTCAATCATTCAACAGTCGTTCAATCATTCAATAATCGTTCAATCATTCAACAGTCGTTCAATCATTCAATAGTCGTTCAATCATTCAATAGTCGTTCAATCATTCAACAGTCGTTCAATCATTCAATAATCGTTCAATCATTCAACAGTCGTTCAATCATTCAATAATCGTTCAATCATTCAATAATCGTTCAATCATTCAATAGTCGTTCAATCATTCAATAGTCGTTCAATCATTCAATAGTCGTTCAATCATTCAATAGTCGTTCAATCGTTCAATAGTCGTTCAATCGTTCAATAGTCGTTCAATCATTCAATAGTCATTCAATCATTCAATAGTCGTTTAATCATTCAATAGTCGTTCAATCATTCAATAGTCGTTCAATCATTCAATAGTCGTTCAATCATTCAATAGTCATTCAATCATTCAATAGTCGTTTAATCATTCAATAATCGTTCAATCATTCAATAGTCGTTTAATCATTCAATATCTGGTTACAGCAGTGATTAATAATTTAAATATAAGCAATAATTAAGTATTAAAATCATCACCAGAATCAATCAATCATATTATATTCATATTATATAATCATATTGTATTGCACTATTGCACTGTATAGTAGTGTATTGTATTGTAGTTCAATGTATTGTATTGTATTGCACTTTATTACATTATATTGTACTGCATTGTATTGCAGTGTATTGTAACGTATTGATACCGAGCAGATCTTCAAAGTGATCATCACACTTCTCATCACCCAACTGATCTGAACCCATGTGACCTCCCTCACCCCCACTCCCTCCCTGATCAGCCACTACCATCCCACCCCCACCAAACATCCCCCCTCCTCTGCCTCCACCCATCTCAGAATACTCCGCCCCCATTCCCCCCAGAGAAACCTGCTGGGGGTCCATGTGCCTCATCTGAGGCTGCATCAGCCTCTGCTGCTGTTGTTGTTGCTGGCCCACCCATCCCATCATCATAATCTGCCGGCCGCCCATCATCTGGGCCGGCATCATGATCATGCCGCCGCGCGGTGCAGCTACGCCGCCGCTCACCGGCTGCTGGTCGTAGCCACCGAGCGACTGAGACCGGCTCATCATGTCGAGCATTCTCTGCTGCTGGAGATGCTGCGCGTGGAACGAAGGCGGCATGGAGGCCGAGTCGACTCCAGGGACACGGGGAGCACGCAGCGGAGCACGAAACCTCTCAGTCATCATCTGCTGCAGTCAATCAGTCGATCAGTTAATCAGTCGATCAGAAAATCAGTCGATCAGTCAGTCGATCAGTCAGTCAATCAGTCAGTCAATCAGTCAGTCAGTCAGTCAATCAGTCGATCAGTCAATCAGTCAGTCAGTCTATCAGTCGATCAGACAATCAGTCAGTCAGTCAATCAGTCAGTCAATCAGTCAATTAGTCAGTCGTTCAGTCAGTCGATCAGACAGTCAGTCAATCAGTTAGTCAGTAGATCAGTCAGTCAGTAGATCAGTCAGTCAGTCGATCAGTCAATCACTCAGTCAGTCGATCAGTCAATCACTCAATCAGTTAGTCAGTCAGACAACCAGTCAGTCAGTCAGTCAGACAGTCAGTCAGTCAGTCAGGCAATTACTCCGGCTCAGCAAAATCAGCAGTACTTTGTTTAATTAATGACATATAAATAGTCAGTAATCTTATATGTGCGTGTGTGGGTGTGTGTGCCTGCATACGTATATATATATATATATATATATATATATATATATATATATATATATATATATAATATATGTGTGTGTGTGTGTGTGTGTGTGTGCGTATATATATATATATATATATATATATATACATATATATATATATAGATATATATATACACACACACACACACGCACTTATAAAACGAAGAAGAGAAGAGCTTACAGAGGACTAATTGATGATGATATGGTTTGGGACAGAGAGAACTGGAGAAGGTCTCATTCATATCCTGACCCTATTTTAACTGGGATCAATGGGAATATCATGATTAAGATTATATATACCTATAATATAAAAGAGGTCATAGAATGTAGAATGGAAGGAAAAAGAGACAGAGGCAGGCCGAGATTAGGCATGTTAGGTGATTTAAAGACCCACTCATATGTGGAAATGAAGAGGAAAGCGGAAGACAGAGAAGAGTGGAGGCGTTATATACAATGGACCTGCCAGTAGGCCGTGCACACTGAGAGAGAGAGAGAGAGAGAGAGAGAAAGAGAGAGAGAGACAACAAGCTACCTGCTGCTGCCTGATATCCATAAAGCCTGCAGACACACTGCCCGAAGGCTGCCCGGCCTCGCTGAGCTGTTGTTGTTGTTGTTGTAGCATCATCTGGTGCTGCATGACCTGCTGCTGGTATCCCACGGGTAGCTGTCCAATCCTCACCCCCCCAGCGGTCATCATGCCGTGGGGGGGCATGCGCCCCTGGTAGATTATACCCCCAACAGAGGTGGGGCGAGCCTGGTCCCCAGGGCGTAGCTGACCCTGAATCATCTGATACCCTGCCCCTGCTGCAGACAGGCTTCTGACGTCATCTGCGGCACCGCCCCCCGGGGCTTGATTTCCTAAGTAGCAACAATTTGTAGCTGAAATTTATTTTGTAAATTTTAATTTTAATTTTAAATGAGAAAAGTTTTTAATCTAAATCGAATGACACTAAAATTTCTGTTGATTTCCTAACAATATAGTAAGTTGCGGTGGAAATCAATCGCAAGCCCCTGGGCTTGCGATTGATTTCCTAACAGCAACAATTTAAAGTTAATAGCTGAAAGAAATTTTTTAAATTTTAATTTTAATTTTAAATGAGAAAAGTATAGAGTTCTTAATGTAAATCGAAAGAGACTGAAATTGCTGTTGATTTCCTAACAATATAGCAAGTTGTCATATTCCAGAACTCTCAAATGAGCTATATGTTGTATTCACCATCTATTGCACGTTAGATATTGCACTATGTTTGTCGTATATTTCTCAAATGTTGAGAACTGGTAAAGCTAATGTTAGCGTCAGTTTCCTCACTCAAAAGTGATGTCAGTGACGGGCGAGCCCAGGATTTGAACCCCGCACCTACTGATCACCGGTCGAGTAGCTTACCGACTTCGCCACTTGCTGGTCGGTAAGATATTCGACCGACTCCAGAACTGGATCAACATTCAGTCTAGTCTGACTGCTGCTGGTTGGTCTGTCAGTTGATCAACCACGACGATTATCGGGTTCAACGTCTTGAAGACCTTGACGTTAAATACACAAAAAATACAATAATAAAAAATACCTGCAACACTGGAGGGCGTTGAAACAGTCCCCTGATCATCTGAGGCAGTTGTTGATCCAGCAGCTGCAGCAGCTGAGCCAGCAGCTGCATCAGCTGACTCCTTATCAGTCTGCTGCTTCTTCTTGCTCTGCCGCTGCTTGGTCTGCTTGGCCAGCAGCTCTCTCAGCTGCTGCTTCTGCTGGCCGTCAGCTGTCAGCTTGCTCTGATCCAGCTGTTCACTGCTGGCACAGCTGCTGTCCTACTCAACAATCAATTAATCAATAAGAATTTAACGTCCGGTTCCTCGCCATAAGCAATGGGAGGGATGTCAACAGCAGTGAGAATACAATGTGCACTGGCCAGCATTGGTAAATATATCGTCCTAATAATATTAATAATAATATTAATCATAATAATAATTACGAAACCAGTAATTAACTTTCCATTATAGTAATAATATTAATAATAATAATAATAACGATAACAATAATAATAGTAATAATAATAAATATATTTATAAAGCGCTGCTCAATGCCGACAGCATCCTCATCTTCATCGTCATCATATAGCAAACTCATCATCATCGTCGTCATTATCATCGTCATCATCATCATTGTCATCATCATTGTCAAAATCATCATCATCATCATCATCATCATAATCATCATCATCATCATCATAACAAACAAACAAAATAAACATACATTCTCTCTTTCTCTCATCGTCATCATCATCATCATCATCATCATCATCATCATCATCATCAGCATCATCATCATAACAAACAAACATAATAAACATACATTCTCTCTTTCTCTCATCGTCATCATCATCATCATCATTATCTTCCCTTTAATCTCAATTAATCCAACAGTGTTTGTAAACTATTACTATTATAAGTAAACTCCTCCCTACACATTAGACAATATTTCAATTATAATCCTATATAATCTTTCCGACATCGCCACAGGCTTCACCCAATAGAAAATAAAATAAATAAGATAATTATTTAGTCATTTTTTAGTCAAGTTTATTTAGTCATACAGACCTGAGAGCCAAGCTTCATCTCATCCGCACTCATCATTCGCTGCTTCGCCTGGCTCATCTGCCGGCTGTACGCCAGAGCGGCTGCATCCGGCGACATCGGATGAGCCACCCCGGGTGATCTCAATCCTGGCGATCCCATTCCGGGTGATCTAATGCCAGGAGAGTTAATTCCTCCGGGCGGAGTCATTCCAGGTCGATAGTACGACGCCCCGTCCAGTCCCATTCTGACACCGTATTGCTGTTGTTGTTGTTGCTGCTCCAGTGGATGCCTCAGGGCAAACTGAGATTCCGCTGGATTCGGAAACCCACCAGCTGAACTTTGACTAAATCCACCAGAAGGGCTGGAAAATCCACCGACTGAAGGGCTCTGCCCACTGTGCCCACCACCAAACCCACCAGCAGTGCTTGAAAAGCCACCAGCCGGAGCATTCGAGCCACCTGTAAAGCCACCAGCAGCTGGACTTTGGCCGCCAAATCCACCAGCTGGGCTGGAAAAACTACCATCAGCAGGACTTTGTCCACCGCAAAACCCACCAGCAGCCGATGGGCTACCACCAAACCCACCACCACCAGATACCGGATTAGCACCAAACGCACCCGATGATGAGACAGCGCCGCCAAAACCACTCCCTGATGAACTTTGACCTCCACCGAATGCCCCCTGACTATCAGAGGGGGTCCCCTCCCCAGATCTTAATTTAGCGCTTCCTGGAGACTGCACTCCGAATGTCTCTGTTGAGCCAGGCCTGGACATATGATGAGCCGCCTGGCTGATGCCCTGCGGCTCACCGCCCGGCTTATCGCTGGACGTTGAAGATGGTCGTGGAGTCATCGGGGGCTGCGAGTAAGGTTCCTGGGAGCGTGGGGGCTGAGAGTAGGGGTCCCTAGCTCTAGGGGACTGCCCATAACCATCGGGCCTAGGAGTCATCGGTGAGTGGGAATAGGGATCCGGGGGCCTCGGCGTCATAACCTGCTGGGCATAGGGGTCCATCGGAACCCTGGGAGTGAGGGGGTTCTGCCCGTAGGGGTCAGGGCCTCGCATCATCTGGGCGGCATAAGGGTCTCCGGGCCTCGGCGTCATCGGTGGTCTGGCGTAGGGGTCTCCTGGCATCCGCTGCTGCTGAGGAAACTGGGGGTAAGGTCTAGGGGTCCTAGGGGAGTAGGGGTCAGCGAGGCCCCTGGGCGCCATGCCCTGCTGGGTGTAGGCATCGGTGGGTCTCATGTGGTGGGACAAGCCCGGGGCTCCCTGAGGCATCCGTGGGACCAGTGAGTGGGGGGGAAAGCCGTCCGGTGTTCTGGACTGTCCGCTGAATGCCGCTTCTCCACCTGGAGAAATCAACAGTGAAATCAATCAGTCAATCAATCAATCAATCAATCAAGTGCCTCTATTGAGTGAGAGAGGAGTCTGTTGTATTTAGACTGCAATTCCTCCGGGTCAGTTGTTCTAAAACAGTAAAATAAAACAGTGAGTATCAAACCAACTCTATCAATCAATCAGTCAAGAAGAATTTAACGTCCGGTTCCTCGCCGTAAGGCAATGTCAGGGACATCTCTTGCAGACTCTACACAAACAGGCGCCAAAGTGCCACACGATGATGACTGAAATCATCGATCATGGATGATATTCATCCGCTTGATATTGTAAGTCTAATCACAATCAGCTGTTTTAGTCAGTTATCCATTTACCGGTCAAGAAAACAACAGTGAAATCATCATGGATGTTGTCCATCCACTTGACCGGAGTTAATTTCGGAGTTAATAATTAAGTTGACAAATTAAACAACATAGGAAGGAAGCGGGAAACTGCTTCAGCAGCTATATTTTTCCCAATCTAAAGTCTATATAACATGTACATATGGGTCCTTTAAGGCATAGTATTTTATGATGGGAATATTTTGTTAATCTAGGAAATGATCATTCTACATTAACCTTTTCCCATCGTAGACATAATCGATCTACCCTGACCATTTTTGATCACCGGACCAGCTCTTGTTTAGGACCTTACTTTACTTCTCCTCAGCACATTTATTTTGCAAATTGGTCTGGGTGAATTGATGTGTTGTGATGTGTGCTGTTGGGACGTCCCTGACATCATCACAGGATGAGGAAACGGACGTTTAACCTTTATTAATATTATTATTATTATTAATTATTAATTACGCTACTAATAAACTAAAAGCGCAGTAACTAACCGGCAGCTCTCATCTGCCCATAGGGGTCGTACTGCTGCCTCACGTGACCACCCTGCTGCTGGTAGTGCTCCATCGACCTGGGTGACAAGCTGTACCCCTCCCCACGAATCTGCTGCCCACCCCCTGGATAGGACTGCCCATGCTGCATCCCACCGTACTGCTCAAACATCATCCCACTTCTTGCCATGCCCTGAGCGCCCATGCCCTGTGCGCCCATGCCCTGTACGCCCATGCCCTGAGCGCCCATGCCCTGAGCTCCCATGCCCTGGGCGCCCATGCCCTGGTGTCCCAAGCCCTGAGCGCCCATGCCCTGAGCGCCCATGCCCTGAGCACCCATGCCCTGAGCCCCCAAGCCCTGAGCGCCCATGCTCTGTGCGCCCATCATCTGCTCTCCATATGGGTCAGACATGGAGCGATGCAGCATTCCTGGCTGCCTCATGCCTTCTCCACCTCTCAGCTGCTGCATTAGCTGAGTCCTAGGCGACAGCTGCTGCTGCTGCAGCTGCTGTCTGGGAGACAGGATGCCTTGCTGCTGCAGCAGCTGTGGTGACATGTCACCTCCCGTCATCTGATGATGAGCAGTAACTGTGATCAATCAATCAATCAATCAGTCAATCCGTTAGATAATTCAATCAATCCGTTAGATAATTAGTCAGTCAGTCAATCTGTCAATCAATCAAGCCGTTAGATAATCAATCAGTCACTCAGTCAATCAGTTAGATAATTCAATCAGTCAATATGTTAGATAAGTAATCAGTCAATCAAACAACCCGTTAGGCAATCAATCCGTCACTCAGAAAATCCGCTAGATAATATAATTCAATCAGTCAATCGATCAATCCGTTAGGCAATCAATTAGTCAATTCGTTAGATAATTGATTGGTCAATCAATCAATCAATCCATTAGGTAATCAGTCAACCCGTTAGATAATCAGTCACTCAGTCAACCCATTAGATAATCAATCAGTCACTCAGTCAACCCGTTAGATAATCAATCAGTCACTCAGTCAACCCGTTAGATAATTTGATCAGTAATTCGATCAATCCGTTAGGCAATCTATCAGTCAATTAATCAAACCTTCAGGCAATCAATCAGTACACCTTTCCATTAAGTAATCAATTATTCAATCAATCCATTAGGCAATGAATCAGTCAATCGAACAATCCGTTAGGTGATCTTTCAGTCAATCAATCCATTAGGTAATCGATCAGTCAATCAATCCATTAGGTAATCTTTCAGTCAATCAATCTTTCCATTATAGGTAATCAATTAGTCAATCAATCCATGAGGTAATCAATAAGTCAATCAATAAATCCATTTGGTAATCAATCAGTCAGTTCTAATTAGTTCTACACAATTTTTATCGCTACACTCCAATTACCATAACTAAAAAGTATCTTTATTTTTATTATTCACATTTTATTCTAATTTTTCACTGTTTTTAGTTGATCCTCTTCAAATTTACAAAAGTATCAATCAATTACTAAAAATAGCAACTCATGCACAGTCTCCCGCTCTAAACAATTTGCATCACTACAGTGACAAGTTTAAACCAGTTTGAACTAGCTGCAATAGCTTCAGGAACCTTTATTAACTAGTGAAAACTTGTTCCAACCAGTAAATACTAGTAATACTAGTTATAACAGTATCATACTACATATATAGTTATATACTAGTTTAATACTAGTTTTAACCAGTTTGAACTAGTTGCAACCACTACAGAGACTAGTCTAAACCGGTTTTAACTGGATCTCACCAGTACCTTGATACTGATCAGACTGATGAACCGGACTCTGCCCGGCTGACCTCGTCCCCCCACCGCCACCCATCATGTACCTCTCCCCACCCTCAGGGTACCTCCCCGCTCCATAAAGCCTAGAGTCTCCCTCTAGCATTCCACCGGGAGAAGTCTTCGGCTGTCTGAATCCACCTGTGAGAGAATAACATAATAGAAATAACAGATATAATATAGGAGAAATAACAAAATAGAAATAACAGATATTATATAATAGATATAATATAATATACATAATGTAGTAGAAATAACATAATATAAATAATATAATAGGAATAATAGAAATAACATAAGAGATATACCAAAATAGAAATACCACAATAGAAATAACATAATAGAAATCATTATCATCATCATCATCTTCCCATGAATTCAAGTTTAACTAGGGTCGGGATACGAATAGATTATCTCAATAACATAATAGAAATAACATAAGAGATATAATAGAAATAACAATTTATAAATAACAAAATAGAAATAACAAAATAGAAATAACAAAATAGAAATAACATAACAGAAATAACAGATATAATATCATATCATCATCATCATACTCACTTAAATCCCAGAACAGATAACAATAACAGATAACAGATATAATAGAAATAATTAAATAGAAATAACAAAATAGAAATAACAAAGTAGAAAAAACAAAATTGTAATAACAGAGTAGAAATAACATAATAGAAATAACATAATAGAAATAACAGATCACTGTAATATCACTATGATATAATATCACTATGATATAAGATCACTGTAATATCACTTTGATACAATATCACTGCAATATCACTACGATATCACTGCAGTATCACTATGATATCACTATAATATCACTATGGTATCACTATAATATCATTACGATATCACTATAATATCACTATGATATCACTATAATATCACTATGATATCACTATGATATCACTATGATATCACTATAATATCACTATGGTATCACTATAATATCATTACGATATCACTATAATATCACTATGATATCACTATAATATCACTATGATATCACTATGATATCACTATGATATCACTATAATATCACTATGATATCACTATAATATCATTACGATATCACTATAATATCACTATGATATCACTATGATATCACTATAATATCACTATGGTATCACTATAATATCATTACGATATCACTATGATATCACTATGATATCACTACGATATCACTACGATATCACTATAATATCACTATGATATCACTATGATATCACTATGATATCACTATGATATCACTATGATATCACTACGATATCGCTACGATATCACTATGATATCACTATGATATCACCATAATATCACTATGATATCACTATAATATCACTATGATATCACTACTACAGCAGAGACAACTGACCGGTCAGCGAGGGGGAGGCAATCATTCTTGGAGACATCGTGCCTCCTCCACTGCCTAGCGGACTGTCAATCCTGCCGCCAATCTTACCACTGGCTCCGCCTGTCGGCCGTCCAAACTGATCCACGGCCTCCAGTGGGCGGGGCGTCCCCACGGGTCTGAAGTAGGGATCAACAGGCGACTGCGCGGAGACCTCTCCGCCAATCATTGCACGGTTCTTGTCCCCGATGGGCGTGGCTACAGCTGAGAACTGCTCGTGACCTGACTGTAGGGTGGGTGGGTGGGGCTGCTTGAACACGCCCATTTCAAATTGCTGCTGCTGCTGAGCAGCTGAGCTGTTGTTGTTGTCGCTGGAGGCAGCTGCCGCAGCTTGGCTCGCAGCTGTAGCTTCCGCCTCAGATATTTTCTTCGTACCTGCGTGTTAATGAATGAGTTTCGTTAAATGAGTACGTGTAGTAAATATGTAGAATTATGCGGCAGTAGCTTTATTTATGTGTTTTTCTTTATTTCAGAATTTATTTCTATATTATTATAGATAGCAAAACGCTAATTACACGCAAGGCAGATAAGATAGAACCAAACGTCACGTCGTATTGTTTATTATCAGCAACCTAACCATCGCGCTGCTAGAAACTGGATTGCCTAGTTTAGATACTATCCTGTCTAATTACAGATTAAAGTTTAGAATGTGCTTGCTGGATAATGCTAATATGCTAGTTAAGTGTTTTGATGTTCTGAGCTTATTACAGCTTTGTATGCCTAATTCTATAAGTAATTGTCTTATAGCTCAATTTATGCACAGCCTATTTGCTTTTCTGGTTTTTGTTGCATTGCTGTATGTGCACGCTTCATGTATGGGCTATTATGCCTGAAATAAAGCAATAAATAAATAAATAAATAATATTAATTTATTATTATAAATTATAATTATATTATTATAAATTATTATAAATAATAATCCATTAAACCTAGATCATCGCCGGGGGCTGCAGCAGCTGAGGCAGGTGCTGCATCAGACAGCTGCTGCTGGGTAGTCTCTACTGACAGTTGCTGGGCAGCAGCTGTCTCGTTGAAGCCGCTGCTGCTGCTGCCACTGCTGGCTCCACCCTGAGAGATCAGCTGTAGCTGCTGCTCCTTCTGTCGCTTCTTCATCTCCTGAGACATCTATGTATCAATCAATCAATCAATCAATCAATAGGTTTGTACATATCAATCAAGCAATCGGTAGATTAGTTCGTCCACAAGTCAACCTATCAATCAATCAATCAATCGGTAGGTTTGTCCGACAATCAGTTAACCTATCAATCAATCAATGGCTAGGTTAGTCCGTCAATCAGTCAATTTATCAATCAATCAATCGGTATGTAGGTTTGTCCGTCAATCAGTCAATCTATCAATCAATCAATCAGTAGGTTTGTCCGACAATCAATTAATCTATCAATCAATCAATCAATCAGTAGGTTTGTCCGACAATCAATCAATCTATCAATCAATCAATCAGTAGGTTTGTCCGACAATCAGTCAATCTATCAATCAATTAATCAGTAGGTTTGTCCGACAATCACTCAATCTATCAATCATTCAATCAATCAATCAAGAGGTTTTTCCAACAATCAGTCAATCTCTAAATCAATCAATCAATCAATCGATAGGTTTGTCCGATAATCAGTCAATCTATCAATTGACCGTTTTAAAGTAAAATTGCTGAACAGAATTTAATATTAGTTTGAATTAGAATTTAATATTTCTTTGCCACTGGCTGTGGCGAAGTCTGTAAGAAACTCGACCGCGGATCAGATGATGCGAGTTCTAATCCTGGGCTCGCCCGTCACTGACATCGCTTTCGAGTGAGGAAACTGACGTTAACCTTAGCTTTTTATTAGTTTCTATTCTCGAAGGCATATCAGGACGAAAGCACTGAGGTTTGAAATCTGTGCACACTGGTCAACAGTCAGACTTCTAGCCAATCACGCCAGGGGCTCAACCCGTTTAAGAGTCAAATAAATAAAATAATATTAAGAAATAACTGTATAAAGAAATAGGAAGAAGAATTAGGTAGGACACATTCTAAGGGGGAAGCCAATTAATAGAGGTCATAGAAGGTAGAATGGAAGGAAAAAGAGGCAGGGGCAGGCTGAGATAAGGTATGTTAGATGATTTAAAATCAAGACCCACTCATATGTGGAAATGAAGAGGAAGGCGGAAGACGGAGAACAGTGGAGGCGTTATATACCATGGACCTGCCAGTAGGCAGTGCACTATGAGAGAGAGAATATACAGGCAAACCTTCTGAGATTTCTGACGCCCCGTTGCTCTGTTTTCCCTTGCTCTATTCTGTAACAGCAAATACCAAATAGATTAGACCAAACTAACATTAGAACTAACACTATTTTTTAAATGTGGGTTTAACGTCAAGGTCAGAAGCTTGAAGGACTTCTCTTCAAGATGTACTGGAGTCTCCCGAATGGTGATGAATGAGATTTTATGGATCAGATCAACCAGGAATTGAACCCAGGACCTCAGAAACAGCCATTTAGAACTTCATGCCGTTACCTGACGTGCTTACACACTGAGCTACTCAGATGTATACATTTACTGACGAGAGAAATGATGATCAATCAATCAAGAATTTCACGTCCGGGTTAGAACAGCTTGCTCTGCTAGAGAAGTCTCTGTAAATAGCGTCCTCTTTGATGGTCTAGTTTTTATTCAATATCCTATGCACATTTGTTTTTGCACTTACAGGACTTATTGCACTTATTACTTAGATTCTGATAATGCTTATTTAATTTTTTTTGTCACACGCTCATTGATGTAAATCTAGACTGCGTTGTAAAGAATAGAATAGCCAGCAGTACAAACCAGATAAGGTATCTTCTGGTCGCTAGGGACTTTCCTCCACAACTTAGAAATCTGCTTTGATCTCTCGTTCCAGTCTGCAATATAATCAATCAATCAATAAGAATTTAACGTCCGGTTCCTCGCCATAGGGTAATGTTAGGGACGTCTCATGCAGACTCTACATAAACAGGAGCCAAAGCACCACACTAAATCAGCCAAGCAAGGTCACTAAACAACACAATGTGCTGCAATTAAATTCTATATAAACTGTTTCCTATAATAGAATCTATTAGAGACTGGCTTATAAATGTACGTTGTAGGACACAGCTTCTTCCTGTTAATATAATTTCTAGTAGATTAGCATCGTTAATCTATTATTAATTTAAATATTATAAGTTGTTTCTTCGTCTTATTATTATTTGATTTTATAGTTATATATTTGCATAATATAAGAAATCATCTCGATATATGGAATACTTGGTGATGATATAATTAAGCATAATGATCCTTCCAGGTGATACATGTACAAATACGCACTGCACACTCACGCACAAGCACCCATAAGCACTGCACACTCACGCACAAACAAGCACAAAAATATATGAATATAAGAAAATATATGAAATAGACTGTTTTAATAGCATATGGGTAACGTCATGAAGTTTTAAATGACAGACCCTGGGGTGAATTGCATACTGGTGGGTTCGAATCCCAGCCGCGTTGATATAAGAGTATAATCTCGGGCACTCACTGGACTGGTTATACAGAAAATGGACTAATTTGCCTAACGGTTTAAACATGTGGTATTAAAAAGTGATAGATATCAACATAGTTGATCATTTCACTATAATGCGTGTTTAGTTTACTTTAAAAGCCGCTAATACTAACCAGTGTAATGGATTATTAGATATAAAAGCCGCTAATATTAACCGGTGTACTGTGCTCTTATATATAAAGCAGCTAATATTAATCAGTGTACTGAGTTCCTAGATAAAAAAGCCGCCAATATTAACCGGTGTACTGGGCTCTTATATATATATATATATATATATATATATATATATATATATATATATATATGTGTGTGTGTATATATATATATATATACACGCAGCTAATATTAACCCGTGTACTGGGCTCTCAGTTCGGGATGCATGATGTTGGCGTACAGCACCGGCGATATAGTCGCTAGCTCTCCCAGCGGCTCATCTTTTTCCCACTTCTTGACGTTCCGCTGGTTGTACGACAGATTCTCTCCAGCCTCCGGGTCCTGGTCGAGGCTCTCCGCCGAGGTGGAGGGGGTGGCGCCCCCGGAGGAGGCCTGATCGTGCTGGAGGGGCGAGGGGGAGGCATAGGGTAGCGGGGCCTGGGGCTGCTGGGGCCAGCCTGGTAGGGAGGTGGGTCTTAGGCCCTGGGGGAACGATAGCCTGGTAGCATGTTACACATTAAGTCATTTCAATCAATCAATAAATCAATCAATCAATCAGTTAGCCTGGTAGGGTGGTGGGTCTTAGGCCCTGGGGGAACGATAGCCTGGTAGCATGGTAGAATGTTACACATTACGTCATTTCAATCAATCAATCAATAAATCAGCGATAACCTGCCAACATAATAATAATAATAAAGGTTTAACGTCTGTTTCCTCATCCATGGATGATGTTAGGGACGTCCACATGGTAACATGGTAGAATGTTATACATTAAGTCATTTTAATCAGTCAACAATCACTAAATCAGCCTGGTAGGGATGTGGGTCTTAGGCCATAGGGGAACGATAGCCTGCCAACATGGTGGAGTGTTACACAATGGTAGTCATTTCAAGCAATAAATCAATAAATCAATAAATCAATCAGTCAGCCTGGTAGGGAGGGGGTCTTAGGCAGCACTGAAACGCTGGAGAGCAATAGACATATTATGTTGCCATCGTTATTATTATTATTTTATTTTATTTTATTTTTTTATGCTACAGCATATTAACCATCCAGATTTACAGTAAAGCTCTGACAAAAATGAGAAAATCAAAGTAAAACTGTCCCACACAATATAAAAATAAAAGAAAAAAATAGTGTTCGGTAAACTTACCCACGGAATTCCCCACCGGGAATACCCTGAGCAGTGAACCTGGGCTGTAGCATGGCGCCCTCTGGCACGAGAAACCTTTGGTCACCAGGTGGCCGGGTAAAAATCCCCATCCTGGCCCCCAATCCTTCCGAAATCATCTGGGGGTGCATTCCCCCCACTGCCGCCCCCCTCATATAGCCCTGAGCCATCATTTGGGGGGCATGGACCGGCATGGCCCCCGTCAGAGGCCCCTGAGGGGCCCCGGAGGAAACGTGGCCTGGTAGGGAGAACGCCCCGTGGCCAACACCGGGACCCCTAGCTGAGGCATCAAACAATAGAAGATGAAGTAACAAACAATAGGATATGAGGCATCAAACAATAGGAAATGAAGTAAAATCGGTAGGAAAAAATTATTAATCTTAGTCACTGCCTACTGGCAGGTTAAAAATAATATTTTATTAAATTAGATTAAATTTTTTAGTTGCTAACGGCTCTCTATCATCAATGTAACAGAGAAACAAACAAAAAATACCAATAAAACAACACAAAATATAACTCCATACCGTCCATGGGAACTGAACAAAAAAATAAAACTCAATACCTTTGATGTGGGATTAAAGAATAAAAATAAAACTCAATACCTTTGATGGGACTAAAGAAAAAAAATAAAAATAAAACTCAATACCGTCCATGGGAACTGAACAAAAAAATTCCATGGGAACTGAACAAAAATTAAAAAATTGAACTCCGTACCATCCATGGAAAATGAACAAAGAAATAAAAAATAAAACTTCATACCGTCCATGGGAATTGAACATAAAAATTCCATGAGAACTGAACAAAAAATAAATAATTGAACTCCGTACCATCCATGGGAACTGACTGGGCCGGCAGCCCTGAGGCCGTGGTAACGCTGTCGGGTAGACCTGTTTTTAGAAACACGTCGAGGGTATCACTGTCTAGCTGAGCTAGGTCGTCCATGTTGTGACTGAGTATTGACTCAAGGCCGGTCATTGACTCACTACTGCCTCCCCTAGCTCTACCACCACCTAGCTCTAGTCCACCTGCCTCATCACCTACCAGGTCTGATTGATCTCCTGCAATCAATCAATCAGTCAATAAATCAATCTGTCAATTAATTAATCAATCAATAAATCAATCAAACAATTGGTTCATATGACTTAATTTTTGACTCATATCCTGCAATCAATCAATCAATCAATCGTAAGCTCTAGTCCACCCGCCTCGTCATCCACCAGGTCTGATTGATCTCCTGCAATCAATCAATCAATCATTCAATTAATCAATCAATCAATCAATCAATTGTAAGCTCTAGACCACCTGTCAGGTCACCCACCAGGTCTGATTGATCTCCAGCAATCAATCAATCAATCAATCAATCAATCAATCGATTGTAAGATCTAGCTCACCTGCCTTCTAAGTGAAGCACTCAACAGCTCTCAGTGATTGATTGATTGATTGGCTGATTGATTGATCTATTGATTGATACATACCAGATGAGTTGGCACCAGGTATGTCGTCCCACGGTAAGTTCATCAGTTCATCCACTACAAGAGGATCATCAGGCAACACATCCTCTAGTGCGTCCTCTGCATTATCAATCAATCAATCAATTGATCGATTAGCCAATCGATTAGTCAATCAATCAATCATTCCACTACAAGAGGGTCATCAGGAACACATCCTCTAGTGCGTCCTCAGCATTATCTATCAATCAATCAATCAATCAGTCAATCAATTAGTCAATCAATCAGTCAGTCAATCAGTCAGTCAATCAATCTGTCAATCAATAAATTAATCAATCGATCAATCAATCAGTCAGTCAATCAATCAATCAGTCAATCGGTCAATCAATCAGTTAATCAATCGATTAGTTAATCAATCAGTCAATTAATCAATCAGTTAGTCAATCAATCCGTCTATCAATCAATTAATCGATCAATCAGTCAGTCTATCAATCAATCAATCAATCAGTAAATCAATCAGTCAATTAATTAACAAATCAGTCAATCAATCAATCATCCAGTCAATCAACCAATCAGTCAATCAATCAGTCAATCTATCAGTCACAAATTTTCAGCAGTTACACAGAAAATTTACTAAATTGCCTAAAGGTTTTAACAAGTGGTGTTAAAAAGTGATAGATATCAACATAGTTGATCATTCCGCTAGTTCATGTTAACAGTTACAGATGTAGAGGATAAGACGCCAGTGCACAAATATAAGACATGCTTTGTTAGTCACTGCAGCGGCTATTTTAGTAACGTTTAAAAGCTGGTAGAGCTGTTAACACAGTTTCCTCACTCAAAAGCGATGTCAGTGACGGCCGAGCCCTGGATTTGAACACCGCACCTACTGATCCGCAGTCAATTGTATCCAGGTTCAATCATAATTAGTCTGCAGAGGTCTAAATGGAAGGCCAACTGCAGACACCACTAATAACTATAATTATCAAAGAGCCGGAAATATAAAAAACTACAAAAATAAAAGAAAGTTCATTAACACATACAGTAGGTCGTGAGCATAACCAAACGAAAAAAATGAATACGTAGTACATAGAGGTACAAACAGAGACAAACAGACCTATGTTATGATCCTTATCCGACTCATCCTCATCGTCGTCCTGCAGCAGGTTACCAGCGGCTCCGTCTCTACCGCCAATCAGATTGCTCGCTTTAGACGTAGCCACGCCTCCTGGCCACACCCCCTTGATGGCTCCTCCCTCCATCCTGTCTCTGACGAGTTCTGCGTTCTTGATCAACGTCTCCGTCCTTACGTCTCCGTCCTCCTCCTCTGATAGAAACTCCACGTCGTCCAGCCGATGTGACTTTGCTTTGTCGAGTATGCCACGTCCAAAGAATGCTTCCTGCAGTACAAGAAGATATATATATATATATATATATATATATATATATATATATATATATATATATATATATAATATATAATATTATATATATATACTGTATATACATATATATATATATATATAGTATATATATATACAGATATATATATATATAGATATATATATATAGATATATATATATATATATATATATATATATATAATATATATATATATATTATATATATATATATATATATATATATATAGATATATATGTATATATACACTGTATATATATATATATATATATATATATATATATATATAATATTATATAATAAATCAATTAATACTTAAAACTGTAGGCCTACTGAAGAAGAGGTTCAATTGAAACAAAAGACTAGTACACAATAATTATAATTAATATTCTTAAACATCAATTATATTATAGCACAGCGTAACTCGCCTGCATGGACACGGGAAAGCTATCCTCAAGGAACGTTTTCTTGATCACCTTCTTCTGAGTCCTCCTCTTTATCTTCTTGCCGTCTACTTCTACGTCATCTGAGTAAATCAATCAATCAATCAATCAAACAGTCAATAACTAATGAGCCATTTTTTTTATCTTCTAGCCATCTACTTCTACGTCATCTGAGTAAATCAATCAATCAATCAATCAATCGATCAATCGATCAATCGATCAATAACTAAAGAGCATATTCTTTATCTTCTAGCCATCTACTGTCTATATTCTATCAATCAGTGATTGATTTAGTGATTAAGCGATTAATTAATCAATCAATCAATAACTACTGAATGAATCTACCAATAACTACAGAGTCATTCTCTTTATCTTCTAGACATCTATTTTCAACTCTATCCGAGTCAGATGAAGTTGACAAAAGTAAATATGAAAATCAAATAAAGAATAAATAGGAGAGAAAAAAACAATATTACATGGAACCAGAGGGTAGAAAATAAATAAAAGAATAGAATAGAATAGATAGTATGTTTATTTTTCAGCAAAGGCACAAAATGCATATCGCGAGAAAAATTGGTCGTCAGTGAAGATATAGAGTATCTACAGAGTAAAGATGTAATAAAGGTGAATATGAAAATCAAATAAAGAATAAATAGGAGAGATGCAAGCGGATACCTTGCTCAGCAGACTGGATTGAACGAGACCTCACCACACCACCGCCTCTAGCTCTGTAGCGTGGTATAAACCCTCCAATACCTACAGTACGCATAACACCAAATAGAATATAGACCTTTTACGTAGTGGTATAATATAGGATATACCATCATGTTATAGCGTTAAGCATGTTAACGCACCACAGTCTCTACATAGGATTTCATATAATTCAATACAATGAATTAGCACGTAGAAATCCTCGAATACCCAATAATAATACCTCCAATATATTACACATATACATGGCATGAAATCGTATAATTGATGATCTTCCTGTGTTATGTCCATAGATTTATCACTTGTTCACATTTAGGTATTTAGATAATTAGCTTAGTAACATAATGTTATTTCAATAATGTTTAATGTTTAATGTTATTATAATAATGAATGGTTGATTGATTGAAGAATTAACTATTTGATTAATGGATTGACTAGAACTGATAGACAGATAACCCACCCAATCCCATCCTCATTCTGGGTCGCTTAGTTTTCTCGAGGGTCTGCCCGGTCACTGCGCATTCACCAGATGTCGCAGCTGTGCCGATCAGATCTGAGCCAGTCGCTCCAGGAGACAGGATGTTGTCCCAGTCATCATGTGCTGTCGCTGAGTCCAACCTTCCTTCAACATCCGCTCCATCGCCTACTCCATCTGTGGAATTAAATAGTTATTAATTATATATTAATATACACATTAAAATTATATATATATATATAGATATAATATATATATATATATATTATATATATATATTCATATATAAAATTATATTCATATAATTCTATTCTATTAATTATAAATATATATATTATATATATATATATATATATATATATATATATATATATTAAACATGTATATTAATATATATATTAAATATTAATATATATTTAAAATATATATTACATGAAAGTTTTTATTAATTATATATTTATCACCGCTTTCGTTTAGGACCTCACTTCTCCTCAGCACATTTCTTTTGCAGACTGGTCTGGGCGAATTGATCTGTAGTGATGTGTGCTGTGGGGATGTCCCTGACATCATCCCTGAATGAGGAAATGGACGTTAAACCTGTATCATTATTATTATTATTATTTACCTGATCAATCTGGGCAATAAAAAACATATGTGTATTTATTATAAGCACGTAACTCAATGCTCAATTTATTCCTAGTCCGACCTCCTTCTCGCTAGTTTATGCTATGACAGGCTCCATCTGTGGAATAGGATAAATTCTTACATTTGTATTAATTCTTCACCTGCGCAATAGAATAGAATACTACGCGAGCTTTTTTTCTTCACCTGTTGCAGCAACTGTAAACTAGATTAAACACTATCATGCGCGTATCTTTACATTACCATCCGCCGAACAGAATAAAAATATTTACTCTCTCTCTCTTAGTGCACTGCCTACTGGCAGGTCCATGGTATATAATGCCTGCACTCATCTCTCTCTCTCTTAATGCACTGCCTACTGGCAGGTCCATGGTATATAACGCCTTCACTCTTTATCGTTCATTTTCCTCTTCTTGTCAACATATGAGTGGATCTTTAAATCATCTAACATTCCTTTTGATATATCTTTATTCTGGGAGATTCTGCTAATGACGAGATGGGCCCCCTAAGCCTTAACATTTACTGGACAGAGGCGTCATTCCCTGAGAAAACAATCCAAAATGTTTGCCCATATATTACTAGATTACGTCCCTGACATCATCCCTGGATGAGGAAACGGACGTTAAACCTTTATTATTATTATTATTATTATTATTATTATTATTATTATAGATAGAGCAAACAACGGGAAACCACCTCAGAAGCCATACTTTTCCAAGCTATAGGGTACATAAGGTATGGATGAGGCATAAACCTTGTCAAGAGATTAACTTGTTGATCTAAGGAGTGCTCTTATGGAGCGAGACAGCAGAAGTCGAGTATGAATACGTACCATGAACCTGCCACTTGGTAGTGCACTGAAGAAAAGAAAAGCAATCAACAGACCTGCGGCGCTCTTAACGTCAAGCTCAGCAGCATCGTCCTCGGAGCGCTCTGAGGACATGGATACCATGCTGGTGAGAGCTGGGTGGGGTCGTCTCTTCACTGTTGGTCTCTTCTTCTGCTCCGTGTACTTCATCGACAGGCTCTTGATCTGGTTCAAACCGGATTCCGACAGACAGACACCGTCGTAGAAGAATGTCTTGTTGATGCGCGGCAGGTTCTGCGGCAGAGCTGCCAGTTAATTCAACGATCAATCAATCAATCAATCAGTCACTTGATTGATAGATGGATTGATAGATTGAGTGTTCCATTAGTAAATCTATTGACCGACTGATAGATTAATTGATTAATTGAACGATCAATCGATCAATCTATCAGTCAGTCAATTTAATTGATCAAAACACTAAATCTGTCAATCAATCTATCAATCAATCCATCAATCAATCTATCAGTCGGTCAATCGATTAATTGATCGAATACTCAATCCATCAATCAATCTATCAATCAATCCATCAATCAATCTATCAGTCAGTCAATCGATCAAATGATCGAACACTCAATCAACCAATTGAATGATCAATAAATCAATCAATTAATTAATCTATCAGTCAATCGATCGGTCAATCACTGAATCAGCCAGTCAATCAAATGAAATCAAGCAATAAAGGATTAATTCAAACAATGATCCAACCATTAGATAAATAATTAATCCGTCCAATGAAACATAAAGCAACATATATAGCGCCGCATCAAATTTCTGTTGTTAATCTAAGATATAATAATATAATAACAGCAATTAGAGTGCTACAGTCATCAATGACAACATCGAGCACTATAGAGACAAAATCAAGCCGGTGAGCAAAAAGAAGGTTCAAAAACGGTGCAAATTCCAAAATCCGGAATTTCAGTCCAAAGTATATATCTCAGTTGCTAATCGAATAGTACACTGAGAGAGATCAATCAATCAAATCAAGATTAACTGGACAGTCGCTCGATGAAGTGGTACATACCGTGAGGCAGCAGACCTCCGATGCTGGTGGAGGAACTAGAAGCACTGGTGGTCTGAGACGAGAGAGACACGCCGAGTGAATCCATCACAGGCGTGCTCGGCACTTCCTGCTTCTCCGGCGACGGAGGCGGAGCTATAAATAACATAACATAATCATCATCATCATCATTATCATCATCATCATCATCCCTTGAATCTCAGTTAAAGGATTTATTTACAAACAGTATATAAATAGTAACATCATCATCATCATCATCATCATTAAAGGATTTGCTTACACACAGTAAATAGTAACATCATCATCTTCATCATCATCATCATCGTCATCATCCTCCCTTGAATCCCAGTTTAAAGGATTTGTTTACAAACAGTAAACAAATAGAAAATGGCAGAACTTCAGTCGAGAAGGGTTCCAGTGTGGAGCGAAGAACAAAGTAAAGCCAAAAGCAACTGCTAACTTCACAGTTTCATCTCTCAAAAGCGATATCAGAGACAGGCAAGCCCAGGATTTGAATCCACATATATTTATCCGCAGTCGGATTTCTTACCGACAGCGTCACTTCGGCCAGTGGCGTCGATAGATTCGGCTGTGAAGTTGATAAAAACATTGTAGAGGCTGCTGTATGATGTCAAATATTGATAATATTGTATATTTCTATATTATAGTATAATATTGTATAATATTTCTATATTATAGTATAATATTGTATAATATTTCTATATTATAGTATAATATTGTACAATATTTCTATATTATAGTATAATATTGTATAATATTTCTATATTATAGTATAATATTGTATAATATTTCTATATTATAGTATAATATTGTATAATATTTCTATATTATAGTATAATATTGTTTAATGTCAAATATTGAAAAGTTGAAGTAGAAGAACGGAACTTAAGAGGAGCTTAAAATAAATAACACGTCAGGCATAACATAAAAACCAGTAGAACGGCACTTACGAGGAGCAGAGGCTCCGGTGATGGGACGACAAAGGCAGCACTGGTATCCAAAGTCTATCGCTAGCTCAGCTTGATCCTCGTTCTTTATTGAGTCGCAGCTAGCATGAAGCCATCTAATATAACACAGAGAAATTACAGGTCTAATGTCTAATAAACAATCAAGCAAGAGATTTTTTATCTCGTTATGCCCAACTATAATAAATAATACAGCAGAGTACGGTACAGTATAGGTTGTACAGTTAGAAACAGAATAGAAAAGAGAAGTGAAACATTAATCCTACCTCTCACAATGCTCACATTCACTTGGTCGACGAGACTGACTAAAGTAAACACGCATTATAGTGAAATGATCAACTACGTTGATATCTATCACTTTCGACCAGACTATTTTCCATATAACCAGTCCAGTGAATGTCCGAGATTTTACTATCAGATCAGCGCAGATGGGATTCGAACCCACGAGGGTTCAATTCACCTCAGGAATTGTCATTTAAAACTTCATGAAGTTACCCCTACGCTATTAGGACATTCAATTAAGAGTACTAAGATTAATCCTACCTCTCACAATGCTCGCACTGAACGATCAGCTCGTCCTCTAAGTAGTGCACGCCGCACACAGGACAAGCACCGAGGCTCGCGCACGGAGCACACTGAGAATAGTTGTTCTCCCACGCACAGTCTGTCTCTGTGGGACCAGGAGCTGAAGCACCGCACATCACGCACACGATACACCACTTGCACTTCCACGCACCGTCAGGCACGCGTTTGAGCGGTGGATCGAGGCAGTAGATGTGGTAGCTGATGTCGCATTCGTCGCAGAGGATGAGGCGGCTCTCGTCGTGAGGCTTACCACAGCCCTCGCACACAGTGCAGTCGAGACAGCGCCAGCCCTTCTGCAGCATCGCCTTCGATATCTACGAACAGCAACGATTAGAGAGCATCGTGGTTTACGACAATATCGTAAGCAATACAATATCTCTACAGCTTTAGATATCTAACAACAGCAACCGTTGAAGAAAGAGATCTAAATTACTATTTAAACGTATCTAAATCTGTATAATTTGCCTAGCATAAGATGACCAGGATTAAATCATTATTTTTATGCTGACGCAGTAGGGATGACAAGACTGCCCGCAATCAATTTACTCTCCTCTCCCCTACCATAGCTATTAAGGAAAGGTAAGCTATAACTGAAAAAACTATAAGCCTAATTCAACATGTCTTAACATGCTCAGTACGTCTAAAGCTAATAAAGCTAATGTTAACGTCAGTTTCCTCACTCGAAAGCAATGTCAGTGACGGGTGAGCCCAGGATTTGAACTCCGCACATACTGATCCGCGGTCGAGTATCCTACCGACATCGCCACTGACTCCAGCCAGTCTAGTTTAAGATGACCAAGTTTGAATCGTAACCTTGAAGCTGACGCAGTAGGGATGATAACATTACCCACAATGCACGCAGGCTATCAAATTACTCTTCTCTCCGCTACCATAGCTATTAAAGAGAGAAGTAAGCTACAACAGAAATGCCCAATATGTCTAGTTTACGATGAACAGGATTGACTCGTTACCTTGATGCTGACGCAGTAGGGATGATAACACTGTCCACACTGTACGCAGGCAATCAGCTTTCCCTCCTCTCCTCTACCATAGCTACCACAGCTCACGCACATATCCTGTCGCAGAGTGAACTGATCCTTGGCGGAGCAGAGCACAACGGTAGCGGAATGATCCTCCTCCTTGCTCCCGCTGTCGCCTCCGCCTCCGTTGTTAGCCAGGCTGGTGGGCACTCCGGCGTGACCTCCGGAAAGGCTGGACTGTACGGAGCCGCTGTATGACGACTGTAGCAACAACAATGTTGTTGTTGTTGTCAAGAACAAAAACAATATTGTTGTTGACCGTAATGATTTCAAAAACAGACAATATATAGGAATATGCACCTTGGAACTGTCATTTGGCAACTAAAACATCATTTATCATTAACAACAACATCTGAGAGCGTTACATCGTTATCTGGTAATATTAGATAACAACAACATAATCTGACAGTTCAACAGCTGGTAGCTTTAGATAACAACAACAACATCTTAATTCAATGTCATAAAGATGTGCAGAAGGTAAAAATTAGAAGAGGAAAACGCACACTAACCTGGCCACAGCCTGAGATTTGCTTCAGCTTTGCTTTAGGACCTCTCCTCAGAGAGGATTGGGAGGATGGGGCGCTGGCTATGGTCGCAGACGTGTACCTCTTCTTCTTCCCTATACCAACTGTTCTACTTCCCTGTTGAGCACAAATCAATCAATCAATCAATGCCAGTGGCGATGTCGGTAAGATACTCGACCGCGAATCAGTATGTGCGAGGCTCAAATCCTGGGCTCGCCCGTCACTGACAACGCTTTCGAGTGAGGAAATTCACTCGTGTTCTCGTGTTTTAGTGTTAACATTAGCTCTACCAGCTTTTATATATCTATCAATAATATATCCATCATGAGCATTTATTGATTATATTTATTGACATTATTATTATTTTATTATCGAGTGACGAAACAGGCGCTAACCTTAGCTTTTAGCTTTAGCTTTTTTATTAATATTATTATTACTATTATTACTATTATTATTACTATTATTATTATTATAAAAATTTAAAAAACTTTTAAAAAAATGCCCTGGGCTGTAAAGGGCCCTGGGCTAAAAAATAAGATAAAAGAGACTTTATTTAATTAAAAGTTTTTAAAAAAAGCGATTAAAATAATTCCTCTGCACTCTGGGAAGCCGCTTTAGCCAAAGTGCCACTGAAGCAGACTGCATTGAATCGCTGGAGAGCAATAGACAGTCGCTGCCACAGAAAAGATTTTTCGCGCTTATCACCAGTAATGGCGCTGGTCCTCCTGCCTATTTCGTCAATAAAGTCTGATGCGAGAGAGTTGATGGGCCCCAGGGTCTCAAAGGCAATAGGCATGAAGATATGGTTGCCAGAGATTTTGGCATACTTATTATTATTATTATTACTATTATTATTATTATTATTACTATATTGCGTTTTGCTGCTAAACTTAAGTTTCACAACTCAATAACAAAATCTCTAGTGCAGTAAAACCAAACAAAACTTCGCCCAGTCAATCAAACCAACCAAATCTAATCAGAGCACACTAGAGAAAACTCTACTGCTCTCACTTTAACCAAACTGACTACAGAAACAATGTAGCCAAGACACAAATTTTTTGTTAAATTTTAATTTTAATTTGTTAAATCATCATCAAATATTCCACATTTCACAAGATGTTTTCTCAAAAGCCTCACCTTCCTAGCTGTGCCCTATATTACATGTACAAGTGTATTGCACAGAAAGTCCAGCTGGGTTTTGAACCTGTGTCTTCGTGTTTATGCTATCAACACTGACACCCTAATTTTAGTTTTAGCATTGCATTTACTTTACTGTCTGCTTTACATGGCAGCTATGTAATAGTTATACATATTGAAGAGCTGTAGTGGGAACTGTTAGAAAATTGCGAGATATCAGCGATATTTCAAAATATTGAAATTTCACAAGTTGAGAAAACTATTAGCGAAAATATTAAAACACATTCATAATAATAATATCAACAATAAGAGTGCTACAGTCATCAATGACAACATCGAGCACTATTGAGACAAAATCAAGCCGGAGAGCAAAAAGAAGGTTCAAAAACGGTGCAAATTCCAAAATTCAGATAATCAGTCTAAAGTAAAGGGAGTTAAAGAAAAGGAGGTTTAGGCGCAGGTCGCTGCTCATGGACACTGGATGGAAGAGATGGAAAAGATAGGTCTTCAACTGCCTATGGAACTGCTCATAGGAAAGCAGAGGCCGATGTGCTTCAAATGAAGATTTCCGAAGATATTAGATGACATTTCAATATTCACTCTATTGTTCTCACTTTAACTAAACTGACAACAGAAGCAATGTGGACAAGACACAATTTTCTCAAACGCCTCACCTTCCTAGCCGCACCCTTCTTGCCGTCCCCGTACAGGGGTTTACCCCTCCCCGGGCCCACGTGAGGCTTCCCCTCCCCTGTGGGGGCAGGGGTGGATCCCCCACTGATGGTGCTGGCCTCGCTGGGGTTAACACTGGGGGCCCTAGACCCTCCCACACCCCCCGCTGCGGCAGCCGAGGCTGATCTGGTAGATTTGAGGGCAGACAGGCCGCGAGTAAGGTGCTGTGAGCCCTGAAATATGATTAGTATCACTATGATTAGTATCATTATGATTAGTATCACTATGATTAGTATCACTATGATTAGTATCACTATGATTAGTATCACTATGATTAGTATCATTATGATTAGTATCACTATGATTAGTATCATTATGATTAGTATCACTATGATTAGTATCATTATGATTAGTATCACTATGATTAGTATCACTATGATTAGTATCACTATGATTAGTATCACTATGATTAGTATCATTATGATTAGTATCACTATGATTAGTATCACTATGATTAGTATCACTATGATTAGTATCACTATGATTAGTATCATTATGATTAGTATCACTATGATTAGTATCACTATGATTAGTATCACTATGATTAGTATCACTATGATTAGTATCATTATGATTAGTATCACTATGATTAGTATCACTATGATTAGTATCACTATGATTAGTATCACTATGATTAGTATCACTATGGTTAGTATCACTATGGTTAGTATCACTGATTAGTATCATTATGATTAGTATCATTATGATTAGTATCACTATGATTAGTGTCACTATGATTAGTATCACTATGATTAGTATCACTATGATTAGTATCACTATGATTAGTATCACTATGATTAGTATCACTATGATTAGTATCACTATGATTAGTATCACTATGATTAGTATCACTATGATTAGTATCACTATGATTAGTATCACTATGATTAGTATCACTATGATTAGTATCACTTATGATTAGTATCACTATGATTAGTATCATTATGATTAGTATCACTATGATTAGTATCATTATGATTAGTATCACTATGATTAGTATCATTATGATTAGTATCACTATGATTAGTATCATTATGATTAGTATCACTATGATTAGTATCATTATGATTAGTATCATTATGATTAGTATCACTATGATTAGTATCATTATCATTATTATCGTCATCATCATCATTTCATTCTGTAGCTCAATTAAAACCCAATATACTTTCTTCAACTCACTTATAACCCAATTGAATTTCTTCAACTCACTTATAACCCAATTGAATTTCTTCAACTCAATTACAATCCAATATACTTTCTGTAACTAAACTATAACCCAATATAGTTGAACAGCTAATTAATTATAACCCAAAATACTCAAACAGCTAATTAATTATAACCCAATACAGTCAAACAGTTAATTAATTATAACCCAATACAGTCAAACAGTTAATTAATTATAACCCAATACAGTCAAACAGTTAATTAATTATAACCCAATACAGTCAAACAGTTAATTAATTATAACCCAATACAGTCAAACAGTTAATTCATTATAACCCAATACAGTCAAACAGTTAATTAATTATAACCCAATACAGTCAAACAGTTAATTCATTATAACCCAATACAGTCAAACAGTTAATTAATTATAACCCAATACAGTCAAACAGTTAATTCATTATAACCCAATACAGTCAAACAGTTAATTAATTATAACCCAATACAGTCAAACATTTAATTAATTATAACCCAATACAGTCAAACATTTAATTAATTATAACCCAATACAGTCAAACAGCTAATTAATTATAACCCAATACAGTCAAACAGCTAATTAATTATAAACCAATACAGTCAAACAGCTAATTAATTATAACCCAATTACAGTCAAACAGCTAATTAATTATAACCCAATACAGTCAAATTGAAAAGATAGGTCCTCAACTGCCTATGGAACTGCTCATATAGGAAAGCAAAGGCCGATGGGATTCAAATCGCATTGGCCTTTGGTGTAAGCTCGTGAAAAAAAAATTAAAAATTAAAAGTGAAAATTATAAAGCGGTGATGCGCGCTGAGGCTGAGCGAAGGAACATGGATATATACAGTCAAACAACTACCCTGTCTAGAGCCGGCAAGTCTATGTCCATGCTGGATACAGAGTCGTGTGGTGAAGGCAACATTTCGCTGTCAAAATCTTCAGTGCCCAGTGTCTCATCACCTATATCAGAGTCCCCTGAGATACACAATCAATCCATTGATCAGTTCATTAGCCAATCAATCCATTGATCAGTCAATTAACCAATCAATCCATTAATCAGTCCATTACCAATCAATCCATTGATCAGTTCATTAGCCAATCAATCCATTGATCAGTTCATTAGCCAATCAATCCATTGATCAGTCCATTACCAATCTATTCATCGATCAGTACATTAAGCAATCAATTCATCAAGCAATCCATTGTTCAATCAATCCACTATCTAATCAATCCAGTGATCAATCCATTAACAAATCAATCTCTCAATCAATGCATTAAGAAATCAATCCATCGATCAGTCCATTAATCAATCAATTCATCGATCAGTCCATTAATCAATCAATTCATCGATCAGTCCATTAATCAATCAAGAAGAAATGAACATAACTAAGTAATCAATCTTGCCTAAACAGACAATTAATTAATCTTAAGTAAATACTTCTTTTTCAGTGCACTGCCAAGTGGCAGGTTCAAGGTACATATTCATACTCAAAATCTGTTTTCTCGCTCCATAAGAGCACTCCTTAGATCAACAATTTAATCCCTTCACAAGTCTATTCCTTATCCATACCTTATGTAGCCTATACCTTGGAAAAGTATGGCTTCTGAGGTGGTTTCCCGTTGCCTTCCACAGGCAACAAAATACATAAAATAAATACATGCACTTACAAATCCTACATAAATAATCTCAAATAAATAAATCTTAAATCATCATCATCTTCAATTGAATCCCAGTTTAACTAGGGACGGGATACGAATAAATAAATCTTAAATAAATAACAAGATAAATTCCATATAAGTAATTCATAAATATGCAGTAAGCATATAAGTAAATAAGTTGCAAATAAATCAAGAAAAGAATCTCAAATAGACCCGTACACCTACCTTTGAGACCTTTAAAGATTCCAAAGCCCTCGATATCCTGCAAAGCTCCGTCGTCGACCATGTCTGAGGAGAGGCTGTCCGTAACACTGGCCATCTCATACTGACAAACAATCATAATAATAAAAGTTTAACGCCCGTTTCCTCATCCAGGGATGATGTCAGGGACGTCCCCACAGCACAAATCACTACAGATCAATTCATCCAGACCAATCTGCAAAAGAAATGTTCTGAGGAGAATCAATCAATAAGAATTTAACGTCTGGTTCGAAGCCATAAGACACTGTTAGGGACGTATCAAGGAGACTCTGAATCAACAGACGCCAACGCAACACACGATGACGACTGAGTACTCAGAGACCACATGTGAAAGCAAGATCAAAGCAGTGCAAGTCCGTACAAGCTCTGTACAGAGATAAATTTTTTAAAAATTAAATTTAAGTTTCTTAAGTTATTTTTCATAAGGCAATGTCAGGAAGGTATCAAGCAGAGTCTGGATTGGCAGGAGCCAGTGGCGAAGTCGGTAAGATACTCGACCGCGGATCAATATGTGCAGGGTTCAAATCCTGGGCTCGCCCATCACTGACATCGCTTTCGAGTAAGGAAACAGACGTTAACATTAGCCTTTTTTAAGTTTCACACCTGACTGTCTCCGGACTCTTTATTCTTACATGCAGCACACACGTATTCCTCAAAATCCGTAACTCCGTCTTCCTCCACACACTTCCTGTGTAGCAACCTGGAAAGATTATAAAAAGTCGCTCAAAAACATACCATTAAAACTCATCATTCAGCGCATTGCTTTAACATACACACTGACATTTACACCTGCTGATTGATTGATTTATTTACTATTAATATTAAGTCTGTTATTCGGCAGATCTAATTAAGTGTTAAATTTATTAGTAGTTTATTATGACTTAGAAAACAAATAAAAAGGTTGAATGAAAAATTGAACAAAATTAAACAAAATTGACTGAATGACTAATTACTTGATTGATTAACTGATTGATTCAAACGAGTGACAACAGTTGACTGAAAGATCGAGAGATTGAGCGATCTATTGATTGATTGATGGCTTAATCACTTTACTTGCAGACAGCCTGACTGTATAATAATAGTAACAGCACTGGCTCATGCAGTACTTACCCATTTAGACAGCTTTACAGGTTCTGGCAGGTTATTATCAATCCTTGCCGGGATTGATATACTAGCAAATTTATTGACTAATTAATGACTAATTTATTGATTAATTAACTGACTAAATGATTGATTAAATGATTGACTAATTGATTAATTGATTGAATAACTAACTAATTGATTTACTAGTTTAATAATTGATTGAATAACTGACTAATTTGTTGACTAATTGATTGAATAACTGAATAATAGACTAAATTGAATAATTGATAGAATAACTAACCAATTGATTGACTGATACATTGACTGACTTTATTGACTAATTAATTGACTAATTTATTGATTAATTAACTGACTAAATGATTGATTAAATGATTGACTAATTGATTAATTGATTGAATAACTGACTAATTGATTTACTAATTTAATAATTGATTGAATAACTGACTATTTAGTTGACTAATTGATTGAATAACTGAATAATAGACTAAATTGATTAATTGATTGAATAACTAACTAATTGATTGACTGATACATTGACTGACTGCTAGACTTATTTGACAGCCTAACAGCTCTAGAACAAACCGTTTGCACGTGATATAAGGGACTGATTGACTAATTGACTGACTAACTAATTTACTTATTAATTGTTTAACTGATTGAATAACTGACTAATTGACTGACTGACAGATTGCTAGACAAACTAACTGCTCGATAGACCGACAGCTCTAGAATAAACCGTTTGACTGACTGCAAGACTAACTTGACAGACTGACAGCTCTAGAACAAACCGCTTGCACGAGACACAAGGAACTGATTGACTAATTGACATATAATATATTGACTATCTTCTTCTTCAGTGCACTGCCAAGTGGCAGGTTCAAGGTACATAGTCATACTCAAAGTCTGTTTTCTCGCTCCATAAGAACACTCCTTAGATCAACAAGTTAATCCCTTCACAAAGTCTATGCCTTATCCATACCTAATGTAGCCTATAGCTTGGGAAAAGTATGGCTTCTGAGGTGGTTTCCCGTTGCCTTCCTCAGTTAGGTGGATTAATTACCATTTAATCCTGGGGAAAATATTTAATGGTGAGGTGGGTCCCCTCTTGCCATCCTCAGCTCCTGCCTTTAGT
>CAJHZI010000876.1:40000-132500 GCA_905160935.1 Enchytraeus crypticus | reverse complement strand
CTTTAGAAAATTCTGTAGCAATTTCTGGCGCCTAGTCACTTTTAGATTTTCTAAACACTTTTTGAGCCACTAAGGTCTGCATATTAACTGGGTGACTTATCATCTCTAATTCCACCGGTTAAGCATCTATTGCCTATGTAATACTACAACCTTCATTGTTCCCAGCTACAGCTTGCTACCTACGCGAAGAAAGAGGGTGGCGCGCTTTAGATTAGACGCAGTGAAACAAGCACTTCTTTAAAGTGAAACAAGCACTCACCGAGCAATGAGCCACAATGACTCATCACAGAGTAACGAATCACAACGACTCATCACAGAGCAATGAGCTACAATGACTCATCACAGAGCAAAGAGTCACAATGACTCATCACAGAGCAAAGAGTAACAACGACTCATCACAAAGCAATGAGCCACAACGACTCATCACAGAGCAAAGAATCACAACGACCCATCACAGAGCACAGAGCAATAATGACTCATCACATTGCCTTATGGCAAGGAACCGGACGTTAAATTCTTATTTATTGATTGATAGATTGATTGATTGATCACAGAGCAATGAATCACAACGACTCATCACAGAGCAATGAATCACAATAACTCATCACAGAGCAACGAATCACAACGACTCTGTACGAATCAAATAGCCATAGGCAAGAGGAACAACGGAGAACACTTACGACTCAAGCTGTTGAGCTTTGGCCGATGAATTCCTCGTTACTTTGCCAGGCCTGGGTAGCACAACACTTGCTGAACTCCGCCTCACCCCAGCCCCTGTTACCTCCTCCAAACCCCCTTCAGCTGACCCGCTGCCCCTCTGAGCCCTAGCGGCCCGTGCCGAGGCCCCCGAGGCGCCCACCCCCCCGCTCTGGGCCAGTTTACGGAATGGGTTAAACCCTGGAGTGGGTTCATAGCGCGTAAGATCACCCTGACCCAGTAGACTCTTTTCTCCCCGAGAACAGAATGAACAGACCCGATCCATCCTACCGCTGGAACGCAAAACAGTCGCAGCTTATAATACCGAAATTTAATTTTATAAATTTAACATTTCTAAATTTAATGTCTGTTTCGATATCATAGGGGACCCTGTCCATCCTATCACTGAATTTAATGCAAAACGTCGCTATTAATTGTCAAAATGTAAAATCATAAAACATAGCTTCGGGGTAGACAGGATTGTTTTCTCAGGGAATGATGCCCCTGCCCAGTAAATAAAGTTAGTCGAAGCTGAGGAAGGCATAGGGGGCCCATATCTTCATAAGCAGAATCTCCTAAGAATAATGGCATATCATGTTAGATGATTTATAGGTCCACTTGAAGGTGGACATGAAGAGAAAACGGAAGACGTTAAATACCATGGACCTGCCAGTGGGCAGTGCACTAAGAGAGAGAGGAAACAATCAGATAATAAATGATATCTTCAGAAATTAAATGATACATCCCGTTGTACCGCAAAACATTGACAGCCAATAATACCAAAATAGCAGCACAATTATTTTATTACCATACATTATTTTTTATACCGTCACAACCTGTTAAGCATAAGTTAATATTTAATATTTGTGTTAGTAACATTTAGTATTTTTCATAAGAAACAAGAGCATACCTGGTATTATGATAGGAGTAAGAAACAAGAGCATACCTGGTGGTATGATATGAGTAAGAAACAAGAACATATCTGGTGGTATGATATGAGTAAGAAACAAGAACATATCTGGTGGTATGATACGAGTAAGAAACAAGAACATATCTGGTGGTATGACAAGAGTAAGAAACAAGAACATACCTGGTGGTATGATAAGAGTAAGAAACAAGAACATACCTGGTGGTATGATAAGAGTAAGCGTCGCGTTCCATTAACGACATCGATAACCTGAAATAAATGAACATATATTCTCACTCGCTCTGTAATCTCTGGTAAAGGTAAGGTTAACGTCAGTTTCCTCACTCGAAAGCGATGTCAGTGACGGGCGTGCCCAGGATTTGAACCCCCAAATACTGATCCGCGGTCGAGTGTCTTGCCGACTTCGCCACTGGCTCCAGCTCGGCCATGTGGCAGTTAAAAAACATATAGTCCTACTCAAAATATGATTTCACATGCAGTGGGTGCAGTAGGTGAAGCCATCAAAAAGGCTGAGCTTCTTACAGAAATTAATGTTAGAGCATACTTCATGTGGCTCAGTGTTTCTTGATTGCCTTGCCCAGTCATTATAATAAATATTACAATAAATAAATCAAAGAACATTTAATCTTCAGATTAACGTATACAAGCTTAAAAAGCTAGTTCAACAAAGTCAGCTTCTCTAAATAATATTAGGGATGAATGGCGATGATGATGATGATGATGATGATGAAGAGGATGATGATTGACGTAATGATCCTATGTTAGGAATTTATCCAAGTGACTGCTCAAGCCAATATTTCAGCAATGATGATTTATCTCTCTCTCTTTCTCTCTCTCTCTCTCTCTCTCATTCTACCAAGTTGCAGATCCAAGGTACACACTTCACATTCTGACTTCACATTCCATAATGAGCACTCCATCAATCAATCAGTTAATCCCTTCAAAACAAAAGACTTTCCCTTACCCGCACCTTAACGTAACCTAGAGCTAGGAAGAAATGCATGGCTTACGGGATGGTTCCCATTAGGTTGCACAAAGATGCCTGTTTATTTACCTTCACATACCAGAGACTATTATTTATTAACAAGTAACAGCAAAAGACTGGCTAAGCTCAGGATTTGAACCCCGCACATACTGATCTGCAGTCGAGTATCTTACCGACGTCGCCACTGTTTAGTCTCTTAACCAGTAGATAACTCAATCAATAATACAATAGCATAATTAGGTGATAAATTAAAATTAGAGCGTAAATTTTAAAATCAATTAATTCACTGATAATCAGTGGATACCTAGAATTTCCTTCAGCTGCCTTCTTTCCACTGGAACTGCTGCCACCTGCAATCAATCATGCAATCAATCAATCAAGCAATCAAGCAATCATCTATCAATCAATCAAGCAAGCAATCAGTCAATCAAGAAATCAATCAATCACGCAATCAATCTAAGGAGTGCTTTTATGGAGAGAGAAAACAGACTTTGAGTATGACTATGTACCTTGAACCTGCCACTAGGCAGTGCACTGAAGAAGACCATAGACTCGGACACTAGAGCAGTGTGGTTACAACAGAGCTTAAATTCTGTGACAGTAGGCTGGATAGTTTGACTAGCAGAAATTAAAGGAGGCACATGATTTGGTATTTAAAGTAAATTTTCAAGTAGAATTCTGAGATAGAGATGACTAACCAGTATCATAATAATATTATTAGTAAAAAAAGTTTAACGTCCGTTTTCTCATCCAGTGATAATATCAGGGACGTCCCCAACAGCCCACATCACTAAAGATCAATTCACCCAGACCAATCTCCTAAAAGAAATGTGCTGAGGAGAAGTAAGGTCCTAAACGAGAGCCAGTCGGGTGATCAAAAAATCAAGGGATGATGTCAGGGATGTAGTAGTAGTACATATGTTTATTTAGAAATTCATCAAACACTGACAAATAATTGTGAAAACAGATAAATCAGCAGACAAAAGTGAGAATCAACATATGTAGCATCAAACAGAAACTAAAATTATATAATAATAAATAAATAAATATAATAATAAATTATATAAAGTAAATATTAAGTAAATTCCGATTATCAAGTATAATTCTGCAGATAGAGCTGACTAACAAGTATAATTCTGCACATAGACTTGACTAACAAGTATAATTCTGCAGATAGAGTAACAAGTTTGAGTAATACTAACAAGTATTATCAGACGATGCGTCCATTCCACCCTGCGTGGAGGCGACAGATTCGGATTTTACTTGAGCTGCCGATGATCTCGTAGTCATACCCTCGCTGTGTCCACCAGGTGGCTCCACCTCCAAGATCCCAGGCTCCACCTTAATGTCCACCAGCGACCCCGACGTCGAGTCAAACCCCGCCGTGGAAGTGCTGGTGTCATCATGGACGAGGGGACTGTCGGCCCTGCTCGACGGGGGCGCAGAGTTGCCACCTCCTGTGTTGCGTCTAGACAATCTAGTTTTGCTGCAAATATAGTGAAATTGAAAAAAATCAAAATTGTCGTAACTCATGGATTCCCCGTGTCATGTACGGGTTGTTCGAAGAATTGACCAACCGGTGACTGCACGTGTCATAGAAGGCGACTAAAGCACTAAGATCCACACCAATGTCAGGGAAGGCATTTGATTGGTGAGCAGCTAAGCTCCAGAAATTGCTACAAAAATTTTAACGAAGGGAAAAGTCTCAAATAGGGGATTGGCTGATGATATGACGTAGGACAGAGAGAATTTTAGACTGTCTATTCGTATCTCGACAATAGTGGAACTGGGATTCAAGGGAAGATGGTGATGATGATGAAGATGTCCTAACTCGTAGATCTGGGAGAATTTGATGATCTTCAACCTGACCAAAGACTATAAAATCACATCTCTAACCTATTACAGCTTTATTTACAATTTCTCGCCCTGATCATATAATAAAAAAGGCATATCCGTTGCATAAAAAACAAAAATGCATCAACCCCTCGCAATAATTAGCCAATCACAAGCAGATGTACACACAGCTATAACAATTTAATGCACTCTATTATAAAAAGCTAAAAAAGCTAAAGTTAACGTCAGTTTCCTCACTCGAAGGCGACATCAGTGACGGGCGAGCCCAGGATTTGACCTCTGCACATACTGATCCATGGTCAAGCATCTTACAGACTTCGCTACTTGCTCCAGCCAATATTAATCCAGTATAATTCCACTACGCGCTAGCAAACAGCATTCTAACCTCTCTGGCTTCTTTGCTTCCAGCTCCTTCGTCTCTTTCTCCTTCTTCGGCCGGCCAGGCCCTCGAACTGTAGAACCCCCCGACCTTGACCTTGAGGCACGGCGACCTTCACCTGCGCTGGAGGACGCGGTGCCATCGATCGACTCAGTTCCGGCGGAAGACGGTGAATATGATCCGGCGTCGCAGTCCATTCTATCCATGGAGAAATTGTCGAGAGAACTACTTTCTCCCGCCACTTCCATTGAAACAGGTTCGGCAGCCGTGGCCGCTTCATCTCCTTTATTATCACTCATCGCTAAGAATTAGTCATATCCAAGTATCTCAACTACTACAGATCGATATTATCCAACTTTAGAAAGGTATTTTCTACAGTAGCAATTCAATTTACACAGTCAATATATAATAGATGTTGATGATACAATCAAATTATGCCTTATTCCAAATTATATCAGTCTTTAATATTCAGTAATTAATAACCACTAATATCATTTTCCACAAACTTTATTTCCAGTTGTTTAAACTGTTAATTCATCAGATTTGGAACGGTTTTCTAGATAATTAACTTGCATCGCTTTTGAACCCTTTGATTTTTCTTTAGGTCTATAGTCCTGGCTTCGGTTCCATAGTGCTCGATGTTGTCACTGTTTATAGTAGAACTATAATAATATAATTGTTGTTCGAATTTATAAACATTTTTAAAACTGCCGGAACAATTAGAATGATGAGTGAGCAAATAACTAAATCGAAATCCTCATAAAATAAGAAACTATGCAAGACCTTCTTATGATTAAATCTAAAACACTCGCTTAACACGATATATGAACAAAAAGCGGCGAATTCTATCAAACTATAACCTAAAAACACGGATAACTTTTGCGAAAAGTGCATCGCCTTTACTTTAGATAGATTAAGAAAAACACTACTACAACACAATGAGGTGAAATAGATGCCCTGTGAATTAGGCAAATATTAGGACGTAATAAATTTGAAATTTAAGATTTTAAAACAATGTTTTCATACTTAATTTTAATCACATTGCCACCATATTGTTATTGCGACCGCATTACTTCGCGAACAAAATTAAGTCCCTCGAAAACTTTTTCAAGATAACTAAAATGTCATTAAAAGAAGAAAATTACAAGTATATTAATAGTATCAACAATTGCGATGGAAAAATATTTTATTAAAGGAAAAGATAAAATTTAGAATTTAAAAACTGAGATTTTGACGGCAAACCACCTTACAAAAGATTCTACTGCGTCGGGCTTCCGTTAATTATATAATTTGTATAACAACAGTTCCCACTCGTTTGTGGAAGTGAGGAGGAGGGCGGAGGACAGAGAAGAGTGGAGGCGTTATGTACCATGGACCTGCCCGTAGGCAGTGCACTAAGAGAGATAGCAACAGTCTGTTACGGCATCCAAAAGTTGTGTCGGTACATGGGCAATATAGCAACTGCGTGAAAAGTTCTGCACTAGGCCCCCTTATGTGATTATAGTTACAGGTTGAATATATAATATGGGCCCCCCCCCCCCCACAGAAATTTGTCTGATTGCGTTACATGTCCTGTGGTACGATGGGGAACTCATTTCCAATAGCTCGATTTTTTCTAGAATATACTAGGAGCCCTGTATAATGGAAGGAGGTCCAAAAATTATTGACCGTTTCACTAGCTCTCAATTTTCACTTGAACAAAAAATTTGCATTGGAACAAAAAGGATTTAAGTAAAAAATGCGAACTCTGTCCCGTAGTAGTGGTGCAACAGCCTTTGATGGGAGAGGTTAAGCCCCCCCTCCACCACCACCAAAATTAGGTCACTTTTACAATTCGTCGAGATCTTCAGAGTTTCTTCAGAGGTAACAAAATTAACCTACTTTTTGCAAAACAAATGTAGGAGTTAAGGTATTCCCCTGACTTTAGTAAACAATTTACAACAGATATACGGGTACAAGCGGGGGGGTAAGTTAAGGGGATAGACTCGCTCTATGAGCCGAAGTAGTGAATAAATTTTGAGCCCCCCCCCCCCCCTTCTACAGAAATTTGTCTGATTGCGTTACATGTCCCGAAGAAGGCGGGGCTTAAGCAAAAAAAATGTACTCTAAAAAATTTTCGGGCCCCCCTTAAAAAATTCCTGGATCGGCCCCTGCTAGCTATTATATCTGATTATAGTTAATGGTTGAAGTAGTTATACACTGGGTCCCTATTACAGTTAATGATTGAAATAGTTATATTTAGTGAATATAAACTTGACTTAATTAAAAATATAGTTTAATTATATCGTTGCATAGTTACCGATTGAAAGAGTTTTACACTAGGTCCCAATGTGTAATTTTATTTACTGCGGCGCTGTTTACAACAAATACATGCATTCAATGCCTATTAATTCGATATGGGAATTTTATGAATTTCCAGAGTTGAGTTCGGTTCGGTTCGTTGAAAATGAAAGTTTGGTTCGGGTACAGCTTCCTTCTAACAAGGGTTCAGGTTCTGTTCGGCTTGCTTTCCACCTCACAAAAGTTCGATTCGAGTTCGAAATGGTTTGGTTTGGATAATGTTGCAATTGTTTACCATTAGGCTACTATAATAATGATGATTAATATAAACATGTCCAAAATGATTTATGGTAAATGTGCTTAAAATACATGACGTCATAATAACTGCCACATTCTTCACCAGAGTAAAAAATATGACAATGAACAGAGGAGAGATATGGTATTTATTCCTGTACTTTTCTTAAAATATTGCAAGTTGACCAACAAGTGTTCATAACATAGATATGTAGCTTTATTTCTATATCTGAAATATGAAATAGAATGCTTCATCAATTTAAAAATAAATTTTGTCACAAGGCCTATATTTTGAAACGTTTATAATTAAGTGGAAATGTCTTGGCTAAAATTTGATCCAATACTTCAGAGACAAGGTGCAATTTAATTATTACTATAAAAATGTCAAATAAGGACGTTTTGCTAAACCGGTGTACTTCCACAGAAAAATGATCATAATAAATACCATTTGCTATCAACTGAACCAGTAATAAATTTCATAATTTGCCTTAGGGTTTCAAATTTGAAACTAAGAGTTTATTTGAATCCAGCTAATCCTTTCCATTCTTCTCCATATCCACATTTCCAATGCCTCTAATTTCCTGATATTTTCTTTCCTTGATGTTTCAGATGCATATAATAGGGAGGTTTATACCAAGGTTCTCGCTATCTTTATCTTATCTATCTTTTTAGCTATCTTTTAAAATCTTGTATAGCTATCTTTTTCTGTAGGCTTTTTGTTTGAAGTTCTTTCATATTATCGAAGGCTTATTTTTGCTTGTGCAATCCTACTATAGATTTCAGTCTCACATTTTCCCTCATCTGCTATAGTACGACCTAAATATTTGAAGGTGAAGGAGAAAGGAATTTCAAGAGTTCCGTTGGGTTGGGTTTGGATGAAGTCAGGGTTCGTGTTCGGTTCGGGTTCGGTCAGAGTGTGGGTTCGGGTTAGATTCGGTTAGGCCAGAGTCTATGTTCGGGTTCGGATCGGTTCTGTCAAAATTCCAGATTTTAAGGTTCGGTTCGGGTTCGGTTCGATTGCCATTCCTACTATTAATCGATCAATGTCGGTCGACGGGCTAATTCTCGATCAGTATGTGAGCTTTAATAAAACAAAATGTTAGACATTCTCAGGAGTACTGGTTTTATATAACCAGTACTACTGGTTATATAACCAGTACTGTTATATACTTGAATATTATTATATAACCAGAATATTATTACAATAATACTTATAATACTATTAATATAAAACCAGTACTACTGGTTATGTAACCAGTACTGTAGTACTGGTTATATAATCGGTACTACTGGTTATACGACTTACTTTAAACTATATAACAGGTCATGAATTCGGTACTGAACATTTTAGACATAATTCATATCTTGGTTAATAATTTATTATTTTGTTTGTCTACAAATTAATTAAATCACACCAAGATGAATCGTTTTATAAATTATAATGCATCTAGTATTTTGGCCTTATGAAATTCAGCTTGGTTTTCGTGAATGTTGTTAGGTATTTTTCAGGTTTCGATATCTTGAAACGCCAAACAACCAGTGATTGAGAAAAATCGACGATATAAAATGTGAAACCAACAAAACTGAGAAAGATGTAAAACAAGAATAAAAGTTACCATGTTTTGAGCGATATTGGAGTAAATAAAGAAATGTGAAAGCTTGCTCTTAAAACCTCTTAAAAAATCTCAAAATTCTCAGATTGTCCACTCTCTACTCTCACTCTAGTCCTCACCCTGCTGTCTCCTTACTAGGCTATATAACAAAGTGAAGTTAATTAATTAAATGTAAGTAATTAAAAAATATGATAAAATTTCTACAAATTTTGTAAAATAAAATTTCGTATAAAATATTATTAAGTAGTGTAAAATTTATTTTTAATCTAATAATTTCTGCTAATGTAATAAGACCTTTTCCTAAAACTATTGCCTTATTTAGCTTGACTTTCATAAATTCTGTTTTTTATTTCAGAATTAATTTATCGTGATTACCATATTGTCAAGCATGGAATACATTTATCCCGCATCGCCTAACTGGTACTGTAGTCGAGTAATTGATGCTAACAGTGATGGCATATTTATATTTGGAGCCAAGAACTCGCTGTATATATTCGATATCAGTCAGCCTAAGCGGCCGAGATTCATTCGACAAGTACCGGCTCACAGCGAACGAGTGGTGGGAGTTTCTTTGCGTAAGCCTACTGTGACAGCTATTAACGGTGCAACGTGTGACATATCTGCTGCAGCTGCCAGCACATCGGCTGATGCTGCAACTCCAAGGCAGGCCGACACCTGCAATGCTGATTCGACTAATGCCTTTGACACTGTTGCCACTAATATCAGTGATTGTTGTAGAGGCTTGGATAGTGTTGACAACTCTAATACAGTAGTTTCTGGTTCTACTGAGGCAGCTGGTAATTCAAAGTTGAATTCTACAGCTGCTAACAGCATCAATACAGCTGCTGAAGCAGCTGTTAGTAGCTCCATAGCTCTTGAAATATCCTCAGATATAACTGGATATGCCGAGGCTTCTGCTGCTGCTGCTTGGGTTAAAGCTGTTGATGCACTAGCTGTAATTACACCTGCAGTCTCAGCTACTGGTCCTTCGTCTTCTGCTGCAGCTGCTTTATCAAAGGCAGCAGCTGTTCCAGCTACTACTGCTTACCTGCAAGTTTGTTCTGCTGGAGAAGATGGAAAGGTACGCTACATACATAGACATTAAAAAAATATGCTAAAATGTATGCTAAATAACATAGTAATAGTATTTAATTAGAATTTGTTTGAAATATTAATTCCTTTACATTGTTTACTACCTCGCAACTAAAGTTAACAATTTATATCATAAAGGTATTAATTAGTTCCTGAATTGATAAGATTCTGAATTAAAGTTATTAGAATACTTATATAGCTTGCTTTTTCTACTAACACTCATCACCTACTGTTCTGCTTGTAAGGATGGGTTGATGATCTGAATTATTTGAATTCTTTTTATTGATCAATGTAACTGAATGCCTGACGTATTAGTGATTGTTCTTTGTTTTTTTTCTATATTCAATTTTTATTCATATACTATTATATTTATAATGTTTAGGTAAAGGTCTGGGATATAGACCTATACATTCTACATTCGTATATTATTATACTTATTATGTTTAGATAAAGGTCTGGGATATAGACAAGGCAGAACTAGTACTAGAGCATTCTCTACACCGCTCTAAACCCACCACCGTCCACTGGTCTCCCGCTGATCTCAACCTCATTGCTAGCGGTGACGATCGCGGTGGCCGCGTAATCTACGATGTAGCCTCGCGTGACGGGTGGACCTGGCACCCCGAGCACCCGCACACCCACGTCGTCTCCCTCGAATTTTCCCCGCATCGAAAAACTCGCCTTGCTGTCGGATACAAAACTGGCGCGATCATGATTCTCGATGTATCGCACAGGAGTAACCCGGTTGTCGCTCGCCTGAGAGGTCACGACGAAGAGGTACACTCTCTCGTGTGGTTTCCAGTCGTTGACGTGGACTCTGTGGGAGAAGAATTCGGCGGATGTTCTTCGAGCGATCTGATCGCTTCTAGCTGTCGAGATAAAACGATTCGGGTTTGGAATACAGGCAAGAGCGTGTGCGTCCAGACGCTTCGCCTGCCCGGGCAGAATCGCGGGCGGGACAGAGAGGAAAGCGGTGGCTATAGACAGAAGGGTTGGATTGCGCTGACGTGGCTGTATTCTGCGGGTAGGACGGAGCTGATTTCGAGCGGCTGTAATGGAGAAATGATTCGCTGGAATCTCTCAGACACTCAGGCGAAGCAGAAGTTCCAGTTCTTCTCGCAGGGTAAGAACGCTCTGTCTCACAACAGAATGATCTTCAACATCGCGTCAATCCCCCGCTCTCACTCCAGTTCTCTACTGGTCTCCGTGTCGATGGACAGGCAGATTATCGTGTGGGAAGCGGCTATGGCGTCTGCCGTTGTCTCGATTCCCAGCTTCGGGGGATTCGTCTACGCCATCGCGCCTTCGCCGTTGGACCCGGGCAGATGTGCGGTGGGGGGGGGTGATAATATGATTAGACTCTGCAGTACCGTTGATCCCTATAGTGTTCAGACATACTGGCAGGGTATCAGATCAAAGGTGACCGCTCTCGCATGGCATCCCACCAGAGAAGGTCTACTCGGATATGGCACGGAAGACGGAAGAGTCGGGATACTGGACGTACTCTCTTCCAAATCGGCCATCGTCTCGTGCACCTATCACAAGAGAACAGTCTACGTGGTAACCTGGGGCGAACCGCTTCACGGGAATTCTGACGGCTCTGACGATATTTTTGCGGAATCTGTTCCGAGTTTGTACAGCGTTGGAGACGGCGTGATTTTGGAACATTCGATGGAAAACTTTGGACAACTTCCGGCTAGAGACATCGCACCGTTACTGCAGAAAGCCAGTAGCCGGGCCACAGATGCTGACGGCGAATCAACCGGCGAAGCCAAACAGACTTATTGTGCGATGAAAACGGAAATGTCCTGGAAGTCGGACTTGTCTCACTTTGCCGTCGGTTTTGAAGACGGTAAAATAGAGATTTTTGCGGTACGACCTTCCCTCGCTCAGGTTTGTGTGATACGGGTTCATCGTAAGCTTATCAACTGCATTCGCTGGCATCCAAAGTTCACCGCGGCTTCCACTGAACCCTCCCCCTACCAGTATTTTCTAGCTACGGGCTCGAACGAGTCCACGGTAAATATATTCAACCTGGAGCAAGTGCTTGCGTCTTCGCGAAATCCTTCGAACTTAAAAGACTGCATTAAAAAACCGGCAATTGTCATAGAAGAAAGTGGAACATCTGAAACAGTTGTTGAGGAGACAGTTACCAAAGACCCGGCTACCGAAAAGTTTCTCGATGACAAGATGGGTGTTCTGCCCGGCTTTTCTGGCGGATCGCTTCCTCGGACGCCGGTTCCTACAGTGGTGGAAAGTTTCCGTCGTCTAGACGGCCACACAAACAAGATCACTGCGCTGAGTTGGAGTAGCCATGAGGATGGGCTGCTTGCCTCGGCCTCCTACGACTGGACGGTTCAGGTGTGGGATATAAAGAGGACGGGCAGTAGGGGTCTCTGCGATACGGCTGTCGTCTCGAATAAATCCGCGAGCGCTAAAGAATCCTCCGCTGTTGTGGATGATAATTCAGCTGTGTCCGCGGGTGGGAATGGTAAGACCTCTCAGGACTCTTGGGACACTCTGATTGTCGCGGAATCAAATGGAAAACTCCGTGATGATGTCGCTGAATCAAATGGAACATTCCACGATGACACACGGTCGGCTCCCAGTGGACAGTCGTTGAACAGTGGAAATATTTCCAACGAAAAGATTCCGTCTAATATCACTGCAAAAAATACTCTAGACGATAGAACGAAACTAACTGCCGAGGAATTTACAAAGTCTTCAGCGGGCAAGGTACCGCATCGAACCATCGGCGAACATTACGTCACCAACTTTCGGGGTCACAACGGCAGACTGTTGAGCGTTGCTTGGAACACCTCAGACCCCGACATCATCTACAGCGGTGGCGACGACTACTCCATGATGACATGGAGGATCTCGCGTCAAGTCGACGTCAAACCACCCGAGGGAAAGCGTCGTGGGCAGACGGTTCGACCAAAAGGAAAGTCACACCAGAAAGAGGCGGCGGGGAAGGTCGGTGAGGCGGAGAGTGGGGTAGATTCTGCTTGTGACGTGAGCTTGGCGAGAGTGGAGTTAAAAGAAGACGAGAGAGTTGAGCTTCTGGCTCTTCTGGAAGAGAAGCGAGAGTCGCTGCGGGCTCGCAACACAGCGGCCGTGGTCAATGGTTCCTCGGCCGCGACGAACAATCACGAGGATAAGGTGATTTCCGGAAGGGACGAACGAGACTCGGGCAGCGATTCAGACAGCATTTCAGCGGCAGATGGGTCGAGCGAAAGAAAGGTTGTGAAGTCGTCGGAGGGAAGCATTGCGGCTTATCGGAAGAAGAGAGCCGGAAGAAAATCGCTGTTTCCTAAAGCCAGCTCAGCCGACAATCGTGGCAAGCAGCTGACTCAGCAGGATTGTGTTGACCTCGCAAAGTTTAAATATGGCTGCGTATCGTCTTCGTCGGAGAGTGAGATAAGCCAGAGACTTGCCAAATCTTTCAAGAAGGAACCAAAGTACGAGTTGCCTGTCCTAGCGACAAACCCGCAGAAATCGAGTGAAGAAGAAGCTTGTAAAGGTCTCACTGCTAAATCTATCAATAATACAACGACGAGCCAAGAGACAAAGTTGAACGGTGGAACAAAGCCGGGCGGATTTGGAGAGACAACATCCTTGGGACGTCCTATGAAGGAACCGATGAAGGCACTGGAAAAGCACCTGGGCTGTTTTTCTGATCGCCGGTTGATGCTGGGTCAGTGTAGGGAGGAGGAGGCGGGGCATAGAGAGAGGCGGAGCTTCGAGGCACTCGTCATGCTGCAGTCGTTCAGGGGAGGCATGGCGGAGGCGGTGGAGGAAGCGATGGAAGAGAAGCGGCTGGACGATTTCAGCGTGGCTCTCGCCGCCGGAGTATCGGTGGAGGCATGGGAGCTAGCTTGTGAGAGGTCTGCGCTACTATATCTTATATTGCGCTACTATATCTTATATTGTGCTACTATATACTATACTTCTTCTGTGCACTGCCAAGTGGCAGGTTCAAGGTACATATTCATATTCAAAGTGTGTTTTCTCGCTCCATAAGAGCACTCCTTAGATCAACAAGTTAATCTCTTCACAAAGGCTATGCCTCATTCATACCTTATGTAGCCTATAGCATGGGAAAAGTATACTATACTATACTATACATTATATTGCGCTACTATATACTATATTTTATCTTCGTATTATTATAAAAATCCCAGGATGATGGAAGGTTATTCTTAAATCCGTGCCGGCTGCAATTGATGCGCCATCAAAAGGGAACGATTTACTAATAATGATGCAGAGGAAGGAGGAAATGGATATATATATATACATATATATATATCTTGGGAGCTGGGTTGCGAGAGGTCTGCCCCTCGATATCTTGTTTAATATATATATATTATATATATCTTATCTTTTATAATATATATCTCATAATAACAAATATATATATCTTATAGATATAAAAATCTATATATCTTATATATATATCTTATAGATATCTTTTAATATCTTATCTTTTATTATATATATATATATATTATATATATACATCTTATATATATTTTATATTAAATGACCTGCGAGAGGTCTGCCCCACGATATCTTATATTATATATATATATATATATATATATATATATATATATGTGTGTGTGTGTGTGTGTGTGTGTGTGTGTGTGTGTGTGTGTGTGTGTGTGTATTATGATATATATTCTTCAGTGCACTGCCAAGTGGCAGGTTCAAGGTACATATTCATACTCAAAGTCACAGAAACTTAAGAAAGGAAACATTGTAAGCACATGCGGTATGTCATGTGTGTAACTATCTCTCTCTTAGTGCACTGTCTTCTGGCAGGTCCATGGTACATAACGCCTCCACTCTTCTCTGTCTTGCGCCTTCCTCTTCATTTCCACATATGTGGGTCTTTAAATCATGTAACATACCTAATCTCGGCCTGCCCTGCCTCTTTTTCCTTCCATTCTACCTTCTATGACCTCTTTTAATAGACCTTCCCCCCTTAGTATGTGTCCTATCCATCTCTTCTTCCTATTTCTTAATACATTTATCAACTGTCTATCTGTGCCAACTCTCTCTAGGACTTCCTCATTTGTAACCTTTTGAGTCCAGCGAATCCTCTCCATTCTTCTCCAAATCCACATTTCCAATGCCTCCAGTTTCCTAATATCTTCCTTTCTTAAGGTCCATGTTTCACATCCATATAATAGCGTGGTCCAAACCAAAGTTTTCACTATCTTTATCTTTGTGTCTTTCTCTGGACTTTTTGTTAAAAGTTCTTTTCTACTACCAAAGGTCGCTTTTGCTTGTGCAATCCTACTGCATATTTCTGTCTCACATTTCCCAGTGCGAGACAGAAATATGCAGTAGGATTGCACTAGCAAAAGCGGCCTTTGGTAGTAGAAAAGAACTATTAACAAAAAGTCTAAAGAAAGACAAAGATAGAGATAGTGAAAACTTTGGTTTTTTTTATTTATTTCATATAGTGTGTAACTATATGAAAAAAAAGTATGTTTTCTCGCTCCACAAGAGCATTCCTTAAATCAACAAGTTAATCCATTCACAAAGACTATGCCTTATCCATAGCTTATGTAGCCTAAAGCTTGGGAAAAGTATGGCTTCTGAGGTGGTTTCCCATTGCTTAGGATTTGAACCCCACACATACTGATCCGCAGTTGAGTATCTTCGTATTAACTACTTACCTACTTAATGTACTCAGATATTTAACTATTTGTTTTTTATCTCTAGCTACTCTAAGCAGCCGACAGCCGAGGGCTGCTACCACAAATCAGCCATCTACCTCACTTAACCAGTTATTTAACCAGTTTTTGATCACTGGACTGCCTTTCATTTAGGACCTTACTTCTTCTCAGCACATTTCTTTTGCAGATTGGTCTGGGTGAACTGATCTGTACTGATGTGTGCTGTTGGGGACGTCCCTGACATCATCTCTGGATGAGGAAATGAACGTTAAACCTTTATTATTGTCATTATTAGTATTTGTTGTTTATCTCTAGCTATTCTAAGCAGCTTACAGCTGAAGGCTGCTACCACAAAGCAGCCACCTACCTCGTCGCCATCAACAGAATCCATGCCGCGGTACAGCTGCTACGAGACCACACCCTCCATCGAGACGCTGTCAGTCTGGCCAGGCTCCGCCTCTCACCCGCTGACCCGCTCATCAAGGACCTGACCTCGGCGTGGGGTCACTCTCTCCTGCGGGACGGGAACTACGAGCTGGCGGCTAAATGTTTCGTTGCGGTGGGCGACTCTGCCGAAGCGGCTAACTGTCTGGCAAGACGTGCCGATAGAGACTCGATGAAGAGCGCAGCCATGTTGGCTCTGTCGTCCAATCTTGTCGAGATCTCTCTCTCGCATGCTCAGAAGTTCGTCCTCGAAGGTTTGCTGGTTGGTGACTGGAGGCCGGTCATGGAGTTTGTGACGTCGAGCGTCGAGTATCGGTATTTTGGACTGATAGCCTGCAGTTATATGCTGCTTGTTCGGAGGTTGGCAAGAGAAGATTTTGGGTGTTCGTTGTTCGAGGCGCTTCCGCCAGAAGATTGGATAACCGTTCCTCAGTCTGAGAGTGTTGTGTCTGTGGAAAATAGTGCTGCAGGATCTGGAGAAAGCGGTACGAAAGCTGGAGATAGTGTTGGTAAATCAGGAGGGAACAAATATGAAGGAAACTTTAGAGATGCTGGAGATAGTGTTGGTAAATCAAGAGGAAACAAATATGGAGAAACTGCGAAGAATTTGGGAGAATTCTTATCTCTTACTGACGGAGAAGATGCTTCACTCGCCACTGGAGATGGCGGACAGTTAGCGGGTGTTGCAGTGAAGCCTCCATCCACCCAGGGCACCATTGCTGAAGGTCACCTCCATAAGTCATCCTCCTCGGACACGAAAACCACTTCCTTTACGTCCGATATCCTTTCCTCCACTTCTTTTCCGTCCGATATCCTTTCCTCTCTACCGCCGCATCTACGTCGTCTCGACACTGAGTCGAGTCCGTGGGATGTGCTCCAAGTTTGTGGTAGACCTTTCTTCCTCCACCTGCTCTCCTGCTGGACTCACCACCTATGCTTGGACTTATCTTCCACTGACCACGAGGAGCTGCATGCGAGGCTTCTCTTGATAAGACGTGGCAGACAGTCGAGTGACTCGCTGCCGAAACTTCTTCTCGCCGTCTCGGAGGACCTTGCTCTCGGAGTTCTCATGCTGCTAACTCCTGAGCTGACAGAGAGAGCGTGTCGGGTGTTCGTGGAGGCCGCCGCTCGACTGGCTTATGGCTTGTCGGAGGAGAACGCGGAGAACGTCGTTCGGCTGATTCTACCGGCGGCTAAGCCGCTTCTTGAGCCGACCGTTGCGTCTCTGAGAGAGGCCGGACTGCTGCATGCGCCATCTGGTGAAGATCTGAGCGTTGGAAAGATTGCGTCGAGACTTAGGCTGCTCGGACTGAAGCAGCAATCTGTCGAGTCTAACGACGAAGGAGAGAAATGATCGAAGGAGAGAAATGATCGTATGTCGAAGGAGAAAAATGACGGAACGTCGAAGGAGAGAAATGATCGAACATCCAAGGAAAGAAATGAGAAATTATTACAGATAGTGGTTTTGTTTATGGGTCGGTTAAGTCTAATGTAAATCTACATTTTGTTAGGAAGCCGACTTGCTTTGGATTCGGCGTGTTATAACACGCCGAATCCAAACTTTTTTAAGAGTGAAGAATTTAAAAGTCAGTATACAAGTTGATAACTATCAACTTGTATACTGACTTAAATTCTTCTTAAAACAGTCACTTAGCATGCTTAGCTTGTATTTTGATAAGTAACAGATAATTAAGATGTTTTATAAATGTTGTTTAGCCTTCAGGTAGTTTATAACGGAGTGGGGCAACTTTAAAGTAGCTGAGTATGCTGAGGTTTATTTTAGTTTGACGATTTAACGACCTGTTATGTCCTTATTAAATGGCGTTCTGCATTTATATTTGTTTTAATTGTTTAGATTTAAGTTTAAGAGTTTGATTAAATTTTACTTTACCATTTATTTTTAAATTTTAAATTGAGTGATATTCATTAAGTTCTAGAGTTCATAGTTTATTTAAGTTATTTTTAAGTTTTAAAATTGAGTGATATTCATCAAGTTCTAGAGTTCTTAGTTTATTTAAGTTATTTTAAGTTTTTTTTTACAGACATCGCCACTGGTTGGAACCAGAAAAATATAAAGAAAAATACTATAATAATTTAAATAATACAAATTATATTGGTTGGAGCCAGTAAAATATAAAGAAAATATAATAATAATTTAAATAATAGAATTATAATAGTATCAATGTCTTCATTTAACTGATTGCTAATATTTCACATCCTCCTCTTAATTACCATTTAACTCAATTTAATACCGTAATTCAAAAACGTAATTTCTCTCCTTTAATCTCTAAAACACAGCTCTGTTTGACGTCTCAAATTAATCCTCCTCTTCGACTTTCAAAACTCGACTGACTCGATATTCACAGACGTAGACCCAGATCTGAGACATTACCTGTCCTTTCTTGTAATAGGATCTAGATGGAGGCGTTATATAGGTCCACATATTCTTTAATATAGTCAAGAACACAGACGGAAACAGGGATCCATATATGGAATAATATATGGGTTCCTGACGCTGACGTTAAATTAATATTAGACTAGCGCTTAAATGCGGCACAAATTGCACATTGATCCTTTTATATATTAATTTCTTTACTAAGGTCTTATGAGTAATAGATAGCTCAATAGTATATGTGCTAGACTGTAGATCTTGTGGTTCGGGGTTCGACTCTGGCTCTAGTCACTTTTATTTTTTAAAGTTTGACTTAATTTTATCAGTTTCTTAGGTATGTGGTACGTTAGGGTTAGGGTAAAGGGTAGGGTTAGGGATAGTTTAAAAAAGAAAAAATGAAATCTTAAATAAAATTATGACCGGATCAATGGGCATTTTGTGCTGAATTTAAGCGCAAGTTATATTAGCTTTACAGCATTAATTTAAGTTATATTAGCTTTACAGCATTAATTTAAGTTATATTAGCTTTACAGCATTAATTTAAGTTATATTAGCTTTACAGCATTAATTTAAGTTATATTTAAGTTGGTTTATTTAAGCTAAATATGCTCTGTACTTTTCTGATGATGGAGTGGAAGTTGATTTAGATATAAAATTGATTACTGTTCTGAGAAAGATAATTGTTAAAATTCTGTTCATTATTAGGCCTATATGTGGGCATGCGTCAGAGCCTTCGGGCCTGTATGTCCATTTTTCACGTCTTTCTATGCAGGTTGTATAGTGTCATTGTGATTTTCGTGAAAATAAAATATCTATCTATATTTATTATATTTGCTCTATATAATCGAAATAAAGACTAAAGCAATCTAAAATTGATTGTAGGTGTATGTAATCAATGCAAGGAATTGGAGTTAGAGGCAGACAAAGACAAGGGATGCTAGATATTTTAATAACGAATTCTTAGAGATGAAAGGGAAGGCTGAGGATAGATTTGGTTGAAAGAGTTATATGCTATGGACCTGCCGTTAGGCCCAACTCAGAGAAACAGAGAGAATCAACTCAATATTAATTCTATAACATCAAAATAGAAGTATAGAAGCAAAAAATTAGAGGGAGACTGAGACTTGGGATGCTGGATTATTTGATAGACTATGTAATTCATACGTTGATATGAAGGGATAGGTAGAGAATAAGATTATATGGAGAAGTTACATGTCATGGACCTGCCAATAGGTACTGCAAAGAGAGAGAGAGAGAGAGAGAGAGAGAGAGAGAGAGAAAATATCAAAATCTAACAAAGTTATTGACAGTGGTTTAATCTTGATATAATTAGTAGTGAAGCAAGTAAAAATGACAAACACCTCAGAATTCCCTGATACATCATAATCCTGACGGACGCGGCATACCAACAGCAGCTGCTGGAATTAGTAATTAACATTTGAAACTATCAACTCTAAATCCGATTAAATCTTAAACAATTGTAAATCCTTAACAAATCCTTTAATAACAATTAATCCGTTAAATTTTAAATCAATTGTTTAAAAGTTTATATGACAGATCCTGATGTAAATTGAACTCTCGTGGGTTCGAATCCCAGTTGCGCTGATCTGAGAGTAAAATCTTGGACATTCATTGGACTAGTTATACGAAAAATGGTCTAAATTGTCTAACGGTTTAAACATGTGGTATTAAAAGTGATAGAAATTCCTACTCACATGCAGCTTTCACGCTTCCTAAAGAGCACTCCATCGATTAACGAGTTAATCTCTTATAAAAAAGATTACGCCTTATCCACGCCTCATATTGCCTACAGCTTGGGAATAATATGGCGTCTGAGGTTGTTTCCCTTTGCCCTCCTCAACAAACACATAGATGGTCCGATAAATAACCATTCTTGTTTTCTAGATGCTATCACAAATTAATTGAAATTATAAGAATAATCGCAATAACAAATACAAGAAGAAATATGTACATCACTCACTAGTCGTCAAACACTAAACGTGCATAATAAAGATTTAACTTCCGTTTCCTCATCCAGGGATGGTGTCAGGGACGTATCCAAGATGATGTCAGGGACGTTCAGAACAGGAGTAATAATAATAATAATAATAATAAAGGTTTAACTTCCGTTTCCTCATCCAAGGATGGTGTCAGGGACTTCTCCAAGATGATGTCAGGGACGATCAGAACAGGAATAATAATAATAATAATAATAAAGGTTTAACGTCCGTTTCCTCATCCAGGGATGATGTCAGGGAACGGGTATACGGCTATTCAGAACCCGTATACTGAATACAAAAGTAATACAACAATATTCTGTTCTATACTACCATTACCTGCCCCAATTCTAGCATCTGACTACACAATATATACACATATTGGAACATCCTAGCAAAACAAACATAGAGCAAAAAAATGGTCGACATTTAGCTTTTTCATAATTTCGTAGTGAGAGCGGAGACATATAAACACTGTCAAATTGATATTGAAGGGATGTACTCTATATGCTTGTTAAATAACAATCTAATATATTTGGAAGAATGTTTCTATCAACTAACTAAAAAATAATTCTTGGATGGTGATAATAAAATAGGAGAAGATTACACTACCATAGCTCTTAATTACCATTTTAACCTCTGCTAAAATCCAATCTAATCCAATCTAATTTGTTACATTAAAGCTAACATTTAATTATTTATTTATAGTAATGCTGAAAAGAAAAGCGCCCAGCTTCCTGTAACAAATTTATGCATTAATTAATTTTTATCTGAAAATAACTAATTATATGCGTCCCTTCGTCCCTTTCAACCTATCAGCAATTTTAAAGTTTACAACAAAATGGTCGAAATCAATGTGTCGACGCGCCATTCAAACAAATTAACTTCAAAATTGACAATCAACCAATCAATCATTAATCAACTACATTTAAAATAATTACCACAATAAATTAATTTACACACAACAGTCAATCAATCAACAAATTAATCGATCACACAACTAATCAAACACGTTTTAAAACAGACTATAACACAATTAATTTACCAACCGACACTAGAACAGTCCATCAATCAATCAATATTCAATCAATCAATATTCTAAATATTCTAGCAGGGTATCTTTACAATTGAGCGAATAACAACAACAACAATAATGATACATATGTATTAGTACTGTATATAATACTAAATATGTATTAGTATTGTTGATAGTACTAAATATGTATGTATTAGTATTCTGGACAATACTAAATACGTAAGTATTAATAGTGTACATAATACTAAATACGAATGTATTGATTGGTATTGTAGAACACTCTTCAGTAAGTTACGAGTATTGATATCTTACAAACATCTTATAAATACGTTATGAATATAAATCGGGATTAAATCAGTTCTGAATACTAGACAACACCACGTCATATGGTTCAATGCACAAAACACTTTCCTGCTAAGCAGGAGGCCACAAGCTCAAGTCTCAAGCTTACTAATTTTATTTTATTTATTTTTTATTTTTTTGTTCGCGTAGTTACGCACATGACATACCACATGTGCTACATAGTTTCCTCTCTTATTTTCTGTTTTCATTGTTTCGTTGTTTTATTATGCAACAGAAATAATAAAGACCTTCCCGAAGACTACGATATAACGAGGTCATTTGCGAAAGGGGTTTGATGCAACAGTTAGAGTATTCACATCGAAAACAAGTGCCCTGGGTTTAAAGCCCAGGTCAGTCAACAAGTATATATCCTAAGGCCTCAGGAAGGTTAATCATGTATCAAAAACTTGCTGACAATTGGCGCTATTAACAGTAAAGACACGATTAAACATGAAAGGATTACTAGAACGTGCCAAAAAGGTGTAAAGCAGTCTTGAAGACCGGTTACCAGCCCGTACACTGCTGAAGAAATGGTCGTTTCAAAAATAAAGTTATCATAAACGAATTAAATCATGGAATGGATAAAGAGACAGTAGCATATTATGCCTATGTAAAAATTTCTCTAAATTTTTAGTGCCCCCCCCATCACTGACATGCTATCGAGTAGAAAACTGACGTTAAACTTGGCTTTTCTAGCTTTAGCATTAAGCGCGCTTCATACCTATATGGGCTAGCTGCTGTATTACTGCAAAACATATTACGTCTCAATCAATTAATAAGAATTTAACGGCCGGTTCCACGCCACAAGGCAATGTCAGGGACTACGCTTGCACACTCTGCAAAAACAGGCGCCAAAGCACCACACGATGACGACTGAGTACACAGAGACCACAAGAGAGCGTTAAAAAGCTGTAAAGTTTAACGTCTGTTTTCACATCATTGGGTATATTTCAGAGACGGTCTTGCTGAGACTCACACCGATGATGGCCAGCTGCTTCTCAGGCAAGTATGCTATCCATTCGGCCAAACAACCTGACTCTATAATACCTTTCTAACGAACATAAAGAGAAGTAGTTGAAACAACTTTCTAACAAAACTCCTTTGTAACAAACATATTTGAAACTCCTTTTTTGAAACTCCCTTCTAACAAACATATAGTTGAAAGAAGAACTAAAGCAGATTAGTTGCCAGAACAGACTATTTTAAAATAAATAAATAATTTATAGAGATGGTGAAAATTAATGCAATGGTTAGAAATACACGCAAGCGACAGGGGAGGATTAGCATAATCTGTCATTATCATCGTTCATTTTAATTCTACATTGAAGCACAATACAATCACCCAAGTTTATAAATACATCCAGTACGGCCAACATAGACTCCGAAACAATACTACAGAAATACAAGTGTATACTACAGCAGCAACAATTGCAATTATAGTTCAGAAATTTGGCAACGGAAATGAAACGACGAATATTGGGAATACACAGAAATCAACAAATTGAACCACCATGATTCTTTACCCATCACATCAGTTTAAAGGTGAATATTCGCGTCCACTAGGACTAAGATCCAGCAAAGTTAACTAACATTTCCGTCAATTTTGGTCATTTTTCCGTTCGGCCAATTTCGCCAACATTTTCGTTTTCACGAAATTGGCCGAACGAAAATAAAAAAATTGGCCGAACAAAGACACCGAGTCCTGGTAAAGACTAGAGGTTAAACGGTTTCTCCCAGAAACAGAGCGGACATGATTAAATTAATTAATGTAATTTAATTAAATTACATTAATTAATTTAATTAATACATTAAATAAATTAATTTAATTAATGCAATTAGATTAAATCTAATCACTGTCTGGAAACTAACCCGCTGTGTTACGGACGCGATTAGTGAAGGGATTTGCCTGATTTCCATGATTTCTGTAAGAATAAAGAGTGCACAATACTAAGAACGTATTGCTGACGAGCATAGTATATAATCTGACGGTAAATAGAGAACCAAACAATTTGGATAAAGTAGATTCTCTCTCTCTCTTAGTGCACTGTTTATTGGCAGGTCCATGGTATATAACGCCTCCACTCTTCTCTGTCTTCCGCTTTCCTCTTCTTTTCTACATATGAATGGGTCTTTAAATCATCTAACATACCTAATCTCGGTCTGCCTCTGCCTCTTTTTCCTTCCATTTAGTAGACTCATGGCCGACCATTCGTCAGAAATCTGACTCGATTGCCTCAATGGGTACAGAACATTCGTTAATTTTTAGAATCGTCATTATTTGCATAAAACTGCAATATTTCATTCCACTATAACTAGATGCTTCTGCTAACGAGATTAATGAGTATGACTCATGCAAATGTTCTCACTCCCCCTCTCTCTCTATCTATCTCTCTCTCTCTCTCTCTCTCACTCCACCTCTCTCTGTCTTTCTCTGTATTTCACAGTAAACAATACCATAGCAGGTGTTCTAGAATATAATTATATCACGGCTGGATATTCTAGTGTATATTATATCACGGCTGGATATTCTAGTATATATTATATCACGGCTGGATATTCTAATGTATATAGTAAATCTACCACAACACGCTATGATCACATACCACCTGATAGTACAGGAGCTATTCTGGAGCTATACAATACCACAGCAGGTCATGGCATATGACACCACACTAGATATTTCTTAACCTGACTTTTCTTTCTCATACATTCAATACTCTATCACAACTTTTAGAATGACATATAACAACACCTGCTTTGTACTGTGGTCGCCCCTAAGCAGTCGAAGCAGTTGATTTGATTGTATAATACAATGAATTAAAAAGAATCCAACAGCCTATCAACATAGTGGAGTATATTCGCTACGCAGCAGCTGCTGCTGTCGCTACGTAGCTGCAGCAGCTGTAGCATTAGCTGTGAGCACAGGCGTTGTGTTTGAAAGAACAGCTCCAGCTGCTACAGAGGGGATAATATTAGATGAAACAGCTGCCGCATTTGGCGGCACAGCTGCGGAATTCGGTGGAACAGCTGCAGCACTTGGAGGAACAGCTGCGGCATTTGGTGGAACAGCTGCAGCATTCGATGGAACAGCTGCAGCATTTGGTGGAACAGCTGCGGCATTTGGTGGAACAGCTGCAGCATTCGGTCGAACATCCATAGGATTTTGAGGAACAGCTGCGGCATTTGTTGAAACAGCTGCAGCACTTGGAGGAACAGCTGCAGCATTTGGTGGAACAGCTGCGGCATTTGGTGGAACAGCTGCAGCATTCGGTGGAACAGCTGCGGCATTTGGTGGAACAGCTGCAGCATTCGGTGGAACATCCATAGGATTTTGAGGAACAGCTGCGGCATTTGTTGAAACAGCTGCAGCACTTGGAGGAACAGCTGCGGCATTTGGTGGAACAGCTGCGGCATTTGGTGGAACAGCTGCAGCATTTGGTGGAACATCCGCAGGATTTTGAGGAACAGCTGCGGCATTTGTTGAAACAGCTGCATCACTTGGAGGAACAGCTGCCGCATTCGGTGGAACAGATGCAGCGTTAGGTGGAACAGCTGCAGCATTCGGTGGAACAGCTGTGGCATTTGGTGGAATAGCTGCAGGACTTGGAGGAACAGCTGTGGTACTTGGTGGAACAGCTGCTGCACTTGGTGGAACAGCTGCTGCACTAGTTGGAACAGCTGCAGAATTTGATGGAACAGCTGCAGCACCTACAAAGGGCGGAAAGGAAGTAATTTTAATCTTCTCCCATTCTGCTGCAACCGAATCAATGAACTTTTCGGCAGCTGAACGTTCTGCATCCGTTAATACGCTACCATCACATTCCGGTCGAGTGCCTAAGCTTAAATAACTCTGTGAATTTTTTACCGACTCCGGTTCTTGATGGGCGTCAAATCTTCTACCGACGTACTCGTCTCCTACACGCTGCTGGGGAAAATTTTCGTACCCTGGAATTCGCTTCGTAGCATCGCAGTAACCTTCGTGGCAGAGAACCTTTCCACCAATAGCAGGCCAGAGAATCGTGTCGAGAAAAGTCTTTGTCTCCGGCCCCGCTAATGTCAGCGATTGCTGACTGGGTGATCGTCCGGCGAAAAAAGTCGCAAGCGTCGATGCCATACTGTTACCCCGAAGTATTTTACGAACGTGCGCTGCATTTGCGCCCCAGAGTCCTTCTACTACGCGATAGGTTGAGTGGTTCCTGTGATCCCTCATGCAATGGACCAATGGCGCGTTATCTCCGCCTCCTTCCATCTTCTTCAACCAATCAGAAACAGCGGACGCTTCTCGGTCGCTAAATCTCGTATCGGCTCTACGAACGAGGAATGTTTCGACGTTCGGGTCGTCGACGACGGTGTATTGCAGTAGTCGAGCGGGTGTTCGGCTTTGTAGCGGTACAGGAACTATCTGGGCGCCAAGCTGACGCAGCTTATGTCGTATACGAGCGGGAACGATCAAAGCATGGAGCAATTCTGCGCTTAACCCGTCTTCCTGAGCGGACTTGACTCCAGTGGAATTTCCTGCCCCGGCGAAACCGCCGATTGTTCCTCCACTCTCCGTTGTTCTATTTCCACCGGAGTTTCCAGATGAAAGACTAGACGTAGTATTAAGGCCAGCCGAAGGTAGATCATCGTCAACCGCGTCATCTCTTTCACCACCAAATAACAACTCCTTAAGACCGGTCAAAACAGACTGACTCGTCACAGACCTATCATCGATTTTTGCTGGTTTTTGTCTCGGCAATGCTAGCGGAAGACCCCGGGAGTCACCGGGTATGTAGACACGGAAAGTCCAGCCTGGGAAATACCAAGCGATGGTCTGCGCCTGACGAATGGCACCCCACGCATGTCTCGAGTCTCTGCCGAACAAAGAAATAGCGATGACCTTCTTGCCGTTGGTCGTGTAATTTGAGGGTTCGGCGAGAAGTGACTTTTGATAGGCAACGTATCTGAAAGTAAATAAAAAAATAGACTTTATTCTAAATATATTTCATATTAGTTTAAATTTCTTTACATTTATTAAATTATAAATTAAATTATTCATAAATTAGTTTAAATTTATTAGAAATGAGTTTACATTTAATAGAAATAAGTATTAGTTTATAAATTAGATTCTCTCTCTCACTGAGAGAGAGAATCTAATTTATAAACTAATACTTAGGTGCAGTGCCATGGTGTATAACGCCTCCACACTTCTCTTCTTCCGTTCTTCTAGGCTGGAGCCAGTGGCGAAGTCGGTAAGATACTCGACCACGGATCAGTATGAGCGGGTTCACATCCTGGGCTCGCCCGTCACTGACATCGCTTTCGAGTGAGGAAACTGACGTTAACCTTAGCTTTTAGCTTTAGTTATAAACTAGTTTCAATTTATTATTAGCTTACATTTATTATAAATTAGTTTATAATTAATGGAGTTTCATGAGAATTCAAACTTCTTATATGTGTTAGTAACGTTAAAATGACCGTCAGAGTCTTTTTTGTGAATTTCACTTAAATCTTCTGATATTTAACAGCAGCTATGCTAATAATTAATTGGACTTCTACATAGCAGAATTTAGCATTTAATTTTATCTAAAACTTAGCTGATAGATAGAGAGACAGAGAGAGAAAGATATAGATAGAAAGATAGAGAGAGATACAGAGAGACAGTCAGAGACAATAATTAACGAATACCATCAAGAAGCCACAACTCTGCAGAGAAACCTTACCCCTGGTCATCTGCCCAGCAAGAGAGTGAGAGAGAGAGAAAGATATAGATAGAATGATAGAGAGAGATACAGAGAGACAGTCAGAGACAATAATTAACGAATACCATCAAGAAGCCACACCTCTGCAGAGAAACCTTACCCCTGGTCACCTGCCCAGCAAGAGAGTGAGAGAGAGAGAAAGATATAGATAGAAAGATAGAGAGAGATACAGAGAGACAGTCAGAGACAATAATTAACGAATACCATCAAGAAGCCACACTCTGAGAGAAACCTTACCCCTGGTCATCTGCCCAGCAAGAGAGTGAGAGAGAGAGAAAGATATAGATAGAATGATAGAGAGAGATACAGAGAGACAGTCAGAGACAATAATTAACGAATACCAAGAAGCCACAACCTCTGGCAGGAAAACCTTACCCCTGGTCACTGCCAGCAAGAGAGTGAGAGAGAGAGAAAGATATAGATAGAATGATAGAGAGAGATACAGAGAGACAGTCAGAGACAATAATTAACGAATACCATCAAGAAGCCACACCTCTGCAGAGAAACCTTACCCCTGGTCACCTGCCCAGCAAGAGAGTGAGAGAGAGAGAAAGATATAGATAGAAAGATAGAGAGAGATTCAGAGAGACAGTCAGAGACAATAATTAACGAATACCATCAAGAAGCCACACCTCTGCAGAGAAACCTTACCCCTGGTCATCTGCCCAGCAAGAGAGTGAGAGAGAGAGAAAGATATAGATAGAATGATAGAGAGAGATACAGAGAGACAGTCAGAGACAATAATTAACGAATACCATCAAGAAGCCACACCTCTGCAGAGAAACCTTACCCCTGGTCATCTGCCCAGCAAGAGAGTGAGAGAGAGAGAAAGATATAGATAGAAAGATAGAGAGAGATACAGAGAGACAGTCAGAGACAATAATTAACGAATACCATCAAGAAGCCACACCTCTGCAGAGAAACCTTACCCCTGGTCATCTGCCCAGCAAGAGAGTGAGAGAGAGAAAGATATAGATAGAAAGATAGAGAGAGATACAGAGAGACAGTCAGAGACAATAATTAACGAATACCATCAAGAAGCCACACCTCTGCAGAGAAACCTTACCCCTGGTCATCTGCCCAGCAAGAGAGTGAGAGAGAGAAAGATATAGATAGAAAGATAGAGAGAGATACAGAGAGACAGTCAGAGACAATAATTAACGAATACCATCAAGAAGCCACACCTCTGCAGAGAAACCTTACCCCTGGTCATCTGCCCAGCAAGAGAGTGAGAGAGAGAAAGATATAGATAGAAAGATAGAGAGAGATACAGAGAGACAGTCAGAGACAATAATTAACGAATACCATCAAGAAGCCACACCTCTGCAGAGAAACCTTACCCCTGGTCACCTGCCCAGCAAGAGAGTGAGAGAGAGAGAGAAAGATATAGATAGAAAGATAGAGAGAGATACAGAGAGACAGTCAGAGACAATAATTAATGAATGCTATCAAGCCACACCTCTGCAGAGAAACCTTATCCCTGGCCACCTGCCCCTGTAGCTTATCTCTCACCTCCCAGCTCACGCCATACCTCTGTCCCGCCCCCAGCGTATGAGCCAACTTCATGTGATGCAGCTTCGTCGACCTCCCGGGCTGATACACTAAGGTCACCCAATCATCGCCCCACCAATCGCTGAACAACCGTGGGTAGTAGAACCCGAACGCACGCAGATGATGCTGCGAAACGAAATCATACGTTAGAATCGCCGTGTTTCCGCCGGAGTGGTTCGGACCGACGACGCCGATGTTAGGCGGGTCGTAGCCGGCTAGGGTCGAGATGAAGGCTTCGACCCAACCGCTGGTTAGGATCTGAGTGTCATCGTTGACTCGGTAGAAGTAAGCGACGTTATCGAGGTAGGCTTCTAACATGGCGTCGTTCTGAGCCCAGGCTGGTTTACCAGCGTGAGAGCATTGGACGAGGTGTAGTGAGGTGGTGATGTTGCTACTGCATAGGCTGAAGTGAATCAATCAATCAATCAATCAGTCATTTAATCAGTGAATTAATCAATCAATGAATCAGTTACTTAATCAGTGCATCAATCAATCAATCAAGCCTTTATAAATGAATCAATTGCTGGTTTACCAAGCACTGTACCTGGTGTAATGAGGTGGTAACGTTGCTAGAGCATTGGCTGTGTTGAATCAATCAATCAATGAATAAGTCATTTAATCAATGCATCAATCAATCAATCAGTCATTTAACAAATGAATCAAAAGCTGGATTACCAGCATGCGAGCATTGCACCAAGTGTAGTGAGGTTGCTAGTGCATAGGCTGTGTTGAATCAATCAATCAATCAATAAGTCATTTAACAAATGAATCAATTGATGGTTTACTAGTGCGCGAGCATTGCACCAGGTGTAGTGAGGGGGTGAGGTTGCCAGTGCTGTGTTGAATCAATCAATCAGGAATTTAATCAATAAATGAATCAATGGATGAATTGGTTATTTAATCAGTGAATCAATTCATCAATGAATCAGTTATTTAATCAATCAATCAGTTATTTAATCAATGAATCAATCAATCAGTCATTTAACAAATCAATGAATCAATCTATAAGTCAATCAATCAATCAGACCTGTAACAAATGAAACAATTGTTGGTTTACCAGCGTGCGAGCATTGCACCAGGTGCAGTGAGGTGGTAACTTCGCTCGAGAATAGTCTATAAAGAATCAGTCAATGATTAGCTCAAGCAATCAATGAATTAGTTGCTGATTTGCCCCCTTGTGAGCACTGCTAACAAAATTAACTGTTGGCCTGTGGACGCAGACCCGTTTTAATTATTTAATATAAAAAATAGACATAAGCGCTGACTTCTTGGTCGTCTCATAGAAAGCTTTGCGGAATGAGTCGAGAAACGATTTCTTAGAGAAGAGCTGGATGATCGCTTAATATAAAAAATACACATAAGAGCTTACCTCTTGGTCGTCTCGTAGAAAGCTTTGCGGAAAGCGTCGAGAAACGATTTCTTAGAGAAGAGCTGGTCGGTGTGGTCATACGCCAGATAGAAGGAATACTTGTAACCCTGCGACGCCGTCTTGCAGAAGGTCGGCATGAACGTGTAGAAGAGTTGAAACTTCCCCGCGATGTTACTCTCGCCATCTCCACTGATTCCCTTCGAGGTGATGCCGAGGCCGATGGCTACGCTCTTAGGATCCGGATCAAACCGGTGCGGGTCGTCCGGCTTAGTCTCCGCGTGGTGGACGTCGCCGGCTACCTCACCGGTGTGGCCGTAGAATTCATCTTCCAGGTGGATGTCCGTGTCTACACCTGCAAGAATGATTAAATTCAAATTTAAATGCAAGAATGAGTTAAAGTGTTAATGAGTTAATGTGTTAATGAGTTAAAAACATGATCCATGACAATATCCAGCAGGATGAAACCAGTTCAAGGTGGATGTCTGTGTCTACACCTGCAAGAATGATAGAGTTAAAGTGTTAGCATGGTCCATGACAATATCCAGCAGGATCTGTGTCTACACCTGCAAGAATGATTAAATTTAAATTTAGATTCAAATTTAAATTCAATTCAAATTTAGATTCTAATTTAAATTCAATTCATTTTAAATTTAAATTAAAATTTAAATGCAAGAATGAGTTAAAGTGTTAGCATGATCCATGACAATATCCAGCAGGATCTGTGTCTAGACCTGCAAGAATGATTAAATTCAAATTAAAATTAAAATTTAATTGCAAGAATGAGTTGCAAGTATTAGCACGATGTAGCCTATAGCTTGGGAAAGGAATGGCTTCTGAGGTTGTTTCCCATTGCCTTCCTCAGTTAGATGGATTAATTACCATTTAATCCTGGGGGATAATATTTCATGGTTAGGTGGGTCCCCTCTAGCCATCCTGAGCTCCTGCCTTAATCGCCTTTTACGTCTACGTGACAGATTGCTTGCGGTTGCCCTATTCTGCAGTGGTCCAACCACACCCGAGCACATCGCGGGAACACGGGGTTTAAAATATATAATTTACAATTCACACATCAGTTTTATGTATCTTACAACAAATCTCTATTGAAGACTCATTTTGTTCTGTTACCAGGTAACAAATGCCATTTGAACAAATTCTACGCAATATTTATTACCTTCACCAGGCACTCATTTAACCATTTCACTACGCCATACTGTCCATGAATCACAACACTTACCCATAACATTTCTACAAAATAAGTTAGAAAAATAAGAAACACAAAGAAGTTTATTATGAAACAATGTGAATAAAACACCTTAAATAGACATTTGGGTCTTGTACTACATGGCCGAAGCCATAATCAAAACCATTGGTAGACTCGATTAATTTTCAGACTTTATAGATCAGCGCGTACACTCAGCTCAAATACAGCTGTCGCCCGTTACGGATTTCCTCTCGACGTACGAAATGAATGTTAACATCAGTCTTAGCTGTTTTCAATATAACATAACAACAATTACAGTGCTAGTAGTCTCATCCATGACAACATGGAGCACTATCGAGACAAATCAAAAATGGTGAGTAAAAAGGTCTAAAAAGGTGTAAAACCAAGAATCCAGTCCAAAGATAAAACGTACCATCTTCATCGATCCCTGACGTCTCCCGACTCCACAGGCCCATGTTCCATGACGACCCGGATTGTACGTTGACACTAACGTGCATTCGTGACACTGGATTCCAGTAGTGAGTATATACAGCATAGAATCCTACTAGGTAAAGTGTAACTATAAACAATACCAGCCTCTTTCTCTGCCTCAAATATGATATGCATCTGCCCATTATCTATGCTTAGTTCACCTCCAGTTATTAAAATTGCGTTTTATAGAATTATCTAGTTCTATTTTTACATTTCTGAGTTCCCTAATTTCAGTCAAATTTTATCCCATGTAAGATATAACGTCATCCTATACACAGTCCTATCCACGTCATCTAATACTTATTTGCTAAATTAGCTTGCCTGTGAAATAACAAACGTTATGTGTATTTAATTTATATTTATTTGCCGGGGCTCTTGACAAAATTAAACAATTCCCAGATAAATGTTCGAAAAATTTCGCGATTGGGAACCAGGGCCATCAAGGTGTAGATTTAGAGGTTCAGTACCCCCCCCCCACCCCCGTATCCGAAAAGAAGGCATTACCACATTTGAATGCTATCGAAAATGACTCTGCGCACACGAAACTACACCTTAAAAAATATTGTTTTTTTTCTATTATTATTCAATGATTTATTTTTATTACAATTAGACGGGAGAATACGTCGACACGGGCGTGAACGTTAAAGCCTTAAATTCTCAAATCGGAAAGATTTCTTGAAAATGTTAATCAATTTTCTCAGAGTTTTCATAATTTAACGATAGTTAAATATAACTAATTGCAATTAAACACTGTGACTAATTTTCATTGATTTATTTTAATTAATTTCTATTGACTTTTATCAACAAACATTACTATAGCTAAATATAGCACTATGGGAATTCCCTGATTTGTTGCATAGATACGACCACAACAAAGTACAAGTAGATTAGCAAACAATAGAGATTTAGAAACAGTAGTTGGTTATAGCAAAAAGATAAAACGTATGTTCCAAACAGTAGTACGCTATCACAAAAAGATCTTGCGGTCCTCAACAAACAGTATAGCAGGCCACTATAGTTATTTGAAATACAAGTGCGCATAAAAAGCGGAAAGGATCATCACCTTTTTTGGACTTTTTTGATAAAAAATTTTCACTGATTTTCTGGATTTTAGAATTTGTACCGTTTTCAGACCTTCTTTTTGCTCGCCGTATTGATTGTGACTCAATAGTGCTCGATGTTATCTTTGATGACTGATGCCCTCTAATTGTTTATATTGTGTATTATTATTATTACTAATTGGATAGTTTATGTCTAACAGTGTTCAAAACATCTGACCATGAGCATCATGATCATGTTCTTGGGTAGCAGGTAAATATAAATATAACGCACATTATAGTGAAATGTTCCACTACGTTGATATCTATCACTTTTTAATACCACATGTTAAATCCGTTAGGCAATTTTGTCCATTTTCATATAACCAATCCAGTGAATGTCCAAGATTTTACTCTCAGATCATCGCGACTGGGATTCGAACCCACCAGGGTGCAAATTCACCCCAGGGTCTGTCATTTAAAACTTCATGACGTTATCTACACCTCTAACCATTGCGCTATGGAGACATTCAGAGGTCCAAGGTAGGCCTACTGGTCTACTGCACATAGCTGAGGGCATGACGAATAGTTACAGATACCTAATTTAAAAACATGGATACAGCTTATTAGATACATAATTTTCAAAAGCTAAAGCTAAGAGAAGGTTAACGTCAGTTTCCTCACTCTAAAGCAATGTCAGTGATGGGCGAGCCCTGGATTTGAATCCCGTACATACTGATCGGCGATCGAGTATCTCACTGACGTCGCCATTGGCTCCAGTCATGCAAATAGTTCCAGGCAAATGACTTTTACCGCAAATATTGCAAATATTTGTCTATGTAAAAGCGACATTGATGCATGACGGAGAGTCATGTCTTGGGTCTCACAAGGTGCATAATAAAAATAAAAATAAAAATAATAACCTCAGAGAATTTCTATAGCGGTGTCCTGACCGGTGTCTGGTCTTCGCGACCGCTTTACATGTTCCTGGTAGGTTATTATAATTAATCCTTTCCTTGGTACGTTAAGCATATCTTTGCTATTGTTAACGCCAATCGTCAGCAAACTCTGAGACAAGATTAACCTTTCATGGGCCCAATTAAGGGGATATGCATCATTACTAGACTTGACTGAGCTTTGAACCCAGGCCACTTAATTGTATCCGAGGCGAACACTCTAACCGTTGCTCCATATCCCCTCCATATCATCGTCTATGTAGTCCTAAATGCTTGATGCAGGACAACATAGACGTACATAGACGCGGATCAGTACGTGCGGGGTTCAAATCCTGGGCTCGCCCGTTACTGACGGCGCTTTCGAGTGAGAAAACTGACGCTAACCTTAGCTTATATTCATGTATATATATACATGCATATATATATATATATATATATATATATATATATATGTACACTGTATATATATATATATATATACACTGTATATATATATAGGGGTAATTCCTCCATGCAGTCTCTACGTTCAACTCAGCACGTGAAGGAATTGCACTGACGCTGATGAAGTTATCTGATCGGTGTGTGCCAGACGTTGAATTCTAAGATTCTAGAAGTTCTATTAACTCATCTGTTGTGGAATGCGCGTAACACACAGGGTCATGCAGCTAGAAGAGCAATTAAATAACGTACTGTTACCCAAAGTACTGCTACCTAACGTACTGTTAGCTAACGTACTGTTACCTAACGTACTGTTACCTAACGTACTGTTACCAAACGTACTGTTTCCAGACGTAACCTTACTTACTGTTACCATACGTAACCTTAAGAACTGTTACTATACGTAACCTTACTGTTACCATACTGACTTCTACCATACCATAAGTACTGTTACCATACCATACGTACCGTTATCATACCATATGTAGGGCTACATCTGCCATATCATGGGTACTGTTACGCTGTCATAGATGCTGTTATCATATCATAACGTACTGTTACCAAATCATACGTACTGTTACCATATCATAGCATACTGTTACCATACCATACGTACTGCTACCAAACCATACGTACTATTACCATACCATGCGTACTGTCACCTTAAATGAATACGAAAGAATATTAAGGGAAGACCGAGACAGACTTGTGATGCTGGATGATTTGATAACTAATTCGTATGTTGATATGAAGAGAAAAACATAGGATAGAGATATTTGGAGATGTTCTAAGTAACGGACCTGCCAATAGGCAGTGCACTGAGAGATACTGTTACTGTGGTAACTTGACTTTTTAATTTTGTAATGGCATTTCGCTCAAGTACACTTACATGTATATATTATGTATATCCTAGGTATATATTAGATTTTGTAATGGCCGTGATTAAAAGATTAAGAGTTGTTTAAGACTATACAAAAGCCAATACTCGACTGGAGCCAGTGGTTATGTCGGTAAGATATTGGAACGCGGATCAGTATGCGCTGTGTTCAAATCCTGTGCTCGCCCGTCACTGACATCGGTTTCGAGTGAGGAAACTGACGTTTACACTAGCTTTACCAGGTTTTTATATATACAGAATGCAGTTCGTTATTTAATGGTTAATGCGTTAAGAACGTGAGGGGAAGGACGGGTGGGGTGGGAGGGGGCGTAGCGGATTGAATTGGAGGCACAGCCGCGCAAAGCTGTGACTCTGCGTCCAGCGATTTCAGGATTCTGAAGTTTTTAATGAAAATAACAAATCTCACGCTTTCTGGTAGCGATGATAACTGGATTAAAATACGACGTAGTCATTGAATTATCCAAGATTATCTCCCCCCTCTCTCTCTCTCTATCTTTCTCTCTCTTAGTGCACTGCCTTTGGGCAAGTCCATGGAATATAACTCCTCCACATATTTATATCCTCTGATTTTTTCTTCATATCAACATATTACCTAGTTGACGTCCCCTGAGATTGCCTTATGGCGAGGAACCGGACGTTAAATTCTTATTGATTGATTGATTGATTGATTATCAAGTCATCCAATATTCCACGTCTCGATCTGTCTTCCTCTAACCTTCTTTCCTTCAATTCTTCTCTCAGTCGCCTCTTGTAGTAAACCATTCCCTCTCAGGACATGACCCATCCAGTTCTTCTTTCTATTCCGTAAGATGTTTACCAATTGTCTATTTATGCCAACCCAATTTAGCACTTCTTCTTATTACAATTTTTTTTCAGTCCATTTGATTTACATTTTATATCTTTCGATATCAAATTAAATGGAAGTTCTGGAGAGAGTTGGTGCAGATTTGAAAATTTTTATGAAAAACGTTGATTTGTATATTTCTCTCTCTCTCTCTTTAATCTCTCTATCTCTCTTAGTCTCTCTCTTCGTTTCTTTCACTCTCTCTGTCTTTCTCTCTCTCTCTCTCTATTTCTCTCTCTTTCTGTCTCAATCTCTCATTCTCTCTCTCTCTCTATTTGTTTCTTTCTCTGATACTCTGTCTATTTCTCTCTCTGTCTTTCCAACTCTTTTTCCTATCTACCTCTTACCCTTTCATTGCCACAAGTATTCCACTTGAGTTCACACCTGGAAGTATTTTGCATTTATTTCCACATCCTGACTCTACCATCCAGTTCTTCATTAGCAGAACCTAGCTATAGGCTTGGCGCCGTGTTAGTCAACAAACTTTCACGTTCATTTGAAGATTTCTTCCATTAGGAAATGGAATGCTTAGAAGTTCTAGCTTTACATTTTATAACAATATTTTTAGTTATTTCGTGGAGGTTAAAGAATTCTAGGCAGTTTTAATCACGGCGCCTATTGAATTGTAGAAACTTAGGAACGACCACGTCAATTGATCGAAAAAAAAACACGGGTCGTATTAAGGATAAATAGACTCGACATCGGCATGTTCGCAAGTTGTTCAACAGCGGATCAGTAGGTACAGTGTTCAAATCCAGAGCTCTCCCCGTCACTAGCATGCTATCGAGCAGGAAACTGACGTTAAACTTGACTTTAGCCTTTTAATTTTTAATTGACCTTTATTAATCACTCAATCAATAATCAATAAGAATTTAACGTCCGGTTCCTTGCCATAAGGCAATGTCAGGGACGTCTCTTGCAGGCACTACACAAACAGACGCCAAATCACCACACGATGACGACTGAGTATACAGAGACCACAAGAGAAAGCGAGATCGAAACAGTGCAAATCCAAGATCCAAGGCAAACGGGTCAAAATTTAGACCTATGGCGGAAAGAGATGGGTTTTTAGCTTGCCAAGGAAAGTACCAATACAATTACAAGATCGAAGGTCTTGTGGCAGAGAGTTCCATATTGTCGGAGCAGAAAACATGAAGGAGCGTCTGCCCATAGCAGATTTAATATTTGGTACGGTGAGAAGGTTTTTACTAGAGGAACGAAGACTACGAGAGGGTTGATAGATGGATAAAAGATCAGATAGATAGGATGGTTTACCATAATTTAAACTTTTGAAGGTCAAGGAAGCTATCTTGAATTTTATACGTTCGGATACTGGTAGCCAGTGCAGTTTCTTAAGAAGAGGAGAGGTGTGAGATTTGAGTATTTTTACATTACAGACGACTCGAGAAAGAGAATTTTGAACGTGTTGGAGACGAATTAGAGAGGTCTTTGGGAGATCATTCAGCAGGTAGTTACAGTAATCAAGTTTAGAATGGACAAGCGCATTAGCTAATACAATGGCGGAATTAAAATCAAGGGACTTACGAATTTGACGTAATTGACGGATATGGAAAAAAGAAGAACGACAGAATGCTGAAATATGAGTTTTAAAGTTTAGATTAGAATAAAAAATTACCCCAATGTTACGTGCAGAATCTGTGGGTATTAAGAGGATATCTTTAAATGTAATGGTTGAGCTAGTTATTTTATGACGCTGCTGTGGGGTACCGATGAGAAGGTATTCCGTTTTTGAAGGACTGACAACAAGACGATTGGCGCAAAACCATGAGTGAACTAGATCAAGGGTAGATGTAAGCTTGGATAGAGCATCAGAAGAATCAGGACTAGAGAAAGAGACATAAATCTGGGTGTCATCAGCATAAAAGTGAAATTTCAGCATGGAATCAGTTAGCAAATGACTTAAAGGGGTGGTATATAAGGTGAAAAAGAGGGGACCAAGCACAGAACCCTGAGGGACTCCACAAGGTAGAGTGCAGGATGGTGATAAAGTGTTTTCAATAATTACAGATTGGGTACGCTGTGAAAGGTATGAGGATAGGAGACCATGAGCCTTGTCAGAGATTCCGAAGCAAGAATTGAGTCTAGAAAGGAGTATATTGTGGTTCATGGTGTCAAAAGCGGCAGAGAGATCGAGAACAACTAGAGCAGATACGTGTTGAGCGTCCATGGCTAGACAGAGATCATTGTGGATCTTGGTTAGTGCCGTTTCAGTTAAGTAGAATTTACGATAGGCAGATTGATAAGGTGAGAGTGATTAGAAAGAATCTAAATGAAGGCAAAGACGTGAGTATATAATCCTTTCGAGGACTTTGGAAATGAAGTTAAGATTAGAAATTGGCCGATAGTTGGAGAGCTCGTTTTTAGGCAAGGAAGCCTTCTTCAAAAGATGAGTTACAACGGCTTGTTTAAAATGGGATGGAAAGACACCTTCACTAAGACAGAGGTTTATTAAGTGAGTAATGGGAGGCACAAATGCATCGAAGCAGGATTTGATAAGTTTAGTTGTAATGAGATCCAGAGGACAGGATGAATCAGAGGACAGGATGTATCAGAGGACAGGATGTATCAGAGGACAGGATGTATCAGAGGACAGGATGTATCAGAGGACAGGATGAATCAGACGATTCAGAATTACAGTACGAACTTCCTGATGAGTTGCCAAGCGAAAACCTGATAATGTCGGTGGGGAAGGAGTGCATTTATCAGCAAATGAGAAACTTAAAGTAGAAGAGGGCATGGAAGAGCAAAGATTGGCAATTTTATCACTGAAGAAATTCAAGAAGGATGAGGCGAGAGTGGTAGATGCGATGTCGGAAGGAAGGGATTTAGGTATATTTCTACTGAGCAGAGAATCCATTGCATTCCACAATTTCTTAGGGTTATGTTTATTCTCAGTAATGAGATTTTTAAAATAGGAGCTTTTGGATTTAGCTATTAATTTACTAACAATAGCCGATTGACGTTTAAAGAGCAGTTTATTTTCTGGTGTACTATTTCGCCTAAACTGTGCTTCAAGACTAGAGCGAAGTTTCTTTTGCTTAAGAATTTCAGGAATGCTAAGGGCCAGACGATTTGTTTGGGAGGAGCATGCTTGTTTAGAAGCGCTGTGACTATAGATTCAAATTGTAGATAGAAGCTAGAGAGAGAGGATTCTGGATTAAAACGAGAGGAGAAGAGAGAATATCAGAAGAAAAATGATCGGTATTAAGAGAAGATAATTTCCTAATTGTTTTAGTAGTACGTGTTTGAGAGTAGACAATTTGAGATGGTATTTTACAATTTACCTCTCTGTGATCAGTAAGAAAGAAATCAGTAAGAGAGCATGAAGACATAGTGGAGGTTGATTTGGTTATAAGTAAATCAAGGATATGACCGGAAGTGTGAGTAGATGATGTGATGTGCTGCTTTAGGTCAAATGTGTCTAAAAGAGTTAAAAAAGTAGAAGCATAAGAGTCGTTCGGGTCATCGACATGAAGATTAAAGTCACCCATGATGAAGAGTTCAGAAGGAGAAGAAGCAAGATTTTCTAGTAATGTAGAAAATTCAGGCAAAAAGAGAGACTTAGAAATTGAAGGGGGACGATAGACATTTAAAAATTGAAAGCTCTTTGTGCCGAAATTCAGCTTTAGCAGCATACTTTCAAAGGATGTAAAGTCACTCGTTTTTACAGGCGTAACAGAATAAATAGACTTGTAAATGGCGGCTAGTCCACCCCCACGACCCACAAGTCGGGGGATGTGAAAGAAAGAATAGTTGTCGGGAGTTAGACTATTGATAATTGAAGGTGGAGAATCAGAGGAGAGCCAGGTTTCAGTTAAATTCTATTTAGGTTAGTTAAATATTTAATTCTAGTTAATTATATCTGTGACAGAAAGAAAGAAATCAGTAAGATTTAATAAGAATATTTAGTAAGATAAATATTTAATTCTAGTTAATTCTATTTAATTCTAGTTAAATATTAAGGTTCATTACTTGATCTTAAAGCCTCCTTGGTCAACATTTTCCAAAACATTTCTCCAGAATGCGTTTGATATAAGCCTACTTCTATACAGGTTCCATATTTATACAGGTTAGCGAACTTTCACATTAGAAGCTTCATATCTTCTTAAAATATAAATTAGTAGAATAAAATAGAATAATTGTTTTAAATAAGTGCTAATCAATTTGTATCACTTACAATCCATTAATTCATTAAATCCTCACTAGAAACCATCCACTCTATCACTTATTCTGTAATTTATGATACAACGTTTACCTATACGGAAAACGATGTGGAAGATAAATACAAGTATTCCTCAGTCATTGCGAGCAATGTAGTTTCTTTAATTAAATTTTGTAGCTTCTTTTAATTTAAATTAATAAAATATAGGCCTACTGTACAGTTAAAGTAAAGAAAAGAAAGAAAGTTCATGAAATCTTAATTCTATTAAAGAAAATTAAGAAATAAGTCATTTATCTGCTGAATAGCTTAAGCCGCCATTAAATTAATTTATTGATTCATTGACGTCCCTGACATCATCCTTGTATGAGGAAACGGACGTTAAACCTTTATTATTATAGTATTATTATTATTGACTTTTGTAATTCCAGAAATGAACCAATTGATTTGAATTAAAGGAAAATTATAGAATTTTAAAGTAAAATAAATTAAATTAATTAAATATCGCCTCAGTACAGTGATGTCTGAAGACACGGGCACAGTTTCAGTTGAGATTGACGACCTGGCCCTAAGCTACGCCGGGGAGGCTACCGCTCCCTCCCCCATACCCCAAAACTACGAACCCATTTCGAATCAGGGACCTAACTCCTCAAATCACGAACCCCGAATCGAAACTAACCCAACCCCAGCCAGGGTTGAAACCTCCCAGGCTACCTCCCAACAATTCTCCGGAGGAAATGTGACATCACCTAGGGTAGAAGGGGTCTATTCGACCCAGGGGGCCTCCCTCCCCCCAAGGGTTCAGACCCCTAGTTTGGCCGAATTCGCGGCGTCAACTTCTACCTACGAACCTCTGCCGGAGGATTTTTTCAAGACGATTTTCTATTTTTCTGGGATGGGAAGAGTGATAGGAACCGCTTTGGATGAGGGGGTGTATGTGGAGGAGAGACAGAGAGATAAGGCCATAGACACATCAGAGCTGCCGCCCCATCTGAGAGAACAGCTGCATCGGGATGAGTACCCCCTAGTGGTCCGTGCTTTCTTGTGTTTATTTAGTATATGTATTGATGTGTATATATATATATATATATATATATATATATATATATATATATATATATATATATATGTATGTATGTATGTATGTATGTATGTATGTATGTATGTATGTATGTATAGGCCATATTTATATATATATAGGCTATATATATATATATATATATATATATATATATATATAAATGTATATATATATATATATATAGGCCCCTATATTTATATTTATATATATATAATATATATATACTGTATATATATACATGTATGTATGTATGTATATATATATATATATATATATATATATATATATATATATAGCCTATATATGATTGATTTATTGCGCGAATATTGACTGATTAATTTAGAAATTAATTTACCGATCGATAACTCAATATCGATGACATTTGATTGATTGATAACGACAGATATCAATCAAATGCAGGAACCAGGCTCACAACCGATCGATAGATCGATATAGAATACATTTGATTGATTGATTGATAACGACAGATATCATGCAGGAACCAGGCTCACAACCTCTACAACGGTCTGAAGAATCTTCACACCCTACTAGACCAAGTCCCCTCCTACACCGATAGTAATCGCCCCGTCACCTACCGGCCCGCCTCTACCGGTCCAGTAGATGTCAGCGTGGACGACCCCATTCACGGGCACAGGTACTTCAGAGACAACAGGATGAGGGATTCACTCGGAGATATCACCAGAGTCGAGTAGAAGTTTCGGCCATTTGACAAGGGTTTTTACTCTTAGCGGAAGCCTTGAAGTTCGGCTATTTGTAGCAATTATTCGTAGTTTTATTCGACTAATTGTAATAATAGCAATAGCAACAATTAGAGTGCTACAGTCATCAATGACAACATCGAGCACTATTGAGATAGTTTTAAATAGGCCCTATACTTGTATATATAGTTTACAAACGCTTAAAATTGTTTAGATTTCTTCCCTTCTCTGTATTTCCTCGCTTCACGAATATTCATGGTCCTTTATTAGCCCATATGACAATTTATCAGCGCAGATATAAGAATAATCTGCCGTCAAACTAAATGTTACTCAATACGCGTCGACACCGGTTTTGAAATCAAGTGTCAAAATCCTGAGGCGAAGGCGCTATCAATGACTCTAGTATTGCTCCTCGCTCTCTCTCGTGAGAAGATTTGAAAATTATATTTCATATACTTCGTAAATGGATTAAATGGTAGTTAATCCATCTAACTTTGGAAGGCAACGGGAAAGCACCTCAGAAGCCTTACTTTTCCCAAGCTATAGGCTACATAAGGTATGGATTAGGTATAGACTTTGTGAAGGGATTAACTTTTTGATCTAAGGAGTGCTCTTATGGAGCGAGAAAACAGACTTTGAGTATGAATGTAGGCCTGGAAACTGCCACTTGGCAGTGCACTGAAGAGAGAGATACTTCATAAAGTTAAATAGAAATCCATATATACCAGGACCAGCCTTGTTATGATGTTACACTATTAATTAATTAATTAATTAAATAAATATAACTATAATCAGTTTAATCCTACGTCAACGTGGAAAATAATTTCATTTTAACCTTAATTTATTCTCCATTTTAGCCTTTTATTAATAGTCCACATAACTTTTCAAGATAAAGAAGAAGAGGAATACATATATTAAAATTTTACACATATTAAATATATTTTCAATTCACATCCCAACACAAGTACAAAGCCCATCAATTTCAGTAAACTTAATAGTAGTAAAGAATAATAAAAAATAATAATTAAATACAGATCATGCAAACGAATCCATACAAATACTTGGCCGACAAAGCGGGTGCAAGACACCCTATCAAGTTGACCACCTAGTTACCTAGTGTACAATCGTTCTACAAGTTTAAATCAAAGTAATTAAAAAAAGATAAAATAATGATCTCATAAAAATGTGAATATAACATGTAGTATTAGGAGCAAATATAAAAGTACAAATTTATTAGAAAGTTGCTTTGCGATCATTATAATTAATTACTTTCTGTAAAAAAAGCTAATGTCAATGCTAATTTGAACGCCAGTTTCCTCACTTGAAAGCGATGTTAGTCTCGGGCGAGCCCAGGATTAGCACCCCGCACATACATATAGGCTACTGATCCGCGATCGAATACCTTACCGCCATCGCCAATGGCTTCAGCCCTTGTAAAAAGTAACTCCCACAAAAGTTATTCATCTATTTATATTTTCTTGTAAAGGTTGAGAGATTTAAGAATATTCTGCCGTGAAATTGAAGGTTAGTAAATGCTGACCTTGAAATCAAGTCTCAAAACCCGAGGTGAAGTTCTGAGGCAAAATTCACATTATCCTTTTACCCGTGTTGTGTCCGAGCTGCTGAAGAATAGACCAGCCGTGGACTGCACGTGTCGCAAAATGGCGACAAAGCACTAAGATGCAAACCAACACCACAAAGGGCATTCGGTTGAAGAGTGCCTAGGCTCCAGAAATTGCTACAAAATTGTCTAAAACAAATGAAAATATTTGCACTTTAATTGTTGTTTCTGCTGCAGCTATTGTTGTTGCTGCCGCTGTTGTTGTTGTTGTTGCTGCTGTTGTTGTTGTTGCGATGACTATGGTGGTTTGTGCAGCCTCTCGAGAAATATATTCCGGAATTTGGTCTTGACGACAGTAGCACTCTAATTGTTGTTGTTGTTGTGGTGGTGGTGATGCCTTTATAAATGTACAGCGGCTCGAAAATGCCGGAGAAAGTTGGAATTGATTTTGCCTAATTTTTAGTCTTGCGTAGTGGTCGCTTTAGATCAGTGACAGTTCCTGCAGTCCGGGTGACACTTCTTACCATCGTTTGAAGGCGCCCTGCATCTACACCCAGCCGAGGTGTCTCCCCTTCCCTGAAATCAATCAATCAATCAATCAACGGCACAAAGCTATACATAGATCATGTAAAGATCCACTCGGAAAGTCTTTTAACAGAGGTCATAGAAGGCAGAATGGAAGGAAATAGAGGCAAAGGAAGGCCGAGATTAGGTGTGTTAGATGATTTAAAGACAACTCATACGTGGATACGAAGAGGAAATCGGCAGAGAGAAGAGTGGAGGCTTTATATACCTAGGACCTGCCAGTAGGTAGTGCTCTGAGAGAGAGTGAGATTAATAACCTCATCATAAGTAGAATCCCCCCAAATAATGGTATATCAAAAGAAATGTTATAGATGATTTAAAGATCCACTCGTATGTGGACATGAAGAGGAAAACGAAAGATAGAGATGAGTGGAGGCATTATGGCTGGAGCCAGTGGCGAAGTCAGGCTGGGCTCTCCCGTCACTGACATCGCTTTCGAGTGAGGAAACTGACGTTAACATTAGCTTTACCAGCCTTTTTTATAAACCATGGACCTGCCAGTAGGCCGTTCACTGAGAGAGAGAGAGAGAGAGAAATAGAGAGTCCTAAATTTATGAGAAATCTTCAGACATACGTTAAGACCCCAACGCCTCTGTTTTGTTATCCAGCAAATCTCAAGCTTACAGGCCAAGCACTGGACCCAATCACACCCGTCTATCTTCTGCAGGAGTTGTCTACATCCTGGGCATCTCATTAGCTCTCCTCTGTCAATATCTTCCTGTTTGTATTGTATGTCATTGAATGAATGAATGATTGAATGAGTGAATGGATGAGTGATTGATTGATTGAATGAATGATTGATTGAATGAATGATTGAATGAATGATTGAATGAATGATTGATTTATTGAAGGAATTATCTAATGTATGAATGGCTGCATGAATGAATGAACGACTGAATGAATGAATGAATGCATTAATTAATTAAAGAATGACCGATTGTAATGAATGAACGAATGAGTGAATGAATGAATGAATTATTTAGTCTACGAATGACTCTATGTTTGAATGAACGACTAAATGAATGGATTAATGAATGAATTAATCAATGAATGAATGAATTCATGAATGAATTAGTCAATTAATCAATCAATGATCGAACGAATTAATTAATATCCATCACGTTATTCGTCAACATTTGACAGTAAACAAATCAAACAGCATAAACAGTAGGATCAAAAATAAACCACCACCATTTAAACAGTTAGAGTTACAGTTAGCCTAATTGGATCGAAATACACACTTCATACATTCTATTATTGAGCAAAATTAATTAATGAATGCCTGAATGATTAAATGAATGAATCAATCAATCAATTAATAAATCAACGAATCAATCAATGAATCATAACTGAATGATTGTACTAAGGGTCGTTCGATCATTCGGCTCAATGATTTTTCATTGATTATTCATTAATTATTTGACTCACTCGTTCATTCGACTATCAAAGATCTACCTGGATAGCTTTCTCGGCTTCATTTAGGTCCCGGGCTCCACGTAGCATAGCCTGATGCTCCTCGCAGGAAAGATTCTCATGTATCGCCTCGCACTGTACGCAGATTATGCTCCCACAATCAAGGCACTCGATAAATTGGGGCAGCGTCTCATCGGGGTTTCTCTCTGCCCACCAGGGGCAACCCTCGTTGGGGCAGCGCACCTTGCCGAGAACCCCGGCAGCGGCCTGCTGAACGCAGCGAGCCTGGTAGGCCTCGTACTCTGCCGGCGATATTAACTGAGCAACAACAACAACAACTAGAGTGCTACAGTCGTCAATGACAACAAAGATAGTAGCTGAGTAGTAACAACAACAACAGTAACAACTAGCGTGCTACAGTCGTCCATGACAATGTAGATAGTAGATGAGTATTATCAACAACAACCGTGATATACTAATTGCGCAAACGTCAATTTAAACACTATTATTCCCAAACGAATCTGTGTAACTTGCAGCAGAGCCAGAGACAGAGATCTTTAAAATAAAGTAGATATGGTATGACTGTTGTTTCAGTGATACAAGTTTTGTAACAAGAGCGATTTGATTTCCAGCTTTTAATCGTGAGGGTAAACAAAACCCCTTTAGCATATGTGTAATTATAGAAATTTATGCAATTTCAGTTTTATTTCAGAATATTCGGCCTCAAAACGGTTTTAGGATGATGTATTGTTGCGCATTTGGGTGTACAAATTAGGGTATTCCGGACACTAGAAAACGAGGAATATCCTTTAAAAATTTGAAATAATATTTATGTGCGTTCTGTAATATAAAAATTATTTAACTAATTAATATGAAAACGTTTCAAATAATACTTTGTTATGACGATACAAGTGATAGATATGACGATACAAGTGATAGATATGACGATACAAGTGATAGATATGACGATACAAGTGATAGATATGACGATACAAGTGATAGATATGACGATAGATGTGCTCATAAAATATTTCATCATCGTTCAGAAGCTCTAAAAACGTTCAAAAGGTTCATTGTTTTATACCTTTAAGTAACTATCAGCTGATATTGTTTACCTCCGGCTCAACATCGAGACAATATCGAGCACCATTGAGACAAATCCAAACCGGTAAGTAAAAAGAAGGTCTAAAACGGTGCAAAATTCTAAAATCTATAAATCTAGTCCACAGATTATCTAAATTAAAGAAATGGAGGCGAATGAGCCGTATATGTTTTGCTAAGTAGGCTACTGTATGCTATTAGGTTGATTAGACTAGGAAGGTATGTAATGGTAGTGGTGTGTGTGTATTGGTAAGTATGTCTCGTTTTAAGTTGGATTGACACATCAAGGTGTGAAATTTTGTATTCCCACCTCCCTTTCACAATTTTATGTTTGATGAGGCTAACTTTTGAACTATATTATTACAAGTTGCAAGTCTCAACGACTTCATAAACATGTTTAGTTCAGTTAGTTAAGCTTCTTTACTACGTGATCTCTCGCTCTAAAATAAAAGAAGAGGAGGTTATTCACTTCTTTGATCTCCCTCTCTCTCGCTTTCTCTCTCTCTCTCTCTCTCTCTCTCTCTCTCTGTGTAGAATAAAAGAAGAGGAAGTTACTCACTTCTTTGACCTCTCGCTCCAGTAGAAGAGAATCACAGTTATGATCGTCGCCTATCCAGGGACATTTGATTTCTGCATTGTCGCTCATGATTATATGCTGCTTCAAACAGTCTCTACGCACACAACATGTAATTATATACAACGCAATAAATCAATCAATCAATCAATTTATAAAACAATTAATCAACCAATCAGGTAATCAAACCTATCAATCATCTATTCAAATAAGCAACCAAAAAGTTATCGCTTATTTTAGTGTATTAATTAAGTTACAACAGAATTTCAAAATAGCTGGGAATTACAATTATTTATATTGGGCAATTCTAACGAATAAAAATAAAAATAAAATTAATAATAATAATAATAATTAGAGTGCTACCGTCTTCAATGACAACATCGAGCACTATTGAGACAAAATCAAGCCGGCGAGCAAAAAGATGGTCCAAACGGTGCAAATTCCAAAATCCAGATAATCAGTCCAAAGTACAGGGAATTAAAGAAAAGGAGGTTTAGGCACAGATCGCTGCTCATGGACACTGGATGGAAAAGAGAGATGGAAAAGATAGGTCTTCAACTGCTTATGGAACTGCTCATAGGAAAGCAAAGGCCGATGTGATTAAATACTATATATAGTATATATATATATATATATATATATATATATATATATATATATAGATATGTATATATATATATATATAAAGATTTAACGTCCGTTTCCTCATACAAGGATGATGTCAGGGACGTAGGATATATATATATATATATATATATATATATATATATATATATACATGTATACATAAATTCTATACATGTATAGGCCTACTGTATAAACTTGTGCAGAAGTCAATTTAAGAAGTTAATTTCCTCGAAAGCCCGAAAGATTTAATTACACTCTAGGCCTATTATAATTTTGACGAGGAGTTGGAACATATCTTTCTTATATGCTCTTCAATATTAAATGTTTGCTTTATTTTTCTACTGCTTTAATTCTAAATTGATTAATTTTACAATACAACAGTAATACTGTATTTGCTACAATAATTTAGAAGTTTTGTATCTGTCAATAATCTTCCTTTTCTTTCCTTGAGTAAAGAAAACTTAATGTGACTAAATGTGGACATTAAGAGGAAAGCAGAAGATAGAGAATAGTGGAGGTTTTACATACCATGGACCTGCCAGTAGGCAGTGCACTAAGAGAGAGTGAGAGAGATGATTAAATTACGATGGTAAACTGTAACAATTTTAAGGCTTCTTTAAAAACTTTTTGTATTCTGCATTGCTATGCCAATTAATGTTTTTTAAATATTTACGGTTGTCAAAGGCTACTAAAATATACTGTAAATGTGTATTTTTAAAATAAGTTTTATTTTTAAACGCGATAGATATCTATCACTTTTAATACAACATGTTTAAACAGTTAGACAATTTAGTCCATTTTCCGTATAACCAGTCCAGTGAATGTCCGAGATGTTACTCTCAGATCAACGGGGCTGGGATTTGAATCCGCGAGGGTTCAATTCACCTCAGAATCTGTCACTTAAAAGTTCATGACGTTACCCCTACGCTATTGAGACTACAAATTATAATTAATTAGTAATTATAGATTTTACCTGCAAATACAATGCAGACATTCGTGAAGTTGAACCCCCGAATCTTGATCAATGGTCAAGTAACATATCGGGCAGTCAAACGGCTCATCATTGGGCACCAGGTTCAACTCCTGAATATAGTAGTTGGCCCTAAACCGTTCCAATGTAGCACCATCTAGTTGACCACTTCTAACATCCGGGATTCGCTGGCTTAGATTCCCAATCTGTTTCCCTTCTACAGGAGCATGGGAATATATTGAACAAATAAAGACGCAGAGAAAGTTTTCTTGATATATATATATATATATATATATATATATATATATATATATATACATGTATATATATATATAGATAGATAGATAGATAGTTAGATAGATAGATAGATAGATAGATAGATAGATAGATAGATAGTTAGATAGATAGATAGATAGATAGATATAGAGATAGATAGAGAGAGAGAAAGAGAGAGAGAGACATTTATATATACATGTATATATACAGTATATACATATATATATATATACACATACATGTGTATATATATATATATATATATATATATATACTGTATATATATATATATGTGTATAAATATAAATATATATATATATATATATATATATATATATATACATACATACATAAATTATACAGGTATGCAGGAACATGTAGGCCTACACACACATACGAACACACATACACGCACACATATATAGGCCAATATATATATATTATACAATCATGTAAATACATGTAGACATATGTGTAAATGTAAATATGTACAGATATTATGCAGTACACTGAAAGAAAGAGAGAGAGAGAGAGAGAGAAATTGAGAACGAGACAGAGTAAGATAGAGAAAGAATTCGCCAATCAATTCAGGATTTGTAACTTTCATGTCCAATTTTCATTTGATATATTTTAATTGATTGATGAACGATTGATTACTTAAAAGATTGATTGATATATAGATCAAATTATTGATCCCGTGGTTAATTGAAATGTGGAGATATTTTTAAAATTGTGAATGATCGATAGACAACAATTGGACCTACCGCAATCTTCCTTTTCTCTCTCTCTCTCTTTCCTTCGTCTCTTCTCATCATTTTCTCTGGGTTTCTTGCACTTTCGTAGACATCCTCCCATAATAATTATTTTTATAACGGAAGTGTAATTAATTAATTTATTAACTAATAACGATAAATTAATTATTTTGTCTTCTCAAACTTGCAATAAGACAAATTGAAATCTTATATATATTTGAGGTTAATTCATAATTTAGAAAAATGTCTCTAGGCCTACTGCTAGAACTAATTTAGAGGCCCACAGTTTGGTAAATCAAAATGGTAGTACACTTGGATGATAACTGAAAAACCATCGGTTCAAATCTCAGCCGAAACTTCACCGACAGAATCCAGTGTAGCACAGAAACGGGCGCTAAACACGGCTTTAAGCCAGAACGTTAGGATTTACGAGTTAAAATAAATTGTATTTATTTTATTTCTGTTCCTATAATTATACCGTAACTGTTCTACCGCTTTCGTTTAGACATGAACAACGCTATATAAAAATACTATTGTTAAACAGAGCAATGGGCTGTATTAAGAGGCAACGCTTGAACCTGACCTAAACTTGTAAACGCCTATTTGCCTATCAGATATACACTGGCGAGAATTCAGAGGCGGTAAGGGGGCGAGGGAGTAGAAAGAGGGAGTGAGTAAATAATAACACTGTACCTATAAGAAGAAATGACACTCTCCGAAACATTATGTCGCCCCCTGTCAGAAACAATCTGGATGTGCCCCTGGAGATATATGCAATATTGAAGTATTTCGTGGAAATGGGGGTATAAAGTAAAATAAATTAAAATAAAAAATAATAATCAATAAAATCATTCTCTGCTCTGGGAGGTCCGTGCTGGCTGCGTTTGTTTACCTTTCGCGCCCTTAACATTGCCTTTTCGCGATTTTTATTATTTATTAGCCAACCCCAGGCCTCGTCATTCTGCCAACAGAAGGATTGAGCTTCAGTAATTCATCCGCTACAGGTGTGAATCTGTTTACAGGATTTCCCAAGGCTATAAATAGACTCGATATTCACGGTGCTGTTTATAACTTCACGCTTGAATGCCGCCTCGCAAGCATACATGGTCTCTGTCTCAGGATGCTAACAAGAGAAACGGTACTTGCAGTGTGTGCTTAGAAGTGTTTCAGTTGCACATTAGAGACGGGTCTGTTCACCTACATGGCCCCCGTGACAACCGGTGCCTAGGGTCTCACAAGCCCCCAATTGAAGCTCAGGGGACATTCTCATCACAACGCTCCTCTAGTGATGTAAGGGATGAGGACCACCATCCACCCGTATTTCCATCAAACAGCATCCCCCCGATACGCCATCCTTCTGATGCAGCTACAGTATTTGCTCATCCCAACCTTACCAGTGGTACTATCAAGCATATTCCTAAATCTGTTCGAGCCACTTGCGCCACCTACTTGATAAATATACTTGATAGAATCTCTAAGTGCGTGGACGACTTAGAAGCATGGAAATCTCTTCTTGCCATTGGCGAAGACATATTGCTAGCACCTAAAAGAACAGGGAAAAGGCACAATATGGCGTCCTTGATTCGCAAAAGAGTGTCCGGGGTGGACGTTCCTGTTTCAGATGACGAAAGAGCGAAGTTTCGCAAATCTTCCAGGCCGCGTACTCCGATCCATAGTGACCTCAAAGATCGAAGACGGAAATTTAAGAGCAGCCGTGCGAATCCTGTGCTCAGAAGAGTCGCTGGCCCCGAATAATGATGAAACATACAGAGAGCTGAGTCTGAAACATCCATCAGCGGACAGTACACCCCGAAGTCTTCTTAGCTCAGCCTCTCCCCAAGCGAATACGCTCCAAGTCACTGAAGCGGAGGTAATGAATGCCGTGAAAAGTTTCCCCGCCGGTTCTTCTGGGGGCCCGGATGGTCTGACGCCACAGCACATCCTGCAGCTGGTGACGTGCCCCATAATGGGCAGGGAGACTCTAACAGCCATTACCGGTTTTGTAAATATCCTTTTGCTGGGTAAATGTCACCTGGAAGTCAAGCCGTTTCTTTTTGGAGCCACCCTGATTGCTCTGAAGAAAAAGACAGGCGGGCTTAGACCGATTGCTGTGGGCTACTCTTGGCGCAGGGTCGCTGCCAAATGTGCTAATTCCTTCGCCCTAGACAGGCTCTCAAACTCTCTTCAATCTATCCAGGTAGGCGTGGGTGTCAAAGGAGGTTGTGAAGCTGCCGTGCATGCCACCCGACGATTCATTAGCAGCATGCCAGACGATTGGGTAGTGGCTAAACTGGACTTTTGCAACGCTTTCAACTCCCTGAAAAGGGTTCCCATGCTAGAAGCTGTAGACTCTTCACTACCTGAGCTGGGGCCTTTCTGCCGTCTGTCCTATGAAGACCCAAGTGTTCTACGTTCGGTCAACGGGTGATCATGTCTAGCGAGGGGGTACAACAGGGTGACCCTTTGGGCCCTCTCCTGTTCAGTTTGACAATACACCCGTTGCTCCAGTCGCTATCTTCTTCTCTGAAAATAGGTTACTTAGACGACATAACTATGGGCGGGGTTGAGTCTACCGTGGCGGATGATATCTCAAGGCTGATGGTTGCGGGAAAGGCTTTGGGGCTAAGCCTGAATATAAATAAATGTGAGCTCATTACCACTCGATCCGACAGTAACTTTCCGGCCATCAATACATTCATTCGTGTAAAGCCTGTCGAAGCCAGTCTACTTGGAGCTCCATTGCAGACGGGTCAAGCTATGGATTTGGCTCTCAATACTCAGTGCTCTAAACTAGAGAGAGCCGCGAGCCGGTTGAAGCTCATCTCCGCACACGACGCTCTAACGATATTGCGGAGCGTGTAGGTTCTTCAAAACTCATATACATATTGCGTGCCTCTCCATGTGCGGGTCATCCAGCATTGCAGAATTATGATTCCATCATGCGAAAGTCGCTCAGTAGCATCGTTAATATTAATGTTAACGAAGCTCAATGGATTCAGGCTAGCCTGCCAATATGCTACGGAGGATTGGGTATACGTTCTGTCTCGTCGCCGGCACCTTCTGCCTTTTTGGCTTCAGCCGCGGGGACTGGCGTTCTACAGGATTCAATCCTTTCCGGATACTTTGAAATTCCCGACTTGGAGATATTCAGGATTCAGGGCATTTGGACTGCTCTGTCCACATCCGAACCTCCAATCGGTATGATGGCTAATAGCATGAAGGCTTGGGACTCAAAGGTCACTACTGCTTTGCACACGGAACTCCTTGCGAAGCCACTTTTGCCACAAGAAAAGGCGCGGCTGCTCGCAGTGTCGGCCCCCCATAGTGGAGACTGGATCAAGGCTTTACCAATCTCATCATGCGGCCTCCGTCTGGACGACGAAGCAGTCAGAGTCGCGGCCGGTCTTCGTCTGGGCACTACCTTATGTGAGCCACACAACTGCATTTGTGGTGTCTCAGTCAATGCGTTAGGCATTCACGGCCTGTCGTGCAAGCGTAGTGCCGGCAGAATCAGCAGACATCAGTTCATAAACGACTTGATCTGGCGCGCCCTGAGTCGAGCGAATATCCCAGCCATTAAAGAGCCCCTGGGATTGATCCGCACTGATGGTAAACGTCCAGACGGTGTCTCTCAAATTCCATGGGCAGAGGGGAAGTGTGTTAGCTGGGACGTCACTGTTACGGACACTTGCTCAGTAAGCAATCTCGGTCTTTCTTGCGCTGCTGCTGGTGCTGCAGCAGAGGCCGCGGCTAATAGGAAAACTCTGAAGTATGCCGAAATATCTGGCAACTATATCTTCATGCCTATTGCCTTTGAGACCCTCGGGCCCATCAACTCTCTCGCATCAGACTTTATTGACGAAATAGGCAGGAGGACCATTGCCATTACTGGTGATAAGCGCGAAAAATCTTTTCTGTGGCAGCGACTGTCTACTGCTCTCCGGCGATTCAAAGCAGTCTGCTTCAGTGGCACTTTGGCTAAAGCGGCTTCCCAGAGTGCAGAGGAATTATTTTAATCGCTTTTTTAAAAACTTTTAATTAAATAAAGTCTCTTTTATCTTATTTTTTAGCCCAGGGCCCTTTACAGCCCAGGGCATTTAAAAAAAATAAATAAATAAAATAAAATAGCATGATATTCGTGGGGAATTAGCCAGCTAAACAAGGAAAGGGGGAATTCCAATCGTATGCGAGGCCAATCAATCTTGAAATTCGGGGGGGGGGAGGGAGAGGTTTTAAGTGGAGGGGGATGCAGGGGAATTGCGTTGCCTAGGTAGCATTTTTCTCAGGTGCGTTCCCCTGGTAGGGTTAAAACATTATAGGGGCCGAAAAATTATGATCGTTCCCATGGCGGTCAATTCCCACTTTAACCACTGGGTAGGGGAATGGGTCGGTTAGACGGCAGGATTGTTAGCACGTTTGCTTGATAAGCAGAAGGTTATTGGTTATAATCTCAGACGAGTCGTTCATGACAATCTCGAGCCCACTCGAAAATTGACGTTAATAAAAATAAAAATCCGAATAATAATAAAGCTCCGAAAATGTCAACAGCATTGGCATGTCCGGTGATCGGTCTTCGAAATAACTTTATAGGTTCCTGAGAGGTAAATATCAATCCTTATCATTGTTAATTATATCGTATGTTAAGTCTAATGTAGTTTAAATACCTCATGTTATCATGTTAAACATATCATATGTTAGCATATGTTAAACATATCCTATGTTAGCATATGTTAAACATATCCTATGTTAGCATATGTTAAAATATCATATGTTAGCATATGTTAATCATATCATATGTTAGCATATGTTAAACATATCATATGTTTGAATAGAATAATCATATCATATGTTAGCAACTTAGTTAAACTTATCATATGCTAGTTGGCCTATATGTTAAACATATCATGTTAAATTTTGCTGCTAAATAATATGTGCATATATACTGGTATATGTCTTGGCAATAAACTGGTAGACAGGCGCACACATCAGTGCGAAAATTCATTTGCTATCTCGCTCACTAAAGAGCACACACTCGATCAACAAGTTAATCCTTTAATCAAATTGCTAGCTTAATCTACAATTGCGTTTAGTTTATAACTAGCAAAAATATGGATTGTGAAGTAGTTTTCCTTTTTCCTTTGCCTTCTTCAGTTCGTGCTTAGTCGCCTCTTACGACACTTGTAGTATAATTGTGTCTTATTCTTTCCGTCCCTGACATCATCCTTGTATGAGGAAACGGACGTTAAACCTTTATTATTATTATTAGTATTATTATTGTTATTATTATTATTATTATTATTATTATTATTGTTATTATCATCATTATTATTTTAAAGACCTAGACAAACACGGAATAGTATGGACCTGGTTTTGATGAAAATGCCTGATTTATATAATACCTGCAGTAGAATACATTTGCGTACATATATTAACATATATTTACGTAAGTACATATATTTACGTTGTTGCTACGTAGCTGTGTACCTTAGGCCTATATTGTAAAATTTCTAAGCAGGTTTAGCAGTCTGTAGACTATGAGGTCTCAACAGGATCTAAAAGCTCTTTATGAAATCTGTATAGGCCGCTAACGCTAAGATTATACTATGGTAATGTGTATGAGTAGGGGCGGATCCTGGAATTCTTTTAGGAATGGCCCGATAGTTTTTTTTGGAGAGTACGCACTTTTTGCTTACGCCCCGCCTTCTTCGGGACATTTGACGCAACCAGAACGCAACCACAATGCTGTGGGGGGCGCAAAATATTTTCACTACTGAATGCTCATAGAGCGAGTGTATCCCCGTATCTTACCCCCCGCCCACAATCATACCCTTACTGAAGTCAGGGGAAAACCTAAAATGCCAAAATCCTACATTTGTTTTGGAAAAATGTAGGTTAATATTTTCACCTCTAAAGAAACTCAGCGGATCTGGACGAATTGCAAAAGTGACCTAATTTTGGCGGTAGGGCGGGGGTTTAAGAACCCTCCCAGCCAAGGCTGTCTGCACCACTGCTCCGGGACAGAGTTCATATTTTTTACTTACGCCCTTTTTTCCCCTAATACAGTGGTTAAAGTGACAATTGAGTCTAGTGAAGCGGTCAACATTTTTCGGGCCCCCCTTCCATTATACTAGGCTCCTAGTATATCACTATGGGCCCCTAGTGGGGTCCATATTTGAAAAAAATCGAGCTAATGGATACTTAGTTCCCTCTCGTACCCCCCACCCCCCCAATCAATCACTGCCCTTACAAACATATTTACACATCGAAATTGCCATAGAAACAATGAAAATATAGTTTGAAAAAAATTCCGGCGGGCCTAAGGGGAGGCCACTGGATCCGCCACTGTATATGAGAGATAGCTATAGTCAGCTGTCAGCAGTTATAATCAGCTGTTAGCAGCTATAATCAGCTATCAGTTGCTATATATAGTCAGCTATTGGTAGCTATAATCAACAGCTATAGTCAGCTGATAGCATCTATAATCAGCAGCTATAGGCCTAATCAGCTGTCATCAGCTATATTCAGCTGTCAGCACCTATATAGTGAGCTATTGGCAGCTATAATCAACAGCTACAGTCAACTATTAGCTGCTATAATCAGCTGCTATAATGATCAGCTATTGGCAGCTATCAGCAGCTATAATCAGCAGCTATAATCAGCAGCTATAACGAGCTGTCAGCAGCTATAATCAGCAGCTATAATCAGCAGCTATAATAAGCAGCTATAATCAGCAGCTATAATCAGCAGCTATTATCAGCTGCTATAGTCAGCAGCTGTAATCATCAGCTATTATTTGCAGCTATTATTAGCAGATATAATCAGCAGCTTTATAGCCTCTAAGACATCTTAGCGCAAGCTAATATCAAGGATCTCTTTGATTCTAAAAGTTAGCACCTATGTCAAACTATTTACATGTATATAAATTTAACGAAATTTCGATGGTAAACAGTTGAAATGTAATAGCATTCGTGGACTTCTTACGAAATAATCACTTTATAGAGGAATAGAAAGCTACAGTAGGCGCACCAATTTCAATTTATAATACATGTATCTAATTGGCACTGTAAGATTATTGCTGAAGATTCAGTTCTAATTAAATAAATTCACCAACTAGGCATGAATTCATCATCATCTTCTTCCCTTTGAATCCCAGTTTAACTAGGGTCCGGATACGAATAGATCGTCTCAAATCCTCTCTATCCTACATCACAACAACCACCAGTCAATGCCCTGTTTGAGACTTTTCAATTCATTTAAATTTTTGTAGCAATTTCTGGAGCCTAGGAATGGCTGAAAAAATGTAAATGATAAACTCTAGAGCCATGTTTAACGCCAGTTTCTAGCTCGAGAGCATGTCAGTGACGATCACTGGACTTAAATTGATTAATTGATTGATAAGAAGCTGAACAAAGTGATACCGTCAATATCGACGTCTTGACGAGATAAATCGAACGATTTCCAATTTAAACTAGAGAAACGATTGCGTTTTATAGTATCGTTATGATGGTCTAGTGGTTAGCACACTTGCCTAATACGCAGGAGTTCAGCGGTTCGAATCCCAGTCGAACCGTCTCTGACAGAATCCCTTGTGGTATTAAACGAACGTCAAACTAAGCTTTATAAGGTTCTAGAGATTATCGGTTTAGCGATTGATCAATCATTAAATCGATTGATTATCAATCAATCGATTGATACTGAATCAACACCGAATCGCTATTATCGATTGATTTAATGATTGATTTATCGATTGATTTAATGATTGATTTATCCATTGTTTTAGCGAAAGAGCTTCGTTAGTGAGATCGATTAACAACAGAGAATATGGTATAAGTCGAAAATACCAGCTATAGTGTATAAGTTGAAAGTATAAGGTTTACGTATACCTTATAAGTTGAAACTATAAGGTATAAGTATAAAGTGTAAGTTTAAAGTATTAGGAATTGCTATAACATAGGCCTATACGTTGAAACTATAAGGTAAAAGTGTAAGGTATAAGTTGAAAATATTAGGTATTGACATAACGTATGCGTTGAAACTATAAGGTAAAAGCATAAGGTACAAGTAGAAAGTATAAGATATATGCAAGAGGTATAAGTATAAAGTATAAAGTATAAATAGAAAGCATAAGGTATAAGTAGAAAGTATAAGGAAGAAGTAGAATGTATAAGTATAATTAGAAAGTATAAGGCGTAAGTAGAAAGTATAACGTATTAAAAGTTCTAGCACGATATAGGATGAACGCAGTAACGTTGCTGTTGTTGTTGTTGTTGCTGTTGTTGTTGTTGCTGTTGCTGTTGTTGTGGTTGTGTCAGTGGCAGTTGCCACATTGAGGATGACATCGTTTATAACCGTTCTCAGGTGATTTGCACTTACAACCTGCCGACGTGTCTCCCCTCCCCTGCAAACATCATATTGTATAATCAATCAATAAAAATCATCATCATCATCATCATCATCGTCATCATCATCATCACCATCATCATCATCATCATCACCATCATCATTATCGTCCTCCTCCTCATCATCATCATCATCATCATCATCCTCATCCTCATCATCATCATCATCATTTCCTGGAATCTCAGCTTACCTAAGGTCGAGAATAGAAAATTTCGTAGCAATTTATGGAGCCTAGACGCCCACCAACCGAATGCTCTTTCTGATGTTGATTTGGATCAGTGCTTTGTCGAAATCAATCCATAGATTATAAATTAATAAACACTTAACCAATCAGGCAGTTAGAAAATATTAAGTGAGTGAGTGAGTGAGTGAGTGAGCGAGTTTTGTGAGTGCGTGAGTGAATTAGTGAATGAATGAGTGGGTGAGTGAGTAAATGAGTTAGTATGACAGTCGGCCAGATTTATTTATAGAAATTTAGCATTGATTGATTGAATAGTTATTTAATTTTTTAATTTACTTATGAACTAATCGCTAATTGTATGATTGATTGATTGATTGACCGACTAATTGACCCATTTATTGATTGACTGATTGATCTAGCGTACATTTGGTCCCCAGCGTCGCTGTTTGGTGGCCCAGCAGATTTCTAGACGACACCCGAGACACTGGAGCCAATCACACCCCGAGAGCTTACTGAGCACCTGGGAGCATCCTGGGCACCTCATCAGCTCCCCCCGAGATATCCCTTCCTAATCAATCAATCAATCGCTCAGTCAGTGAATCGACCGATCAATCAATCAATCAATTAATAAGTCAGTCAGTGAACCGACCAATCATCAAGCAAAAGAAATCAGTAATTGAATCAGAAAGTCAGTAAATCAGTCAATCAATTAATCAATCAGTTAAATAAGTAGACTCTGCTTTAGCTGCTAATTATGGTATTACAGAACAGAGCTATGGCTCTTTTATGGTAGCCTCTTTTATATTGTTATCTGTTTATTTAACTACATGCACGTTCCAATTGTTTGTATAATCTGTGCTGTGATGAACAAATAAACGATACTAAACGATAAAAACTAATCAGTCAGTCAGTCAGTTATTCGTTCAATCGACCAGTTTATCAATTAATCAATCAGTCAAACAGTTAATCACTAAATCAATCATTCCACCCTTGAGTCAAGGAATCTCGCAGTCAATAATCCAAGCAGTCAATCAATTAATGAATTAATTAGTTAATTACTGTTCAACCACATCCAATCTACAGTATAATGTGTATCACTCTGCCATCGCATACTACTAGAACTAATTACGGTATACTCTATGCCCTACCTGGATAGCTTTCTCTGTCTCATTCAGGTCCCGGGCTCCTCGTACCTTAGCCTGATGCTCCTCGCAGGAGAGATTCTCATGTATCGCCTCGCACTGTACGCAGATTATGCTCCCACAATCAGGGCACTCGATAAATTGGGGCAGCGTCTCATTGGGGTTTCTCTCTGCCCACCAGGGGCAGCCCTCCCTGGGGCAGCGCACCTTGCCGAGAACCACGGCCAGGGCCTGCTGTACGCAGCGAGCCTGGTAGGACTCGTACTCTGCCGGAGATAGCAACTGAGCAGCAACAACTAGAGTGCTACAGTCGTTCATGATAACATAGATTGTAGCTGAGCATCAATAAACAACTACAATGATAAAGAGTGTCCATAGCGACAATAGTAACGACTCAGCAGTGACAACAACAACAACAACTAGAGTGCTACAGGCGTCCATGACAATACAGATAGTAACTGAGTAGTAACAACAACAACAGTAACAACTATTGTGTTACAGTTGCTAAGGCGACATGTCGTTTCCTGTAGCTGGTCCCAAATTGTGGAATGAACTTCCACTATTTATAAGACATTCTGATAAACCTGATTGCCTTAAAAGAGTCTTAAGACACACCTTTTGGCTTGATCATTCCATTTAAATTCTGCTCACTGATAAATTTCTCAGATTGCAATATTTAAGCTACGTTACGTGTGATAGTTTGATATTTTAGTGATTTTAACTGTGTGCATTTTGCTGTATATTGCTTGTTTTACTGTAACTGTTGCAAAGTATAGAGATGCCTTAGCATGATATACTCTATTAAACATTAAACATTAAACAGTCGTCCGTGATACACTAATTGCGCAATCATCTATTTAAACACTATCATTCCCAAACGAATTTGAATCTATACCTAACTTATAGCAGAGTAACATCAATTAGAGTGCCACTGTCGTCCTTGACAATATCTAGCACTATTGAGACAAATCCAAGCCAGTGAGTAAAAGGAAGGTCCAAGAAGATGCAAAAATTCTAAATCTATAAAACCAGTCCAAAGATTAGGCCCTAACTGAATTAAAGAAAAGGAGACGAATGAACCGTACACTTTAGGCTATGTTTTGGTAAGTACTGAAATATGTTAGGTAGATTAGACTAGGAAGGTATGTAATGGTGGTGGCGTGTGTGAACTGGTATGTATGTCTCTTTTTAAGTTGGATTAACTCGCCAAGGTATGACATTTCTGTATCCTCCCTCCCCTTTTTTAATTTTTTATCTGATGAGGTATATTATTACGACTAGACTGGTGTTACACGTCTTAACGGCTTCCTGAATCAGTTTAGTTAAATTAAGGATACTCACTTCTTCAGAATTAAAGAAAAGGGGGCTACTCACTTCATAAATCTCTGCAGTATAGAGAGAGAGAGAACCATGATCATTTATTTGTAACTGAATCAAACTATATACAAAGCGAACACACAACGAGACAGAATACAAATAAAACGGCCGTCAGAATGAGCACAATTGAGCTCTATCTAGCTGACAAACGGAACGACCGAAACATAGTAACGTACAATAAAAGAAGAGGAGGTTACTCACTTCTTTGATCTCTCGCTCCACTAGAAGTGAATCACAGTTATGATCGTCGCCAATCCAGGGACATTTGATTTCTGCACTGTCGCGCGTGAGAATATGCTGCTTCAAACAGTCTCTACGTGCACAATATGTAATTACATACAAATCAATCAATTAATAAATCAATAAATCAGTCAATATAACTATCAAACAATTAACCAACCAGGTACTCAAACCAATCAAGCATATATTCAAACAATCAAACGGCTATAAGTGATCGAGTATTTTAGTGTATTAATTAAGTTACAATAGAACCTCAAACTAGCTGGAAATACAATTATTTATATAGGGAAACTCTAACGAAGGATAAATACACCATATGTATATATATATATATATATATATATATATATATATATATATACATACATATGACGTCCCTGACGTCATCCCTGGATGAGGAAACGGACGTTAAACCTTTATTTATTTATTATTATTATTATATATATAGTAACCTTTATTATATATATATATATATATATATATATATATATATACAGTATATATATATATATATATATATACATATGACGTCCCGGACGTCATCTCTGGATGAGGAAACGGACGTTAAACCTTTATTTATTAATTATTATTATATATATATAGTAACCTTTATTATATATATATATATATATACATGTATAGGCCTACTGTATAAACTCGTGTGTTATGTTATAAAATGTAATACAATAAATGTAATAAACTTGCATAATGAGTGTAGAGGTCAATTTGAGAAGTAAATTGCCTCGAAAGTGACATTTTAAATATACCGTTTTATAATTTTAACAAGAGTTGGAACCTATTTCTCTTTTCTGCTCATCAATTTTAAATTTAGAATTTATTTCACTACTGCTTGTAATTCTAAATTGATTAATTTTACAGTACAGCAATAATATGAATTTGCTACAATAATTTAGAAGTTTTGTAGCTTTCAATAATCTTCCATTACTTTCCTTGAATAAAAAACCTTAATGTGATTAAATGTGAACATCAATCAATCAATCAATAAGAATTTAACGTCCGGTTCCTCGTTATAAGGCAATGTCAGGGACGTCTCTTGCAGGCACTACACAAAACAGGCGCCAAAGCACCACTCGATGACGACTGAGTACACAAAGACCACTAGAGAAAGCGAGATCAAACAGTGCAAGTCCAAGATCAAAGGCAAGCGGGTCAAAATTTAGACCTTTGGCGGAAAGAGATGGATATTTAATTTGCCAAGGAAAGTACCAATACAATTACAAGATCGAAGGTCTTGTGGCAGAGAGTTCCATATTGTCGGAGCAGAAAACATGAGGTAGCGTCTGCCCATGGCAGATTTAATATTTGGTATAGTGATAAGGTTTTTACTAGAGGAACGAAGACTACGAGAGGGTTGATAGATGGATAAAAGATCAAATAGATAGGATGGTTTACCATAATTTAAACTTTTGAAGGTCAAGGAAGCTATCTTGAATATTATACGCTGGGATACTGGTAGCCAGTGCAGTTTCTTAAGAAAAGGAGAGGTGTGGGATTTGAGCATTTTCATTACAGACGACTCGAGAAAGAGAATTTTGAACGTGTTGGAGACGAATTAGAGAGGACTTTGGGAGATCATTCAGCAGGGAGTTACAGTAATCAAGTTTAGAATGCACAAGCGAACATGAAGAAGAAAACAGGAAACAGAGAATATTGGAGGCATTTTATGCAATGAACCTGCCTACTAAATAAAACTTTAAAAAACTCTGTGTTTTGCATTGCTATGCCATTTAATGGTTTTGTAACTATCTCCGGTTGTCAAACATTTCTAAAAATATGATTTATATTTTTCAAAATAAGTTTTAACTTTATTTACCTGCAAATGCAATGCAGACATTCGTGAAGTTGAACCCCGGCATCTTGATCAATAGTCGAGTAACATATCGGGCAGTCAAACGGCTCGTTATTGGGCACCAGGTTCAAATCCTGAATGTGCCAGTTGGCCTTGAATCTTTCCAATCTAGCACCATACAGCTGACCACCTCGAACATCAGGAACACTCCTACTTAGATTCTGTTTCCTATTTACCGGAGCATCAGAAATATTCCTCGATTTGGCATCATCCCGACTAGACTTAAGGATGAAATTCCCGGAGACTATCGTATTAAGAGTCCTTTCCGGTGCGGACACCTTTAAATCATTCCAACCTGATTCTGTTTCTTCGATGTCTCGACTAAGCAGCAATGCGATGAGAAAGTCGTCCACTGTGTCAGAGTGCGTGATGTCATCGTGGGCTGGGCGTAGATCAGTGCAGCTTTGTGATGCGGCTGTTTGAATTTTGTTAGAGGCATACCGAGCTGTCTGTAGCCTGGGGTAGAGTGGCCGGTAGGTCTGTGGCCTCGCCTTTGCTTCAGGGGGTATAGAGAGATGATGGGACGGTCTCGGTTTTGGGGCTGAAATAATTTAATAGTTTTCATTTGTTCATTTATTCATTCGTATAATTCATTAATTTCAGTTTAGTGGACAAATAAAGACACGGAGAAGGGATGCCTGATATATCATTGTCCAATTTTCATTTGATATATTTTAATTGATTGATGACGAACGATTGCTTTATTAAAAGATTGATTGATATCTAGTTAAAATTATTGATCCCTTGGTTAATTGAAATGTGAAGATATTTTTTAAAATTGTGAATGATCGATAGACAACAATTGAACCTACCGCAATCTTCCTTTTCTCTCTCTCTCTCTTTCCTTCGTCTCTTCTCATCATTGGCTATGGCTTCCTTGTTTTTGCCTAAACGTCCTCCCATATTAGACCCTAATCATTCTTCTGACGGATGTGTAATTAATAAATTAATTAACTGATTAATTAATTAATTAACTGATTAATTAATTAATTAACTGATTAATTAATTAATTAACTGATTAATTAATTAATTAACTGATTAATTAATTAATTAACTCACTAATTAATTAATTAACTGATTAATTAATTAATTAACTGATTAATTAATTAATTAACTGATTAATTAATTAATTAACTGATTAATTAATTAATTAACTGATTAATTAATTAATTAACTGATTAATTAATTAATTAACTGATTAATTAATTAATTAACTGATTAATTAATTAATTAACTCACTAATTAATTAATTAACTGATTAATTAATTAATTAACTGATTAATTAATTAATTAACTGATTAATTAATTAATTAACTGATTAATTAATTAATTAACTGATTAATTAATTAACTGATTAATTAATTAACTGATTAATTAATTAACTGATTAATTAATTAATTAACTCACTAATTAATTAATTAACTGATTAATTAATTAACTGATTAATTAATTAATTAATTACTTGATGAAGTAATGAGGAATAATTACTTATTTTGTCTTCACAAACTTGCAGTAAGACAAATTTAAATCGTATACGCTATTTGAGGTTAATTCATAATTAAGAAAAATCTACTACTTCTTAATTCTAAGAAAAGTCCAAGTCTACTGCTAAAACGCCTCCAAAATTAGATGCCTACAGTTTGACAAATCAAAATGGCAGTTCACTTGCATGATAACTGAAAAACCAACGGTTCAAATCTCAGCCGAATCTTCACTGACAGCGTCCAGTGTAGCACAGAAACAGGCGTTAAACACGGCTTTAATCCAAAACTTTAGGATTTACGAGTTAAAGTGAAATTGTATTAATTTTATTTATCTTCCTATAACTTTAATTTAACTTTACTACCTCTTTCGTTTTGACATGAAGATCGCTATATAATAACTATTACTAAATACAGCAATAGGCTACATTAAGAGGCAATACTTGATATTGAACCTTAACTTGCAAACGCTTATCTGCCTAGCAGAAATACACTGGCAATAATTCATAAGAAAAAAAAAAAAAAAAGAGAAGGAAGTAAGTTATAACTCTCTACATAGGAAGACGCGGGCGTAAGAAAAATATGCTGACACTGTCCGCAACATTGATTTTGGCCCCCTGTTAGAAACTATCTGGATATCCCACTGGAAATTCATATAATATTTAAGATTTCGTAGAAATGGGGGGTGCGTATCACGATAATCGTGGGGGCTTAGCCGGGTATAGAACGAAAGAGGGGCAATTAATTAAGTGGAGGGGAACGCAGGGGAACTGCGTTCCCCTAGCTCTCTGTTATTCCTGAGTTGAATTTCCCTGGTAGGGACCCATTTTAGAGACTAGGAGGCCTGTTAAATCAATACAGGGGCAGAAAATTATGACCGTCCGTATAGCGGTCATTTCCCAGTTTAACCTGGAGATATATGCAATATTGAAGTCTTTCGTGGAAATGGGGGTGCGTAGCATGATATTCGTGGGTACTTAGCCAGCTAAACAAGGAAAGGGGGAATTCCAATCGTATGCGAGGCCAATCAATCTTGAAATTCGGGGGGGGGAGGCAGTGGTTTTAAGTGGAGGGGACGCAGGGGAATTGCGTTCCCCTAGCTAGCATTTTTCTCAGGTGCGTTCCCCTGGTAGGGACCCATATTAGGCACTTGGAGGCCTGTTAAAACATTATAGGGGCCGAAAAATTATGATCGTTCCCTTAGGGTCATTTCCCACTTAAACCACTGGTGGCAATGGGTCGGTTAGACGGCAGGATTGTTAGCGCGTTTGCTTGATAAGCAGAAGGTTATTGGTTATAACCTCAGACGAGTCGCTCATGAAAATCTCGAGCCCACTCGAAAATTGACGTTAATAAAAATAAAAATCCTAATAATAATAAAGCTCCGAAAATGTCAACAGCATTGGCATGTCCGGTGATCGGTCTTCGAGACTACATTAGAGGTTCTTGAGTGGTAAATATCAATACTTGTCATGGTTAATTATATCGTATGTTAAGCCTGTAATATGTTAAATACATCATGATAACATATGTTGAACATACGATAACATGAGGTTAAACATATGAATTTAACATATGTTAAACATATGATAACATGAGGTTAAACATATGAATTTAACATATGTTAAACATATGATAACATGAGGTTAAACATATGAATTTAACATAAGTTAAACATATGATAACATGAGGTTAAACATATGAATTTAACATATGTTAAACATATGATAACATGAGGTTAAACATATGAATTTAACATACGTTAAACATATGATAACATGAGGTTAAACATATGAATTTAACATATGTTAAACATATGATAACATGAGTTAAACATATGAATTTAACATATGTTAAACATATGATAACATGAGGTTAAACATATGAATTTAACATATGTTAAACATATGATAACATGAGGTTAAACATATGAATTTAACATACGTTAAACATATGATAACATGAGGTTAAACATATGAATTTAACATATGTTAAACATATGATAACATGAGGTTAAACATATGAATTTAACATAAGTTAAACATATGATAACATGAGGTTAAACATATGAATTTAACATATGTTAAACATATGATAACATGAGGTTAAACATATGAATTTAACATATGTTAAGCATATGATAACATGAGGTTAAACATATGAATTTAACATACGTTAAACATATGATAACATGAGGTTAAACATATGAATTTAACATATGTTAAAATAATAATATTAATATAAGAAAATTCATATTCAACATAATAATAATATAAACCTAATAATAATATTAACATTTATCATATGTTAAACATATGATAATATAAAATATTAAGCATATGATAAAGGTATTTAGCATGATATGTTAGGTTAAAAATTTAATATTTATTATATGCTAAACATATCACATGTTAGCATATGTTAAACATAGCACATGTTAGCATATGCTAAACATATCACATGTTAGCATATGTTAAACATAGCACATGTTAGCATATGCTAAACATATCACATGTTAGCATATGTTAAACATAGCACATGTTAGCATATGTAAACATATCACATGTTAGCATATGTTAAACATATCACATGTTAGCATATGTTAAACATAGCACATGTTAGCATATGTTAAACATAGCACATGTTAGCATATGTTAAACATAGCACATGTTAGCATATGTTAAACATAGCACATGTTAGCATATGTTAAACATAGCACATGTTAGCATATGTTAAACATAGCACATGTTAGCATATGTTAAACATAGCACATGTTAGCATATGTTAAACATAGCACATGTTAGCATATGTTAAACATTGCACATGTTAGCATATGTTAAACATAGCACATGTTAGCATATGTTAAACATAGCACATGTTAGCATATGTTACATAGCACATGTTAGCATATGCACATAAAGCATATGTTTAAACATGTTAGCATATGTTACATAGCACATGTTAGCATATGTTAAACATATCACATGTTAGCATATGTTAAACATAGCACATGTTAGCATATGTTAAACATATCACATGTTAGCATATGTTAAACATAGCACATGTTAGCATATGTTAAACATAGCACATGTTAGCATATGTTAAACATATCACATGTTAGCATATGTTAAACATAGCACATGTTAGCATATGTTAAACATAGCACATGTTAGCATATGTTAAACATAGCACATGTTAGCATATGTTAAACATAGCACATGTTAGCATATGTTAAACATATCAGATGTTAGCATATGTTAAACATAGCACATGTTAGCATATGTTAAACATAGCACATGTTAGCATATGTTAAACATAGCACATGTTAGCATATGTTAAACATAGCACATGTTAGCATATGTTAAACATTGCACATGTTAGCATATGTTAAACATAGCACATGTTAGCATATGTTAAACATAGCACATGTTAGAATATATTAAGCATACGAAATGTTAGCAACTTAGTACATGTTAAACTTATCATAATAATGCTAGTTAGCCTGTATGTTAAACATATCATGTTAAATTTTGCTGCTAAATAATATGTGCATACATACTGGTATATGTCGTGGCAATAAACTGGTAGACAGGCGCACACATCAGTGCGAAAATTCATTTGCTATCTCGCTCACTAAAGAGCACACACTCGATCAACAAGTTAATACTTTAATCAAATTGCTATCTTAATCTACAATTCAATTTAGCTTCTAACTAGCAAAAATATGAATTGTGAAGTAGTTTTCCTTTCTCCATTGCCTTCTTCAGTTCTTGCATATTCGCCTCTTACGATACGTGCAGTATAGCGATGTCTTATTCTTTAAGGACACCGACAAACACCGAAGACTTTGGTTTTGCAGAAAATGCCTGTTTTATTTAATTCAAGTAGTAAACAACTACTGCACATATATTTACGTTGTTGCTACGTCCCACCTTATACTATAAACTCTCTAAACAGGTTCAACAGGCTATAGGCTATGAGGAATCAATAGGGTCTAAACGCTCTTTATGATAAACGACTAGGCCGCTAAGAGCTAAGATTTTAAAATATGTATCTAATATGTATGAAAGCTATAGCTATAGTCAGCTGTCAGCAGCTATAATCAGCTGTCAGCAGCTACAGAGTCAGCTATTGGCAGCTATAATCAACAGCTATAGTCAGCTGGTAACAGCTATAATCTGCAGCTATAATGATCAGCAATTGGCTGCTATCAGCAGCTATAATCAGAAGCTATAGTGAGCTGTCAGCAGCCATAATCAGCAGCTCTCAGCAATTATTGTCAGCTATTAGTAGCTATAATCAGCAGTTATTATCAGCTGTTAAATAGCTATAATCAGCAGATATTGTCAGCAGCTATAATCAGCAGCTGTTAGCAGCTATCAGCAGCTGTTAGCAGCTATCAGCAGCTGTTAGCAGCTATAATCATCGGCTATAGGCTAAACGACATCTCAGCGCAAGCTAATATCCAAGATCTCTTTGATTATAGAAGTCAGCCACCGGTATCAAACTATTTACGCCTATGGTAAATTTAACGAAATTTAGATGGTAGAACATTTGAAATTTAATAGCATTCGCGGACTCTTAGTGCACTGCCCACTGGCAGGTCCACGAAGTCATCATCATCATCTTTCCACTGAATCCCAGTTTAACTAGGGTCGGGATACGAATAGACTGTCTCAAATCCTCTCTGTCCTACATCATATCATCAGTCAGTGCCCTATTTGAGAATTTTCCATTCGTAAAATATTTGTTGAGCAATTTCTGGAGCCTAGGATTGGCTTAAAAATGTAAATGATATAATCTAAAGCCAAGTTTAACGCCAGTTTCTAGCTAGAGAGCATGTCAGTGACGATCACGGGATTTAAATCAATTAATTGATAGATAAGAAGCTGAACTAAGTGACACCGGCATTATCGACGTTTTGACGAGATATTTAGAAAACGATTTCCGATTTAAACTAGAGAAAGGATTGCGTTTTATAGTATCGTTATAGTGGTCTAGTGGTTAGCTTGCTTGTCAGATACGCAGGAGTTCAGCGGTTCGAATCCCAGTCGAACTGTTTGATTGATTATAATCAATCAATCGATTGATAATCAGCTTACGCTGAATAGCTAAAATTATCGATTGATTTAATGATTGATTGATCGATTGATTTATCGAAAGAACTTCGTCAGTGAGATCGATTAACAAAAAGATATACATGTTGGATCTGCCATTAGCCACAAAACAAGAGAGATAAGGATATATATATATGTACATATATACATACATATATATATATATATATATATATATATATATATATACATGTATATGTATAAAGTATAAGTAGAAAGTATAAAGTATAAATAGAAAGTATAAGGTATAAGTAGAAAATATAAGGAAGAAGTAGAATGTATAAGTATAATTAGAAAGTATAAGGCATAAGTAGAAAGTATAAGGCATAAGTAGAAAGTATAAGGCGTAAGTAGAAAGTATAAGGCATAAGTAGAAAGTATAACGTATTAAAAGTTCTATCACGACATAGGTTGAACACAGTAACGCTGAATATGTTGTTGTTGCTGATGCTGTTGTTGTGGTTGTGTCAGTGACAGTTGCCACACTGTGGATGACACCGTTTAAAACCGTTCTCAGGTGAATTGCACTTACATCCTGCCGACGTGTCTCCCCTCCCCTGAAAACAACACATACTTCAATCAATCAATCAATTTGGCTGGAGCCAGTGGCGATGTCGGTAAGGTACTCGACAGCGGATCAGTATGAGCGAGGTTCAAATCCTGGGCTCGCCCGTCACTGACATTGCTTTCGAGTGAGGAAACTGACGCTAACATTAGCTTTATTAGCTTTTACAATCAATGAAATCATCATCATTATCATCATTTCATATGAATCCCAGCCAATAGGGTCGGGATTAGACAATATGTAGCAATTTCTGGAACCAAGGCGCCCACCAACCGAATGCCCTTGCTGACCTGGGTTTGGATCTTAGTGCTCTGTCAATATCAATCGATAAAATATATATTAATGCTTGTAAATATTGAGCGAGTGAGCGAGAGAGTATGTTAATGGGTGAGTGAGTGAGTCAGTGAGTCAGTGAGTCAGTGAGTCAGTGAGTCTGACAGTCAGCCAGATTTATTATGGAAATTAATCATTGATTGATTGAATAATTATTTAATTTATTAACTTATTGATGAATTAATTGCTAACTGCATGATTGGTTGGTTGATTTATTGATTGACTGATAGACTGACTGACTGATTGATTGACTGATTGATTTATTAACTGATTGGTTGACTGACAGACTGATTGATTGAATGATTAACTGGTTGATTTACTGATTGACTGATTGATTGATTGACTGATTGACTGATTGATCTAGCGTACATTTGGTCCCCAGCGTCGCTGTTTGGTGGCCCAGCAGATTTCTAGACGACACCCGAGACACTGGAGCCAATCACACCCCGAGAGCTTACTGAGCACCTGGGAGCATCCTGGGCACCTCATCAGCTCCCCCCGAGATATCCCTTCCTAATCAATCAATCAATCGCTCAGTCAGTGAATCGACCGATCAATCAATCAATCAATTAATAAGTCAGTCAGTGAACCGACCAATCATCAAGCAAAAGAAATCAGTAATTGAATCAGAAAGTCAGTAAATCAGTCAATCAATTAATCAATCAATCGATCAGTCAGTGAACCGATCAATCATCATCATCATCTTCCCTTGAATCCAAGTTTAACTAGGGTCGGGCTACGAATAGACTATCTCAAATAATCTCTGTCCTACATCACACCATCGGCCAATCCCCTATTTGAGACTTTTCCATTAGCTTAAATTTTTGTAGCAATATCTGAAGCCTAGTCTCTCACCAACCGAATGCCCTTTCTGACGTTGGTATGGATCTTAGTGCTTTAGTCGCTTGCTACGACTTGTGCAGTCACCTCGTTCATTCGACTATCAAAGATTTACCTGGATAGCTTTCTCGGCTTCATTTAGGTCCCGGTCTCCACGTAGCTTAGCCTGATGCTCCTCACAGGAGAGATTCTCATGTATCGCCTCGCACTGTATGCAGATTATGCTCCCACAATCAGGGCACTCGATAAATTGGGGCAGAGTTTCACCGGGGTTTCTCTCCGCCCCCCAGGGGCAACCCTCCCTGGGGCAGCGCACCTTGTCGAGAACCACGGCCAGGGCCTGCTGGACGCAGCGAGCCTGGTAGGACTCGTACTCTGCCGGCGAGAGTAACTGAGCAGCAACAAACAAGTAGTGACAACACCAACAGTAACAACCAACTGAGCAGTAACAACAACATCAACAACAACAACAACAACAACTGAGTAATGACACCAACAACAGTAACAACTAGAGTGCTACAGTCATAAGTGAAAATATATAATGTAGCTGAGCGTGGACAATAACAGCGACTGAGCAGTGAGAACAATAACACCAACTGAGCAGTGACAACAACAACAACTGAGCAGTGACAACAACACCAACAACAACTGAGCAGTGACAACTACACCGACAACAACAACAACTGAGCAGTGACAACTACACCGAAAACAACTACAACAACAACAATAACTGAGCAGTGACAACAACAACAACAACAACTGACAAAATTTCTATACAAGGGATATCAAGAAAGGATAGCGATGCTTCCTGTGCGTGCCCGACACAGAAAGTTCAGTTAATTCTGCGTAAAAGTCATTACGTCATTGTTCACGTGACGACGCTACAGCTGATAGTCGTTTGTTGATAAACAATGCATTGAACTCAATGATAAATACAAGAAAACATATATATTGTTCCTTCAATTGACTTTTAGGCCTTCATTTGCATTTACCGCGTAGAAGCTGATGATTACATAAAGTTGCAAAGCATTTTACCATCTCCTAACTTCTAGTAAGAAATAAACCCATAGAAAACGATTATTTTGTGCCTTTAAGAAACTACTGCTAGGATCGAAAATGCAAAAGCGTCATTTGTGTGTCGACAAACTGTGTCCGGCCTTCACCTTTTCTTGTATCTGTTTACTTATTTCCTAGTGGCTATTTGCCAATTTTACAGTATCCCGATAGTGAGCTATCGAAGGTTTTGTCGAAGGGATAAAACCATAAAAATTAAAAATTTAAAGTTAAACTTTAACTTAAACCATTAAACTAAATCTTAAGTGTTCATAAAACTTTTAGAATTCATGAACGCTTGCTAACTCGCTAAAGTCCGTTTAAATAGTTCAGCCGTGACAATGAACAAACTTTTAAGGGGAATTCATTTCAATAGAAGCTGCGTATAAATATGCTAATTAAAATAATTACTACAAATACTGTAAAGTCCTACTTCTTTAATCTCTCTCTCCAGTAGCGATGATTGACAGCTTTGGTCGTTCACCAAACAAGGACATTTGACTTGTGGTGAGTCGTGAGACAGAATGTGCTGCTTCAAGCACTCTCTGAAAAATATGTCATCATCATCGTCGTCGTCATCATCATAATCGTCGTCGTCATCATCATCATCGTCGTCGTTATCGTCATCTTCGTCAGCATCATCGTCAGCATCGTCATCATCATCGCCATGGTCATCATCATCATCATCATCATCATCATCATCATCATCATCATCATCATCATCATCATCATTGTGATCGACATCATCACTGTCATCATCATCATCATCATCGTCGTCGTCGTCATCGTCATGTTCATCACCATCATCATCATCATCATCAACATCATCATTATCATCGTCGTCGTCGTCACCGTCATGTTCATCGTATCATCATCATCATCGTGATCGTCATCATCACCGCCATTATCATCATGGTGATCGTCATCATCATCATCATCGTGATCGTCATCATCATCATCATTATCATCAGCTTCTTCTTGTTCTTCCCTTGACCCTTGAATCCCAGTTTAACTAGGGTTGGTGCTAGAGAATTTTGTAGCTAATTCTAAAGTCTGAATCACTCTTCGCCATAGGCTGAAGCCAGTGGCGATATCGGTAAGACACTCGACCGCGGATCAGCATGTGTGGGTTTCAAATCCTGGGCTCACCCGTCACTGACATCGTTTTCGAGTGAGGAAACTGACGTTAACATTAGCTTTACCAGCCTTACCAAACAGTTTAGAGCTTTCCGGTTTTTCAGCTAAAAGTACTTATATTTTACGTTATAATTTACTAATATGACTTATATTTTTCAAAATAAGTTTTAACTTTTTTTACCTGCAGACACAATCGAGACACTCGTGCAATTGAACCCCGGCATCTTGATCAATAGTCGAGTAACATATCGGGCAGTCAAAAGGCTCATCATTGGGCACCAGGTTCAACTCCTGGATGTACCAGTTAGCTTTGTACCGTTCAACCCTTACAGCGTCCAAAAGACCTTCCTTATCTCCATCCGGACCCGAGTCCTTAGAGCTCTGATCCTGTGTTACATTGGTAGAGTTGTTATCCGATTTATTCGCATCCATCTGGGCTGATGGTGGTCCTGGTTTTCCACCGGTTCTAGGTTTTCCAGCGAAGTGGGATGCTGAGTGTTTTGCAATGTTTGTGGCGGTGGAGAGGTCTTGAAAATGTTTGACCAAGACGTACACTTTCGGAGTGTCTTCTGAGATGTTGGAATGGTTTGGAGTGATAGAAGGTGCTAGGTGGCTTGATGGATGTGTTGGGGAAAGTGTAGGCTTTGATAGAGCCTCTCCTGCGTTATAAATCAATCAATTAATCTATCAATCTGTATGTATGTATGTATATCATAAGAATTTGATATATGAAGGCAGGAATGAGTGTTGCTGGATGGAATAAAGTTGTGCTCATATGTAGACATCTTTTTACTAGTTTAGATATTAATTTAAATGTAATTGCTATTTAGCATATTATTACTATTAAAATCTTTCTGTATTTCTGTATAGTAGTCTCGAAGACCGAGTTCGGCCATGAAACAACTACATAAGTGTTCGTTGTTAATAATAATGATAATAATAATAATCAATAGGTTACTTAATCGATGATCAATTTAAATTAATTTAGTGATTTTTAAATATTTAATTATATATTTTATTATGAAATGTATCCCGTTTCCGGGCTGAAGAAGATTAGACCAACAGTTTACTACACGTGTCGCACCGCATTTTATCGCTTGTTCGTTTTTACTTTGGCTTTGGTTATGATTATTGTTATTAGTGCCTAATTTAGCCTAATTCTGCATAAACCTCCAGCGTTCGATGAAACTCAATTATTAGGTCATATTCTCTCCCATAGTACACTTGCCTAACGGCAGATCCACGACATATCACACTTCCAATCAATCAGGCATTTATAGTGCAATGGAATTTTTATCCTTTTTCATATAGGCCTAGCTACCCTTTTAAAGTTTCGTTAATTGCTTTTAAATTTAATTTAGTTGATCGTACATACTAACTTAAAAACTACATAGGCATAAATATTTACACAACAAGTTCTTAGTGCTACCTATGACGTTGACCTCAAAAAGAATCGTGTATTATACATGTATATTAACGGATCGTCAAATTTTCTTAACTCTCTACCAAATAATCTTCCTTTACACCGACTCTTCTCTCCAGACCATCCACATTCTGCGTGTAGTGGCGAAGTAACATTCCTTTATCCTGAAAAAGTCGTATAAGATAGTGGCAGGCGGTCGGTCGAAAGCGACGTCAGTGACGGGCGAGCCCAGGACTCGAACCCCACACACACCGATCCGCAGTAATTTTCATAACTAAATTCTTAATTTTAAAAATTCCTAATTAAATTAAATTCTTAATTAGATACAAAGAGAGAGAAACAGAGAGAGGTACCGAGAGGCAAAGACATATAGAGATAAAGGGAGGAATAGGGAGGGAGAGAAAGAGTGAGAGAGAGACGAAGAGAGAGAGAAAGATATATTAAGTGTAATTAATTAAGTAATTAATTAACTATAATAAACCTGTTGATAGCTGCTTTACTTGCACAGTCTCTCCCATAGCAAGACTCTGACTGGTTTGATTAGCCATTGTCTGCCAAACGCTTTAATTCTACTGAATTGAACCTAATAAAGGTTGAAAATTAAAACTCAGTTACAATTTAAAATTAAAACTCAGTTACAAATTAAAATTAAAACTCAGTTACAATTTAAAATTAAAACTCAGTTACAAATTAAAATTAAAACTCAGTTACAAATTAAAATTAAAACTAAGTTACAAATTAAAATTAAAACTCAGTTACAAATTAAAATTAAAAATCAGTTACAAATTAAAATTAAAACTAAGTTACAAATTAAAATTTCGTTACTCTGGAAAATTAGATTTAGTTAAAACTTAATTAAATTACCATAGAAAAGTAAACTAATGTAGCATATAATTAAATTAACCTAAAAATTTAAGTCTATTTGAACTATAATTACATTAATATACGAAATTAAACTAATTTAAAGTTTACGTAAATCAACCTGAAAATTAAATAGAGCTAAACTGTAACTAAATGAATACAGAAAATGTAAATAATCCAAGTCAGAGCAGAGCTCAAAATCTCAGACATGCGACGTATACGTGTATAATAAATATTAGGATATATATATATATATATATATATATATATATATATATACATATATATATATATATGTAGTAATATATCTATATATATTAGATAATATTATCGATAGGCCTAATATATAGGCCCATATATATATACATATATATATATACATATATATATATATATATATATATATATATATATATATATAGGCCTATATATATATATATATATATATATATATATATATATATTCTGCTGCGTGTACGTAAGAGGCGACTACGGCAGGAGCTGAGGATGGCAAGAGGGGACCCACCTCACCATGAAATACGTTAGATTAAGATTAGTAAATATTCTAGATCAAGAAACTAATTTTTTGTCCAAATATATAGAAATACCTGTACTAAATATAAACATTTAGCCTACCTTACATGGAGGTCCATTAGGCCTATCAGATTTGAACTTTTCTGCACAATTATATCATCAACACAGTATGCCAGTATGTTATTTTATTTATTTGTTTATCACATGAAATATAAAAAAACATAAGAACAAATAGCTCTATTTGTTCTTATTCGCCTAGGCTCCAGAAATTGTCACAAATTTTTTTAAACGATTGGAAGAGATTTTTAAATGGTATGGAACAAAGAGGAGTGAAGAAGGTCCATTCGTACTCCGACCCTAGTTAAACTGGGATTAAAGGGAAGATGATGATGAAGAAGAACAAATAGAAAAGATAAATATAAAAACGATAATAAGACTTTCACTTTCTTGAACAGTTATTTTAGACTACACTGAGCCCGATATCAGGAAAATATATAATTAGCATATGCTGGTACCATTTCAGTTTTCTTTCTTTTTTCTCTCTCTCTCTCTTAGTGCACTGCATACTGGCATGTCCACGGTATGTAACGTCTCCACTCTTCTCTGTCTTCGGCTTTCCTCTTCATTTCCATATACGAGTGGATCTTTAAATCATCTATCATACCTAATCTCGGCCTGCCTCTGCTTCTTTTTCCATCCATTCTCCATTTTTTAACCTTTTTAAATTGATTTTCCCCCTTAGAATGTGCCCCATCCACTCTGCTTCCTATTCCTTAATACATCATTTCAGTTATTAATAGTTTAATCGATTTAGGGCCTACTTAACTACGTATAGGATAACTGCTCGCAACTGTAGTAATTTACTATAATATTGTGGAAAATATCAACCTTTAGGTTACACGTTAAAAGTAAAGTAAACACGCATTATAGTGAATAATCAACTATGTTGATACCTATCACTTTTAAAGCCACATGTTTAATCCATTTTTAATACATGTTTAATGTAAAAAAATAGCCTTTAAAAATACTAAACTAATTTAATCCTGCGCAAGACGAGAAAACTCAAAAATATCAGTAATATTTAATACAGTACCCAAACACGAGTTTCACTTTACGCCGCCCTTTGATACAGTAGCTTACACCACAGTCTACAGCCTGCTGTGAGAAATGTTACTATAAATAGCAGGCCTACGTATGTAGTCCTGCTATTTATAATCACACTGCAAGCCATTATATAACGACCAGAATTAAAAATACACAATATTTTCGCCCTGATTTGAAATAAAATCACATCTAAATAAAAATAACAACAATTAATAATAACAACAATTAGAGTGCTACAGTCATCAATGACAATATTGAACACTATTAGGATGTCTAAATAGCGTAGGGGTAACGTCATGAAGTTTTAAATGACAAATCCTGAGGTGAATTGAACCCTCGTGGGTTCGAATCCCAGCCGCGCTGATCTGAGAGTAAAATCTCGGACATTCACTGGACTGGTTATACGGAAAATGGTCTAAATTGCCTAACAGTTTAAACATGTTGTATTAAAAAGTGATAGATATCAACATAGTTGCTTATTCACTATAATACGTGTTTACTTTTTTTGCATTTTTTTAAAGCACTAACCCTCATCATAAGTCCACTTTAAGACAAGGATTGGCTTTTTTCTAAGGAAGGTCACATTGAAAACTTGATTGATGAGTGGTCTTGGTGAAGGGATTGACTTGTTGATCTAAGGAGTGCTCTTATGAAGCGAGAAAGCAGACTTTGAGTATGAATATGTACCTTGAACCTGCCACTTGTCAGTGCTTTGAAGAGAGAGAGAGAGAGGGAGAGAAAGAGGAGAGAGAGAGAGAGAGAGGTAGAGATCTAGCATGGGCCACTATAGCGGGGAAACGCCCCTTTGAAAAAATTAGAGCCAGGGAAACCTAGTTTCCCCTATTCACCCCCCTCCCCCACCCAACTTTAACCACTGATTGTAGTCTATATATAGCATAATATACAGCCGTATTTTGTTCCGTACTACGGCATAAACTTCAGCGGTACGGATTACGACAGCATAGCATAGCATTGTATGCCAGATTATTGCATAATACGCAGGGGTACGATAAACTCGTATATGGCATATTAAAGCCTATATATAGAACGCTGAGGCAATATATGACATAGAAGAGCATAGAATGCAGTGGTACGATATGTACTAGTAGAGCAAGGAATACAGCAGAATGCAGTGGTACGGTATAGCATAGTAAAGCACAGAATACAGCAGTATGATACGGTATATCATAGTAGAGCATAGAATACAGCGGTACGGTATAGCATAGTAGAGCATAGAATACAGAGGTACGGTATATAATAGTAGAGCATAGAATACAACGGTACGTTATATCGTAGTAGTAAAGTAAAGTAAACACGCATTATAGTGAATAATCAACTATGTTGATATCTATCACTTTTAGAACCACATGTTCAATCCGTTAGGCAATTTAGACCATTTTCCGTATAACCAGTCCAGTTAATGTCCGAGATTTTACTCTCAAATCAGCGCGGCCGGGATTCGAACCCACGAGGTTGCAATTCACCTCAGGCTTTGTCATTTAAAACTTCATGACGTTACCCCTACGCTATTAAGACATTCCGACATTAGTAGAGCATAGAATACAACGGTACGGTATATCATAGTAGAGCATAGAATACAATAGTATGGTATGCCATAGAAGAGCATAGAATACAACGGTACGCTATATTATTATAGAGCATTGAATACAACGGTGCGGAATGTCATATTGGAGGATAGAAAGCATTGTCACGGTGTATCATAGCAGAGCATAGACTACAGCGGTACGATGTGCCATATATATACATGTATAGTTGAGCATAGAATACTGTTGCGGTACGATACGCCTCTTACTACAAGGTTTGTTGTTGTAATGGTCTAGTCTTCGGCGTCCATTTGTTCATTTGAAGCACATCGGCCTTTGCTTTCCTATGATCAGTTCCATAGGCAGTTGAAGACCTATCTTTTTCATCTCTCTTTTCCATCCAGTGTCCATGAGCAGCGACCAGCACCTAAACCTCCTTTCCCCTTACTTTGGACTGATTATCTGGATTTTGGAAATTTGATTTTGTCTCAATAGTGCTCGATGTTGTCATTGATGACTGTAGCACTCTAATTGTTGTTATGTTTGATTTTTTAAATTTTATGTTGTTATGTTTAACACTTTGGACTGATTATCTGGATTTTTGAATTTGCACCGTTTTAGACCATCTATTTGCTCGCCGGCTTGATTTTGTCTCAATAGTGCTCGATGTTGTCATTGATGACAGTAGCACTCTAATTGTTGTTATTATCATAGAATAAAGAAAAACCGTAGAAGTGTCAAACAATCTCAACCATTGTAAACATTGAATTCAAGAATTGCAGTGATGCCAACAAGTAATTTTGCTAATCAGAGGTTAACAATATCAGCTGATCGTTATTTAAAGGCATAATATAATGAATTTCTTGAACATTTGCAAAGTTTCTTGAACATTTGAAAATTTGCTTTTGAATGACAGTGAAACACTTTAGTAGCACATTTATCGTCACATCTATCCAATATATCGTCATGACCGAAAATTATTTTAAACGAATTCCTATTAATTGGATGTATATTTTTATAATACAAAAGCAAACAAATTCTATTTCAAATGTCTTAAAAGATATTCTCCGTTCTTTAGTTTCTGGATTTCTAGAATTTATATACCCAAACGCGCAACAATACATCATCATAAAACCGTTTAGAGGCCGAATATCATAAAATAAATCTGAAATTGCAGAAATTACTATTAAATACACATGACAAAGGGGCTTTGTTTACCCTCACGATTAAATGGAGCATGCTTGAAATCAAGTACGCTCTCGTTACAAAACTGGTATCGCTGAAACAACAGTCATGCCATATCTATTTATTTTAAAGATCTTTGGTTATTATTATTATTATTATTATTATTATTATTATTATTATTATTATTATTATTATTATTATTATTATTATTATTATTATTATTATTATTATTATTATTATTATTATTATTATTATTATTATTATTATTATTATTATTATTATGTTATGTCCCAGACATAACAGGGTCAACTTTATTGTACTATTTTATTTTGTAAGGGGTAACATTGCATTATGTTTGTTTACTAACAATACTGTAAAATAACAAAATGTAAGTAATTAATAAAGTTATATAATTTTACTATTAATTAATCTTCAGAATTTTTCCATTTATTATTATAGAAATTAATTGTGTATTATTTATTGTTCTCTAAATTCTATTATTTTGAATATTACTTTCTTTAATTTTATCCTTTTTTGTTGACGGATTTTATTGTAGTCTAAATTACTTGTTCTGTCGTACCTATTTGCTGTTGTCTGACTGTGATGAAAAGTGTATAGACTGTTCTTTTTAGATCCGAAAGCAATTTAATATATCTATACACGTTAAAACTCGTGTATATAATACATAGGAGCTAACTGTCTCTCGCTTAGTGCAATGCCTACTGGCAGGTCCATGGTATGTAACGCCTTCACTCTTCTCTGTCTTCCGCCTTTCTCTTCATTTCCACATATGGGTGGGTCTTTAAATCATCCAATATACCTAATCTCGGCCTGCCCCTGCCTCTTTTTCCTTCCATTCTACCTTCTATGACCTCTTTTAATAGACCTCCCCCCTTAGAATGTTTCCTATCTAACTCTTCTTCTTATTTCTTAATACATTTATCAACTGTCTATTTGTGCCAACTCTCTCCAGAACTTCCTCATTTGTAACCTTTTGAGTCCAGCTAATCCTCTCCATTTTTCTCCAAATCAACATTTCCAACGGCTCCCGTTTCCTAATATCTTCCTTCCTTAAGGTCCATGTCTCACTACTACTGGAGCTTGTGTTTGACTTATTTTACACTCACTACACTCGCCTTGATCCGCGAATCATTTACGCGTCTGATGTGGCGTACACTCCGACTCAGAAAATTTGCTATTCACTAGTAATTTGCGTAAAAATTGGTTATTAACTTCAAGGCCACCCGTCCAAAATTATAGCTCTCAGCCATTGACAGCGCTGTCCTTCATGCTGACCGGCCAATCAGCTTTTTTCGTAAACATAACATAACATAACATTATAGAGTCAGGAAGCAATTATATGCTTGTTTAAGACTCGTCAAGCTCTTAACTAAAAACCAATTAATATTAATATCACATAGTTCAATATAAAACTGAAAACTACATTGTACAAGTACATTTACCAAAAAGAGCCAGTGCCCGACTAAGCCTTGAAAAAAATCAAATCATACAGACTTTATGTCAACATGTCAAATTTATACATAGCTTCTGTATAACATTGAACATACTGAACAAAACAAAAAGTCTTAATCCGTGGATAAAGTTACTCCAGGGTGTAAACCTCAGAAAACAGGGCGCAACCACACCTTACTTTAAACCTTGATGTAAAGCTTACAGAGTACCAAATTGTGACTAATCCATATGTAGTTTACGCCTCTGTCAAGGTTTAAACTGAGGATTATCTCACTAGTAACTACGGCCGTAAGTGCAAAATGCATTATTAAATCGTCTAGCATCATTTGATCTTTCTTCAACTCACTTCCCATTGCTTCATCAGTGTAGAAATCTCCAATACTCATTCAGAAATCTATTTCACTCTCTCCAGTGTTCTGCCAAATGGTTAGTCCAAGGTACAAATGCATACTTGGAGTCAGCTTTCATGCTCCTTATAGAGTACTATAATATAAGTTTCTTATAATAATAATAAATAATAAAGGTTTAACGTCCGTTTTTTTCATACAAGTATGATGTCAGGGACGTCAATAATCAAAGCCGATGTAGCCTATAGCGCTTATGTAGCCTCGTGGTTAAATATAGGGCTTCTGAGATGGTTTCTAACTGCCTAAACCCAGCTCTTGATAAGTCGTCTCTTACGACACATGCTGTTAACTTTTGGTCTATTCTTTGTTGATGTTGTCCCCGCACAACATGGGAATCAACACTTACTCCGCTCATAAGTAAGTTTTATTTGGGATGTGTGGTCATGCATATATGCAGATTACACTGTATATTCCATTATTGATTAATTTTACCGGTTTCATGCTACTAGTTACGTCTGACATTTAGTAAATTTAGTAATAGTGCCTAACACTGCCTATATTAAAACCGAATAGCTTTAATTCAGAAGAATGACTAAATTTCTAAGATATGAGTATAATGTATTCCAAAGCTACACTAGTGTAAATACTGGCATACTGTGGAGTTAAGCTGCTAGCGAGTCGTTAAATTGTCTATGTACTGAAGAATTTTCTTGCTTAATTGCTATTTTTTAAGTTTTAGTTGAACATTCTTTTAAACTTGTCATGATTTTATTAGTATTAATTGTCTCTTGATATGACACATTTTGTACTGCCAATGATCATCTACAATATTAAATATAATAATAATAATAATAATAATAATACTAATAATAATAATAATGCTAATATGCTAGTTAAGTGTTTTGATGTTTTGAGCCTATTATAGCCTTGTATGCCTAATTCTATAAGTAATTGTTTTAGGCCTATAGCTCAATTTATGCGCAGACTATTTGCTTTTCTGGTTTTTGTTGCATTGTTCTATGTGCAAGATTCATGTATGGGTTTTTACGCCTGAAATAAAGCAATAAATAAATAATAAAAAAAATAAAAAAATAAAAAAATAAAAAATAATAGCAATAGTAATAATAGTAATAATAGTAATAATAATAATAATAATATTAATAATAATAATAATAATAATAATAGTAATAGTAATAATAATAATAATAGTAATAATAATAATTATTATTATAATTATAGTAACAGTAATAATTATAATAATACTAATTGTAATAATAAGAATAGTAATAATAATAGTAATAATAATAATAATTATAATAGCAGTAATAATTATAATAATACTAATCGTAATAATAATAATAATAACAATAATAATAATAGTATCGGGTACAGAAATAATAGTAATAATAATAATAATAATAATAACATAACATAACGGCACACTGGGTCAGGAAGCACAGATGCTTGTTTAAGACCCATTTCCTAATTCCTCTCCATGGTTATTAGTAATCGTTGCCTTTTGATGGCGCATCAATTGCAGCCAGCCGGATTTAAGAATAACCTTCCATTACCCTGGGACTTTTTCCTTCGAAGCTGTCAACACTCGGTCTTCCAAGGTGGCCAACAACAAAGTACTAACCGAGGCCAATGTTGCTTAACTTCGATTATTGAAGCACAACTAAATCAAGTGCTCTTAATTCCGAAGTGATCTATAACTTTGTCATTGATTTTTCAGTTCAAAGCTGTCAGCATTTGGTCTTTCATGGTGGTTGCCCTTCCAAGCACTAACCGCACCTGACATTCGTTTCAGTTTTAAGTATTAAAACATTCTCCACACTATTTGTGGCTTTGGTAAGAAATCGAGGTACAACACATTCCAGATAGCCTCATTATGAAAATGTCATAAAATATCCTAATCTGCACCTGATTAGGTAATAGTCATTAAATTTGCTGCTTACTATGATATTTACTTTCCTAGTTTGACATTAGACAAACATTAGAGTCTAAAGGTAAATGAAACCATTGATCGTTAATGATGCCACATTTTGCTGATGATTATCTACAGTGGTTAAAGTGGGAATTGAGAGATAGGGGAACAGTCAGAATTTTTCAGGGACCCCTGTAATGCATGTACAGATGTCCTAGTATATATATTGGCTGGAGCGAATTGCGATTATTTTGATACTAATTTATATGATATACTCGGGTAAGATACTCGATATATATTCGGGTAAGATACTCGACCGCGGATCTGTGTATGCGGGGTTCAAATCCTGGGCTCGCTCGTCACTGACATCGCCTTCGAGTGAGGAAGCTGACGTTAAGATTAGCTTTATCAGCTTCTAACATGGGTCCATAGGAGGGGAACAAACTCAGAAAGAATGAAAGCTAGGGGAACTGAGTTCTTCTTCGCCCCCCCCCCCCCACTTTAATCACTGATTATCCAGTAAGATTGAAGCCAGGGGTGGTAATGTAAGGCACAGGTTTCACTGAACTTTTTTACTTGGAGGGGAGGCAGCATTGGGTGGTCAACCATCAACTGCAAACGCAAATACACACAAAACAAACAAGCAACTTATAGTAACATAGAAAATGAAAGATTAAAGTAAGCATATTTGAAACTAAATGTCATTTAGTTAATAATCAAGAATTGTCATTAAATGGTATACCTTAAATATCACTAGAAGTAGTATAAGTAAGCAGTATCTTATTAATGTCATATCAGCTACTTCATCATCATCATCATCATTATCATCATCTTCCCTTGAATCTATCTAAACTCGAGCTAACAAGATTTTTTTAGGTGATCGAAGACTAGTTTTGTGAGGCTTTTGGTGTTGTAGATTTGATAAAAATGTGTTAGAAGCTATTGCTGATGTCATTCGGGTTGAGTACAAAAAAGCTCTTCTTTTGGAAAAAATGAAGAGTTTTTTTTTTGGAGGGGGAGATGCCTCTGATGCCTTCCAATATTTACTCTATTTGCCTAGAGATAAAGACGACTTGTAAAATGGCATTAATTAGCGATTCACTTGACTGCTGAGAGAGAAACACTTTAGTTTAACATTAAATAGCAAACCTTTGCATTTTGCTAGTTTCTCAAGGTTATCACCGTGTTGTGACCGGGTCAGTGAAGAGTAGATCAGCTTTCAACTGCATGTGTCGTAAGAGATGACTGAGCTAGAACTGAGAAAGGCAAGGGAAACCAGCTCATAAATTATATCTATCGTAATTTATAGGATAGTATGTAGTTGTAGATACAGTTAGCATTGTGGAAATATAAGTAATTAATTTATGGAATGTGAGAGCAGAGGGTAGGTTGGAACCAGTGTTCTAAGTTTGGGGGGGGGGCGCAGGGAAACTGCGTTCTCCTAGCTCTCATTTTTTCCGAAGTGCATTCCGCTGCTAGGAGATATATGATATAAATTATGTATAGGTAGATATATTGACGTCCATGACATCATCCTTGTATGAGAAAACGGACGATAAACCTCTATTATTTATTATTATTATATATTAGATAGTAGGAGATATATGGATTACATGAGGTCTTAAAATTCTGGCCGTTCCCATAGATATAAATTCCCATTTAACCATTGGTTGGACCCCATAGGCCTATTTCATACCATACAAAGGTTATGCATTTAAGTTTAGTTGTACAAAACATAGATTTTGTACTGGACTCAAGCAGGTGGTTGATCGATGGAGTGCTCTTTTTTGAGCCTGTGAATCATCAATCAGGCATTTTTCAGAGCATTAGAGAGAAAATTCTATATATATATATATATATATATATATATATATATATATATATATATATATATAGAGAGAGAGAGAGAGAGAGAGAGAGAGAGAGAGAGAGAGACAGAGACAGAGACAGAGACAGAGACAGAGATAAGAAAGATGTAGATAACATAATTTGTGACATAATTGAGGAAAGAAAAGGAAGAAAAGAAAGAAGGATTTCCCGTAGTCAGTGATAGAGAATCGGGCTTATTGGGAATGCATAGGCTGGGAATTCGAACCTGTCTAAGAACCAGGAGGAGTTGAGCGAGGAGCCTACTAATGCCTCTACTAACATATGTATAAGACGAGACCAATTAACAACTAAAGGTATATTACTGAAACAGTTCAAATACAAATAATCATAATAAGCGCCGTAATCAGTTCTATCATAATATACAAAATAATTAATAATAACTAATAGTTAATAAAACTATTAGTTATTACTAATTATTATATAGAACTAATAAAATACTACTACTAATGGCTTAAGTTACCTTCACCAGTCTGAACAAGAGACGAACAACAACAACTAAGTCTGAGACTAACTGAGAGACTACAACTAACAGTGATCTAAGTAATGAACAAGGAAGCAGGTCCTTAAATAGACAAAAGAAGGAGAGAGAGATACTAAGAGAGAGATAAGGAGATAGAACTAGAAGAGATACACATAGAAGTAAAGAAACAGATACACGAGCTATAATAAACTATTAGTCAATAATATGGAAGCAAGATAGAACAAAGGTGAACATTCAGACTTGAAATAGAGAGAGGAGAGAGAGAGAAAGGATAATGGAACAACAAGCTAATCAACTAATTATGGGACAGAAGGACAAGAGTTAGTGAAGAGATATCGGTGACGATACGATTTCACTACTACATGCAATCTGTATATATTAATTTTGCTTGTATTCAGATTTCTGTAACAATGTGTATTTGTGTGTGTGTGTGTGTGTGTATTAGCATGCATATAGTTAAATGTATATATGATATGCATTACCTGGCTAAGCTAAAGCCCGTTACTATGTCCTCAATATGTCTGACCCTTTTGCCTTTTAAATTGGACGTGCACCGCTTTGTTTTCGCTTCCTCATGCGGTTTTTTAAATACACTCAGTCGTCGTGTGGTGTTTTGGCGTCTGTTTGTATTTGACTTCTGTATGTCTTGACGTCTGTATGTCAGACTCTGCTTGAGATGTCCCTGACATTGCCCCTTATGGCGAGGAAGTGGGCGCTAAATTCTTATTCTATGATTAATATTAAAATAAAACTAATAGTGGTACTAATTATGGTATTACCGAACATCAGAGAAATATCAAATATCACTATTTAATTATCATTAAATAGTGATATCATTACTGTACATACATAGTTTATGCATATAAATTGTATATATAATATACATGTATTGAAATTGTATATATAATATACATGTATTGAAATTGTATATATAATATACGTGTATTGAAATTGTATATATAATATACATGTATTGAAATTGTATATATAATATACGTGTATTGAAATTGTATATATAATATACGTGTATTGAAATTGTATATATAATATACATGTATTGAAATTGTATATATAATATACGTGTATTGAAATTGTATATATAATATACGTGTATTGAAATTGTATATATAATATACATGTATTGAAATTGTATATATAATATACGTGTATTGAAATTGTATATATAATATACGTGTATTGAAATTGTATATATAATATACATGTATTAAAATTGTATATATAATATACATGTATTAAAATTGTATATATAATATACATGTATATACGGTACCCTAGGTATATATATACATTATATATATACACAATAAAAGAGCTCTGGCTCTTTTATTGTATCCTCTTTTGTACTGTTATTTGTTTATCTGACTACATGCATGTTCCTATTGTTGGTATAATCTGTGCTGTGCTGAACAAATAAACGATTCTAATCGGAAAAAATTTATGTAAATATTTGAATATATGAAGTACATGTTTGCATATGCTATACGCACGAATGGGTCAGTTCTGATTCGTCTGTGTGGGAGATAAGTCATTATAAATTACTGTGCCAGAAGGTGATGGTCGGATTGAGCAGATGATACGGGTTGTCAGAATTGAGAGTTTGTGTGAGTCATGATAGAATATAACAGCTACATGGAAGAGTGCATTCTATAACTAAGTGTTTTATTACACCTTCTTCTCTTAATCCGTCTCTCTCTCTCTCTCTCTCTCTCCTTGTCTCCCTCTCTCTCTCTCACTATGTCTCTCTCTCTGTGTCTCTGTCTGTCTGTCTGTCTGTCTGTCTCTCTCTCTCTCTCTCTCTCTCTCTCTCTCTCTCTGTGATTCTTTTCATCTATCTCTCGCTATCGCTTTCTCTCGTATTTGTATATATTTATCTCTGATAATTACATTGTAATTCTTTGCTATCTACATATTATATTCTATGCTCTACTATGATATATCGTACCGCTGTATTCTATGCTCTACTATGATATACCGTACCGCTGTATTCTATGCTCTACTATGATATACGGTACCGCTGTATTCTATGCTCTACTATGTTATACGGTACCGCTGTATTCTGTGCTCTACTATGATATACGGTACCGCTGTATTCTATGCTCTACTATGATATACCGTATCGCTGTATTCTATGCTCTACTATGATATATCGTACCGCTGTATTCTATGCTATACTATGACATACCATACCGCTGTATTCTATGCTCTACTATGATATATCGTACCGCTGCATTCTATGCTCTACTATGATATACCGTACCTATATATTCTATGCTCTACTATGATATACCATACCACTGTGTTCTGTGCTCTACTGTGATAACGTACCACTGTATTCTGTGCTCAAATATGATATATCTCTTTCTTGTTGTACCTTTCTTGTGAATGAATGAATCCCTGTTTAACTAGGGTCAGGATGAAACTTTAGAATTCGTTTTAGAAAATTTTATAACAATTATTGGAGACTAGGAGATCGCCAAACGAATGCCCTTTCTGACGGTTATTTGGACGATAGTGCTTTGTCGCCTTGAACGATACGTGCATTTCACGGTTGGTCTATTCTTAAGCTACACGGACACAACGCGGGTAAGAGAATATTTACTCACGATTTCCGTCTGATTTCTAATCCTTATCAGATAAAGCCGGAGGTTTGGCGGCTTAGTAATTATTATAATGTGAGCCTAAATGTGTAAAATTGCTCTTCATCAAAAACTCTTCGTCTATTATAATTCAAACTATTCATCCTTCTGTCATCTCTTCATCTCTCTACCTCTCAATGCTCGGCGTCTCTAATTACAAAACAGCTTTATCCTGTGCTCCAATTCTAACATATCTAACGGGTGGGGATGCGTGAGAAATTGCTGTAATAATAATAATAATAATTATTATTATTGTTATTATTATTTTAAAATTTTACCCCAGTGTAAAGGGTTTGATAAAAACGATTATAATAATAATAATAACCTCCGACAATTTCTATAGCTGTGGCTTGGCCGGTGTCCGGTCTTCGAGACCGCTTTACAGGTTCCTGGCAGGTTGTTATTAATCCTTTCCATGGTTAATCATGTCCTTGCTGTTGATTGCGCCAATCCGCAGCAAACTCCGATACAAGATTAACCTTCCATGGGCCCAAGGGGATATGGGCTTTGAACCCATGCCGCTTGTGTCCTAGGCGAACACTAACCGTTACGCCACATTCCCTCCCAATATGTCCGATACTGTAAGGGGGGGATTTGTGGGATAAACCTAAAACTCTATTGATTAATTAATTAGAATTTATTTAAATTTGAAATTTGGATGGATGATATCGTATGACTTGTTTTTTCTGGATGAGGTGGGGATGATATGGTTGGATGATGACGTTGGATGAGTCTAAAATCGAAATTTATATAGAATTTATCATTTATTTTCGTTAATTTTTCACGTGTTACGTCCGGGTTGTTTGAAGAATAGACCAACTGGTGACTGCACGTGTCGTAGGTGGCGACTAAAGCACCAGGATCAAAACCAACGTCAGAAAGGACATCCAGAAATTGCTATAAAATTTAATAAACGAATAGAAAAGATTTTGATATGGTACGGGGCACAGAGGAGTGGAGAAGGTCAATTCGTATCCCGACCCTAGTTAAACTGGGATAAAATGAAAGATGAAGATGATGATGATGATGATGATGACGATGATGAAAAAAGCTGGTAAAGCTAATGTTAACGTCAGTTTTCTCACTCGAAAGCGATGTCAGTGATTGGAGAGCCCAGGATTTGAACCCCGCACATACTGATTCGTGGTCGAGTATCTTACCGACGTCGCCACTGGATCCAGCCTATGACGACGATGATGATGATATATTGGCTGAGGGAATAATTCCAGTTAAAAATCAAGTTTTTTTTATCCGCGCCCCCGCTGTCCCATGCTTTAATGAGACTCAGAATGTTTAGTATGTGGTAGAATTTTGTCGAGGGTGTAATTGAAGAACTGTTGACACTGTACTCTACGAATGAATCATCTTGTCGTTCTATTTATTTTCATTTTGAGCGAGAAAATCAGATTCTATCAGTCGCTTAGTGGAGAAGTTAAGAGTTTAGATTGTTTGTTAGGAAATGCTTCGAATTTTCGGAGTTTCTAAATGTGTTAAATAATGTACTGCCTAGTTGTAGGTCCAAGTATTATTTTCCTCTGATTTGGTCTTCATATCAACAACGTACGAACGAATTAGTTATCATGTACGAATTAGTTCCTATGATACATAAACAGGGAGGGTGGTAGAGAGAGAGAGAGAGAGAGAGAGAGAGAGAGAGAGAGAGAGAGAGAGCGAGAGAGAGACAGAGACAGAGACAGAGAGACAGAGGCAGATGAAGAGAGACAATATATTTATAGATCGAATTTGATGGTTTAAAATAGAGTCAGTCATTGGTTAACTTTTCTGTAGAGTTAAGGTTAATGTTATTCGATCGATTGATTGATTTGTTGTAATGTACTGGTGACATGTTTGCGCTCTGGTAGTTTAGCTTTATGATATGTTGATATAGCGTGACTTATATACACACAAACAATGGCCAGCAAATTGAAAGCAGATCTTCACCGGCAGCTATTATTCAAGCATAGAACGCTCAGTTCTGAATCTGTGGTATATACAAATGTTTAAGTGCCAGATTCTCGGTAAGTGCACTACACTTGTGTTGTAATCTTTAGGCACACCCACGATATATTCTTGTTCTTCTTTGCGTACGTCTCTCGGTCTCTGTCTGTAGACTTCAGTGTCTGCTTTTCTCTCTCACACACACTTTCTCTTTCTCTCTCGTTCTCTCTCTCTTTCTCTCTCTCTATCATCTTCTCAACCTCTCTCTTCTATCTTATCTCTCTATCTTTCACTCTCTGTCTATATATCCCTCTCTTCCTCTTTGTCTCAATTTTGTATATCTATCTCTTCATCTCGCTCACTCTCTCTCTCTCTCTCTCTCTCTCTCTCTCCCTCTCTATCGATCTCTCTCTCTCTCACTCTCTACTATATCTCTCTTCCGCTTTGACTTTGTCCAACTCTCTCTTTCTCTCGCTCTCTCTTCTCTCTCTCTCTCTCTCTCTCTCTCTCTCTGTGTGTTCTGTCGCTGTCTCTGTCAGTATCTCTACTTGTTTTGATGTTATTTCGTCGAAAACACTTAGCTGCAATAGGGATCTAGTTAATCTAGTTAGTTATTTAATTTAGTTACTGAGTTAGCTATTTATGTAGTTATTTAGTTGGTTAATTGTACAGTTAATTTAGTTAACTATTTAGATAGTTAGATAACTATTTAGTTAGTTGGTTGATTAGCTAGTTAGTTTTTAGTTGGTTGATTAGCTAGTTAGTTACTTAATATAGTTAGTTAGTTAGTTATTTGGGTAGTTAATTAGTTTAGGTATTAAATTTTTAGGCAAGATATTGTTTACAGATTACGATTAATCAAAAGTTGCTTTAACTCGGCTGATCTAAGATGTTCTCTATAGAAAGGCGTTGTTATTTGGTCTAGATATTGTGGTGTAGAGTTACTGGTAAATTACAGCAGGCATTAGATTCAAAGCAACCGCCATATTGTGTCGTTACTATATTCCGTCTAATC
>CAJHZI010000876.1:20000-35000 GCA_905160935.1 Enchytraeus crypticus | reverse complement strand
AAATAGATTTGATTTATTGGTTGATTGATTGACTAGGATCATAATATAGGTTTAATTTATTGATTGATTTATTGATTGACCAGGATCATAAAAATAGATTTGATTTATAGGTTGATTGATAGATTGACCAGGATCATAAAAATAGGTTTGATTTATTGATTGATTTATTGATTGGCTGATGAATAAACAATTTATTGACTGACTGAGCGTCTGAACTATTTATTGACTGACTGAGCGATTAAACCATTCATTGACTGATTGAGAGATTAAACCATTCATTGACTGACTGAGAGATTAAACCATTTATTGACTGACTGAGAGATTAAACCATTTATTGACTGACAGAGAAATTAAACCATTTATTGACTGACTGAGAGATTAAACTACTTATTGACTCAGCGATTAAACTATTTAATACTGACTGAGCGATTAAATCATTTATTGACTCTGCGATTAAACTATTTATTAACTGACTGAGCTATTAAACCATTTATTGACTGATCGATTAAACTAGTTATTGACTGACTGAGCGACTGAATGATGTATGGGCTGACTAAATCATTGATTTATTTATTGGATGTTTATTGAGTGATATAGTGACTGATTGAGTGATTGGTTGATTTATTTGCTGACTGATTGATTGGATGATTGATTTGATAGTTTTGATGGCTTACTTAGATTTATTATTAGCATCATCATCTTCCCTTAAATCCCTATTGAACTAGGGCTGGGATATAGACCTTCTTTTGAAGTTTTTCTATTCGTTAAAATTTTGTTGCAATTTCTGGAGCCTAGGCGCTCACCAACCCAATGCCCTTTCTGCCGTTGGTTTGGATTAATTGGATTTATTATAATTTTTAAAATTGTATTGACTTAATAATCTAATCCAATTTGTACTATATTTTATTTTGTAGTATTGTAATATATTGTTTTGTAAATGCAATATACTGTGTTGTAGTGCATTGTATGGTATTTTGTTGTATTTCATTTTATTGATATTGTCTTTTATCGTATCTTATTAAAAAACAGCTAATGATGCAGTGATAACATGTAGTGGATGAATACCTCTATTCTAGGGCATAGCACTCAGTCCTGCATTGTATTATCTCTCTTTACCTCTCTCTCTCTCTCTCTCTCTCTCTCTCTCTCTCTCTCTCTCTTAGTGTACTATTTACTGGCAATTCCATGGTATATAACGCCTCCACTCATCTCTGTTTTCCGCTTTCCTCTTCATGCCCACATATGAGTGGGTCTTTAAATCATCTAACATTCCTAATCTCGGTCTGCCTCTGCCATCTAAATTTGGTGTACTATCTCCCCTTATCGCATTGTATTTCATTCTATGTCATTATATTATGTCCCAGGCCTTATGGCGAGGAACCGTTATATTGCTATTGATTGATTGATTGTATTTTTTTGTATTAAAATTGCATTGCATTTTTTATCCTATTGTCTAGACCTGAAAAGGCGCCTTGATAAGCTGGGTGTTGTACAGTGGGTGAACACGACTGTGCTAGCTCGTAACACTGCAGTACTGTTGGGGTCTAGTAGACTACTACAGGTTCTTCAAGATGGCTACTCTGATGACGTCACAGCCCTGCCTCGTGTTGTCATGGACAACCCCTCAGAGTGGTTGACCACAACCTGCTACCACAACGGCAGCCTTCTCCAGATCTCTGGTAAACCTCACTGCATCTGCTCTCTCTCTTAGTGCACTACCTACTGGCAGGTACATGATTTACAGCGCCTCCACTCTTCTCTGTCTTCCGCTTTCCTCTTCATGTCCACATATAAGTGGATCTTTAAATCATCTAACTTACCTAATCTCGGCCTGCCTCTGGTAAAGTTAATGTTAACGTCAGCTTCCTCATTCGAAAGCGATGTCAGTGACAGGCGAGCCCAGGATTTGAACCCCGCGCAAACTGATCTGCAGTAATGGAGCAATGTTACAATGAGTAATCAATATACTTTATTGTTATTTTCAATTACAATAGCAATACTACTACTGCTACTAATAATAATAATAATATTAATAATTTTAATATTAATAACGATATCAATTTCATTATCAATAATAATCATCATCATCATCTTCCCTTTAATCCTAGTTTAACTGGATTCGGGATAAAAATAGACCTTCTGCACTCCTCTCTGTCCCACACCATATCATCAGTCAATTTACTATAATCGTTTCTATTCGTTTTGCAAATTTTTGTAGCAATTTCTGGAGCCTATGCGCTCTCACCAACCGAATGTCCTTTCTGACGTTGGTTTGTATTTTAGTGCTTTTGTCGCCTTCTACGACACGTGGAGTCACAGATTGCTCTATTCTGCAAGCAATCAACCCGGACACAACACGGGGAAATAAAAGTAATAATAATAATAATAATATAAAGAAAGAAATAATAAGAACTATAATAATAATAATTATAATAATAACTGAGTCTTTTTGAGCAATTTGTTAAAATAGCTAACACGTATTGCTCGAACAATTTTTGTCAAGCCTTGGGTTCTTTAATATCGGGGGAAAAATGATTCAAGAATTGATTTTAATTAACTGATTGATTGATTGATTTTCACTCAGATAAATACAGAATATCTCGTCAGGGTGCGCTACTCATCTCGGATGTAACTTGGAATGATGCAGGACTGTATCAATGCTATGTTGGAAAGACTCTGAATGGCTTAGGACAGGACGGCTTGCCTCTGATAGAGCCGGACGATTTGCTTGTGTCAAAATCCTACATCATCATCGTCTGTTAGTGGACAGAGACTTGTGACTTCTTCTGTGTTTTTTAAAATAATCATTTTAATAATTAAATATACCATCGTTAGTAGAGTCTATATTAAATTTTGTAGATTCTTTAATTTTTTTTATAAGGCTGAGCTGGTAGCACGTATTTGTAGTTTGTATCGTATTGTTTCTACTTTTGTACATACATCTTTGCACAAGTTTATACTTTTGTGCATACATCTTTGCACAAGTTTATCAGTCGGTTCAGTGTTCAAATCCAGTTACTGACATGCTGTCTAGTGAGGAAACTAACGTTAAACCTTCAGCTTTTTCTAAAAGATTATTTTAAAAAGGTTTTTTAGATGTGATTGATTGATTGATTAACTAGCTGAATGACTGAACGCTAGGACGATTAGTAATTCTTTTATTGATTGTTGGATTTACTGCTTGATTGATTGATTTATTGATTTGCTAACTGACTAACTTAACTTGTTGAAGAAGCTTTTGATTGTTTGACTGAGCTTTATCAAGCGACTGATTGTTTTTATGATCGATTTTTGGATTAACTGATCGATTGATTGATTGGCTGATTGATCGAAGCCTCAGCATCACGCAGTACAGCTCGTTTCACCCACCTGCCCAGGCCCGGGATTGATTGATTGATTAGTTGATTGATTGATTTATTTATTGATTGACTGATTGATTGATCGATTGATTGATTGATCGAAGCCTCAGCATCACGCAGTACAGCTCGTCTCACCCACCAGCCTGAGGGGCTGACCCTGATGAGAGCGGGGGGCGTGGTGGAACTGGAGTGTGTGGGGGAGGGATGGCCCATACCCCGGGTTACCTGGACCAGGGCTGGGGGGCGCAGCCTCCCCACGGGCAGATACAAACTCCTCAGGGGTTAGAGAAAATTTTTACGAATTGTTTTAATATTATAGCTTTTATAAAAATTATATTAAAAATAGTACAATATTTATTTTAGATTATATAAATTAGTATAGTATTATACTATGTTGTTATATTGCAAATTAATGTATTACCCAACTATATTAATACAACTATATTAACACAACTATATTAATACAACTATATTAACACAACTATATTACTATATATTTCGGATTGCTGAAGACTTCACCTACGGTGGTCTGCACGTTTCTTAATGATGATGAAACTCTAAGATTCAAAGCCAAAAAAAAGAAAAGCCAGAAAAGGCTTTCGGTCGATGAGCGCCTAGATTCCAGAATTTGCTAACACAAATTCGAATGCGACTCTAGTTAAACTGGCATAAGGTACGATGATGATGATGTCATAAACGTGCGAGCCCTGGATTTGAACCTCGCTCTTACTAGCCCTCAGTAGCCGGAGAAGAAATTATAATTTGTGCACCATGGTCTAAGGAAGGACCGGTAAATATCTTCGTTTGTCATTCATTATGTAGGGAGGGTATCGATAGAGAGAGTGCAGAGAGAGGATGCTGGTAATTACACGTGTAGTGTGGAGAATAGAAGAGGTCATGGCATAAATTCCTCTACTACCCTTCTCGTGCTAGGTAAGCGATGCTATCGATCAATCAATAATCAATCAATCTGTGATTAACCTATAATACGATTGAATCAAACTATTGGCAGTCTTTGAAATCTTCTTAAAATCTGCTAGGGCGGTTTTTAGGAATAACCTTCCAACACCCCGACCTTTTATTCAAATTGGTGTGTACTCAACCGCGGCTCAGTATGTGCGGGGTTCAAATCCTGGGCGTGCCTGTCACTGGCATCACTTTCGAGTGAGAAAACTGACGTTAACCTTAGCTTTACCAGCTTTTACTCAGTTTCCCAAAGTATCTCCCGTTCAAATACTAACCAAGCCCGACGTTGCTACAATTTGCTTTTGATTTTAACACTCCTAACCGTGCTCTAGATCCCACCTTAACTGCTTAACTAAAATAGGGTAATTCAATCATGTAATTAAAGTTATTTCTTTAAATTAATTAGTTATATAATTGATTTATTTGTTTAAATGGAAAAACTTATCTATTCGTATCCCGGCCCTGGTTAAATTTGGATTTAAGTGAAGATAATGATGACGGTGATGATGATGATGATGATGATGATTTATTTAAATGCCTAATTTTTGAATTTACGAAACTTAAAACGTGCGTACACTGCGTATTTTGATGGCTTTATATTTTTTAAATAAATAGCGGAACATTTTAATTGATTTGCTATCTTTCAGATCCTCCACTGATTTTCAGTTCCATTACAACAGAGGTGATCAGGGTCAATGTTGGGGACACTCTTGTCCTCAACTGTTCCAGCAGTGGCTTCCCAGTGCCTTCCTTGCTCTGGTATCACAACGCCGAACCCATTCACTCCGAACCCATTCACTCCGAACCCATTCACTCCGAACCCATTCACTCCGAACCCATTCACTCCGAACCCATTCACGCCGAACCCATTCACTCAGGACCCATTCACTCTCACATGGAACCTAGCAGCCTGTTTGTTAGGGACATCTCTGACAAAGGTGCAGGATTCTACCAATGTTTTGCATATAATCCTGCTGGAACGGATCAAAGGACCTTTAGAGTGGTGGTGGTGCCTGCAGGGGTGGTGCCTGGGGCGGTGGTGCCTGGAGCGGTGGTGCCTGGGTCGATGGTGCCTGGTGTGGTGCCTGGAGAAGCAGTGCCTGGGATGGTGCCTGGGGCGGTGGTGACTGGAGGTGTGATGGTGCCTCCAGCTGTGACCTCATCAAACAGTAGTCTGCAGATGTCGCCGCTGTTGATACCAGCCGCTGGTTACCTCACCAAGGACTCAGCGCTTAGAGAACAAGAACAAAGATCTGATGCTGGGAGCAAGGATGACTCGGCTCCTGTAGTTCACGATGATATAGAACTGTCGTCTCGAGACAGGAAAGGTCTGTAATTTTTCTGTATTTTTGTGTATCTGGGACCTGCCTAGTGGCAGATCCAGATTCAGATTCCAGATCATCATCATCATCATCGTCCCCTGAAGCCCAGTTTAACTAGGGTCGGGATACGAATAGGCAGTCTTAAATCCTCTCTATCCTACATCTTATCATCAGTCAATCCCCTATTTGATACCGATTCTAGTTATGGCGGTTTTTGATATCACTGGCATCTGCTGTAGTACCGCATATTATATTGATTTGATTATTAATACATTCTGTAATGATTTTCATCAATTAATGTTCGCAGATGCTGGTAGGATTGTTCCATCTCGACCAATCATATCTCCCGGACCTACAAGCGGCTCGTCTCTGCGCATTGATTGGTCAGTTGAACCGGAAGTGGGCGGAGTCAACGGGTCGGTGACGTCATTTGAGGTACAGATGAAGGTAGAGAGGCAGGGGTTTAAAAGCAGATGGTCTACCATTGTGGAGTCATTGACCAGCACTGCAAGGTCCTACGTAGTGAACGACATCCAGCAAGGTACGTATCATCATCATCATCATCATCATCAGCATCATCATAATCATCATCTTCCCTTAAATCCCAGTTTAACCAGGGTCGGGATACGAATAGACTTTCTCCAGTCCTCCCTGTCCCACACCATATCATCAGTCAATCCCCTATTTTATCCATTCGTTTAAGTTTTATGGCAATTACTGGAGCCTAGGCGCTCACCAACCGAATACCCTTTCTGACTTTGGTGTGAATCTTAGTGCGTTAGTCGCCTTCTACGACACGTGCAATCACCGGTTGGTCAAATTCTTCAAACGACCCGGACACAACACGGGGAAATAAGGTCCGTATCTAATTCATTAATTCATTAGGAACTTACCATTATCGTCTTTAGCTGGTATGCACTACAAGATCCGACATAGTGAACGACATTCAGCAAGGTCCGTACCTAATTAATTAATTAAGAACTTATCATCGTCATCTTTAGCTGATATGCACTGCAAGGTCATACATAGTGAACGACATTCAGCCGGGTCAGTATCTAATTAATTAATTAAGAACTTATCTTCATCATCGTGCCTTGCAGACTAGTTTAGCTAAGGTCCGTATACAAATAGACCAAACCGTTTAGAAAATTTTAATTTCTCGAGTGTAGATGCTCATCAACCGAATTCTGTTTGATAGGTTGATCTATTGATTGACTGATCTGTTGACTGATTGTTTGATCTATTAACTGATTGATGTTTGACTGCAATATCAATTGATTGTTTTATTGATAGATTGATCTGTTTGATAGATTGATCTATTGACTGGCTGATCTATACATTGATTGATTGACTCAGCTCATTTATTGACTGACTGACTGCCTAAATAATGCATTAATTTATTGATAGATTGATCGATTGATTGATTGATCTTAAGTCATTGGTTGACTGCATTTTTAATTGATTGTTTTATAGATTGATGTATTAATTGACTGATTGGTTGATCTATTGACTGATTGATTGATCTATTGATTGATTGATTGATTGATTGATTGATCTATTGATTGATTGATCGATTGATTGATTAACGCTCAGGCACAACGTATCAGTTTCGTATCGTTGCTGTCTACGCTGATGGAGAGAGAAGGTTTGGTCGAAGCTCTCGTCGCTTCTTGGCTGATGGTATGTTTAATTATTAAAATAATTATTAAAATATATGTAATAATTATAACAATAATAATTGAATGAATGATAATAATTGAATAACATATTTATGTTATCATCTATTATCATCATCATGATTATCTTCACTTTTATTATAATTTCTTCTCCGACGACTGCGGGTTAGTAAGAGCGGGGTTCAAATCCTGAGCTCGCACGTCACTGACGTCATCACCATCTTCTCTTAAAACCCAGTTTAACTATGATGGGAATATGAAAAGATCTCTTCCATATTCGTTCTAGAAAATTTTTATTTAAAATAATAAACTTAATTTCAAATTTATTAATATTTGTAATCTTTATTAAGTAAATTTATTATTTATAAAGGGACAAGAATATTCTGCCAAGGTTATTGGGTGGTAAATTACAATTCTGAACATTTTAGAAGGAATTACAAAATAACGGTTTTAAGTGTCAGAGGTTTTTTAAACAGAATTTTAGATTTATTTTTTAACAATAATTACACCAATTACAGATTGTGGACGGATTTTATGAAAGTACAGTTTTGCAATTGAACGAAAAATATGAAAAATTTAAATTGAAAAAAAGAATCTAATTCAACTGTTATCTGTTCAACAGAAGACTACGAAATATTCGACGAACTGCAGCCGCCGTTACATCGGCCGGCTCCGCCCTCTTTGAAAGCCAACACGTCATTGGTCGACGACGACCAATCATATTACAACGATCAGAGGAGACCGCCTCCACTAATGCTGAACAGCACGGGCAATGAACTCTTGTTTGTTGTTCTTGGGAGTGTGTTCGGCACAATGCTGCTGATACTGATTGGAGTCATGCTGGGCTGTGCCGTTAAACAGCGCAAGAGAGAGAGACTGATGTGTGAGTATCATAGAGACAGAGAGAGAGAGATAGATAGAGAGAGAGAGAGAGCGAGATAGAGAGAGAGAAGCTGCTGTGTGAGTAGAACATAGAGAGAGAGAGAGAGAGAGAGAGAGAGAGAGATAAAAATAGAGTAATAAGAATTAATTGAAAGCTTAATAATATATGCTTTTAGTATCAGAAATCTAATTAAGTTAAAGAAATTAAAATAAAATTTTACTATTCGAATAAGCAGAAATTAGTATACTAATCATCCAACAAACTACAATAGCCTAAACTAAATTATACTAAAAGATAAAAGTGTTAACAACAATTGCTATTTTTGATGATGGTGCTGTTGTTATTGATGATGATGTTGTTGTTGTTATGTGTTGTTGTTGTTGTGTAGCTGCTATAGAGAGACACAGTAAGTTCCACGACGCAGCACGCACAATACTGTGTGATGATGATGTTGTTGTTGTTACTATGTAACAATGATGTTGTTGTTGTTACTGATAATGTTGTTCTTGCTACTATGTGATCATGTTGTTGTTGTTGTTACCACGTGTTGTTGTTGTGTAGCTGCTTGGAGGGACGCAGATATTTCCACGACGCAACCTGAACTATATTATGTGTTGATGTTGTTGTTGTTACCCTATGTTGTTGTTGTTACTCTGTGATCGTGTTGTTGTTGTTACCATATGTTGTTGTTGTTGTTACCATGTGTTGTTGTTGTTGTTCTGTAGCTGCTATAGAAGGACGCAGTAAGTTCCACGACGCAGCACGTACTATACACTTAAGTAGAGTCTCAGGTCGTCTTAGGCCAGGCTCGTACATGGGTACTGACAGTGGGCGGTTCCTGCTTAGCGCAATACCAGGCGGGGAGGCGGAGTCTAACGGAAATAAGCCACTACCACCGCCTGCGATTGGTCCGTGGGAGTCACGCCCGAAGGCGGAGCCCGTTGCGCAGGAGCAGCAGATACTGCTGCAGCAGCACCACTTCCAGCCACAGCTGCTGACACAGCAGCTGCAGCAGCAGAATGATTTGCTGCAGCTGGGTGACTTACAGCAGCGCAGCAGCTTAGATCAGTGCGAGCAGCAGCAGCTGCAGCAAAGCAGTTCAGCGGCTGCCGGTGAATTCAAGCAAAGCAAGCCGTTCCAGAACGAGCCGCAGCTGCTGCTGAGCAGCAACGCTGCTAATCCAGAACTTCTGAAGCAACTGCTTTCTGGCGAGGGAAATCATTCAGGATCGAGGCAGGCGATGAAGCCAAGGGAAAACTACTTGCAGAATCAATTCGATAATACGTTAAATGATCGGCCTGAAAGTGATGAGCTGGCTAGATTGCCTGAGGGCAAAGCCATCCTGCTTCCTTTCTGTCCCCCCAACCAACTGCCACTTACCCACCTCTCCATTCCGGAGTCTTCTGCTCTGTCACATTCTAAAACAGAGGGGGCCTTAGCCCCCCGCAATGATTTCGTGTCCTACAGGCCCCCGCTGAACCTCCCCAGGACTGCCCCTGGCTCTGCGGCCACTACACCCACACTGGGGGCGAGAGAGGGAGATTTGCCCCCCACTTATCAGAAATCCTCTCTTACTGGCAGGTATGAAGATTAAAAAACGTCAATTTGTTTTTAGAAATTAATAAAAAATAACTATAAATTTTATTATTTTATATATATAAATAGAGCATTACTAAAATTCGTTAAAACTGGAATAAAGTCAAGAATTTATACAAAAATTTTCAACTTCCATTTCATAAAATAATCTTAACTTAATTGCCGTCTCTCTTTACTTAATTTATCTGCATTTTATAACAGCAATTTTTAATTGCTGCCTACTCTAGTTTATTTTAGTAATATTGTACCAGTGTTGCTTACGGTTGCTGAAGATTAGAACAACCGTGGACTGCACTTGTCGTAATAGGCGACAAAGCAATAAATCTAAAATTTTCTTTGTTTATTCATTATCCGTTGATTTTATTTCATTGGCTTGATTTAAAAATACTAATAATCCCTTTGTAATTTACTATTAGGTCACAAAGGTCACACCCTAGCAGGGCTGGTACCGAAAGGTCGTCGCCTGGAACGACCTTGAGCCGTGCCCTTGACCTTTCGCCGGACCATATCCCGCGCATGTACGAATGTCAGCAGTTCTACAGATCGCCAGATCACTCTTTAAGATCTCGTGACCGATCAAACGATAACTCTTTAAGATCTCGTGACCGATCAAATGGGAGTCGAACAGCGGAGGGTAAAGCTAGGGGAGGAGCCAGTGGGCGGTGCTCGGAACTGTCACTCAGCTCCACGCCTCAGTTGGGGGCAGAGCCTGGACTGATAAGATCTCCAGATGGGAGGGGCCAAATTAATAACTGTGAGATAACTGACTCAAGTGTGGCTATTGATAACGCTATTGGAGCTATAAATAGCTCTAGAGTGGCTGTAAATAGCTCAGATGGGGTTAAAGGAAATTCCTCTTTCATTGACTCAACTTCTGCAGTTACTAGTCCATCGGCTTGTTTACCTGCTGACGATCGTTCTAGAATCAATCAATCAATCTTACAGTCAATTCAGACAATCGATCAACCGTCCACTCCGTGTTTATCGTCCATTTCATCCTCCAACGATGATGTCAGGAGCACTGGCGTTGAAGTTTCTCCATCTTTAGCAGTGCTCAAAGATCTTGAACAAGAGTCCGCCGACTTTAATGCAGCGCTGCGATTGGACAGTCGTGCGAAGGATTTTAAGTTTGCTGACGAATAGGATTCTTCGTTACAAGTTTTTCTTCTGATTAATTTAAAAAACCATTCAAATTTAAATGGAAATCAAACTTTTATATTTACAAAGCATTCAAATCAAATTGCGTAATCAAATAAACATATTTGCAACTATTCGCAGTAACGAATGCAAACATTGAAGCATTTTATTATTCAAATGCAGCCTTTTTTATCAATATGATAATTGTTTCTTCTGTATCAACCAATCAAATGCCTCTATTTATTCTTCATTTGGATCAACCAATCAAATGCCTCTATTTATTCTTCATTTGGATCAACCAAACAAATGCCTCTATTTATTCTTCATTTGGATCAACCAAACAAATGCCTCTATTTATTCTTCATTTGGATCAACCAATCAAATGCCTCTATTTATTCTTCATTTGGATCAACCAATCAAATGCCTCTATTTATTCTTCGTTTGGATCAACCAATTAGAGGCCTCAATGGATTTTGAGTGGAATTATTTCGGACTAGAATTCTGAATTCTGAAGTAAAATTAAAATCCTTTGGCCTATGACGCAAAACGCATCTTAATAGGTACTGTACTACGGTACGGTACTACGGTACAGTACTATAGTACAATACTATAGTACAGTACTATAGTACAGTACTAAAGTTCGGTACCCGTTAAGTTTGATTTTCAGGTACCCCCGGAGAATTTTGTCACGCAAACTGCTTCATCGCTTATATGGCGAAAGTAGAATTAGAATTCTGAACAGAATTCTGTGTGAACATGTTCTAAGATGGAATGGATTCCTGATAGAGTTAATACAACGAAATGATGGGTGGTTCAAGATTTGTATATTGTTGCAATCAATTAATTGCTTAATTATTGCAATAGTCTCGTAATGTTTTGGTCTATTTTCTAGCTGCACATGCATTTTATATTTAATCTGTGTTTATTCACTGTATCACATCCTAACACGAGATGTAAACTCGAATAACAGCGTCATTTAGCAAATTGGACTCGAAATCCTTGTTGTTTTATATTTTGCAAATAAGGTGCTGAGTTTTATGATAATTAGAGCTAAGCAGTAGTTATGATATTTTAGTTTGTTATAAGTGTTTTTAATGTTTTTATACAGTTTTTCTCTTACCTTTTATTGATCATTGAGTTTCGATGTAAGTGAACATTTTTTACTTGAATATTAAATCTACTTAAATTGTGAAGATATGAAGAAGTTCTACTAAGAATGCCAACTAGTCGTGATGTATTGAATGGTATATGGTGCCAGCAGTTGAAGTTTTTCGGCCACACTATGCGGAACAAAATCGTTGAAAATACAAGACGGACAGGAAAAATAGACGACAAACGAAACAAGGGTCGACAGAGGATGACGTCTATTAAGAGTCTTAGCAAATGGATGCAGTTAACTGAAATAGAGATGATCAGAGCAACAATGAACAGAGACATATGGAGGAATATGAATGACCGCCCAGGCTTGGAACAGGCACGGAACTTGAAGAAGAAGATGATACTGTGTATGCTAATGGTCTAGTGGTATATTAACAATAAACCAATAAACGAATGCATGGCTTATGTTGTAAATGAGTTTTTCTGGTAAATTATTTATGATTTAACGATTTCTTCCTTTGTAATTGATATAAGTATTATTGTTGTAAATACTGAGGAAGGCAACGGGAAACCAATGTGGATAAGGCATAGTCTTTTGTGAAGAGATTAACTTACTAGTCGATGGAATTTTCTAAGGGGCTTGCAAGCAGCATGTGAATAGGAAAGTGTACCTTGAACCTGCCACTTGGTAGAACACTAGAGAAAGATAGGCCTATATGTATATGCCCATATATCAATTTTCATATTTGCTATACTGCATGCTAATTACTTGCACAAGTTACGTCCCTGATATGGCATTAAGGGGAAGAACCGGATGTTAAATTTTTATTGATTGATTGATTGAATAATTAGAATTATTAATATTATGCTGTTACAAACTCATTTTGTAGATCTAATACAGAACAGCAACTGAATAAAGATTCTCAGCCGCACTGATCTGAGAGTAAAATCTTTGACATTCGCACGACTGGTTACTTGGAAAATGTAATAAATTAATTGCCTAACAGTTTTAACTTTTAGTATTAAAAGTGATAGATATCAACATGGTTTATCAGTTCTCTCTCCCTCTCTTGCTCTCTCTCTCTCTCTCTCTCTCTCTCTTAAAGCACTGCCCACTAGCAGGTCAATGGTATATAACGCCTCCAAGCTACTCTGTCTTCCGTTTTCTCTTCATGTCCACATTTCAGTGGATCTTTTAATCATCTATCATGATATACCATTATTCTTGGGGGATTCTGCTATGACGAGGTGGACCCCTATGCCTGCCTCAGCTTCCACTAATATTTACTGGGCAGGGACGTCCGTACCACTGCAATCTAGGCATGATATACCGTACCGCTGTATTCTGCGCTCTACTTTGACATACCGTACCGCTGCATTCTATGCTCTACTATGATATACCGTACCGCTGCATTCTATGCTCTACTATGATATACCGTACCGCTGCATTCTATGCTCTACTATGATATACCGTACCGCTGAATTCTATGCTCTACTATGATATACAGAACCGCTGAATTATATGCTCTACTATGATATACCGTACAGCTGTATTCTATGCTCTACTATGATATACCGTACCGCTGCATTCTATGCTCTACTATGATATACCGTACCGCTTAATTATATGCTCTACTATGATATACCGTACAGCTGTACGGTATATCATAGTAGAGCATATCGACTACCACTTCACGGTGGTGAGAGGACCCTTAGTACATATACTAACTATGCCTATAATGCACCTTGCTGCCTCACTTGTATTAAGTGAAACCTGTAGCCATTATCTAGTGAACTTGTAGGCTTATGTTAATTATTGTAAGTGCATCGTTCTTGTACAGAATACCTTCTCTGACCGCTGTACTGTGTGAGGACTTGAGGATTGAAGCTGATCAAGGATTGAGGATTACATGACATAGTTAATGAACGTCATAAAATATAAAAGTTTATGAAGTTAAATACTTTTAGGCTCTATGTGCAGAATTTTCCCTGAAAAATTTCCTATAAATCATTCTAAACAACTTTATCTTTGGATTGATTTTTTATTTTGGAATTCAGTGCTTTGGACCTTTATTTTCAACCGGCTTGGATTTGTCTCAATAGTGCTCGATGTATGGACGACAGTAGAGCTTTAATTTTTTGTTATTGTTATAGTGAACGTTGAAACTTCAGAAAGTCTCCTCAAAAAAGAAGAAAATGTTAAAGCATTCTTCAGGTGTGCTGAGAAATGTTTACATACTTGATATGTCAGTTTGTCAATCAGCTGACTTGAATAAACAAACATTGGCTTTCGTTTTTGCCAATTTTTCTCGATTAGGCAGAAACTCTATCTCTGTCATCAGACTATTTTTATTCGATCACTGTAGCGCTATTTCACGAAATTGTGGTTTTATGTTAAATTTCACATTTTTATTAAATTGCTGATCTCTTACTGACTAATATTAGACGCAGGGGAGGCAACTTTGTTCCAGTTCGTACCAGGAAGATTCTTAATTGAATTGAAATGGCCGGTCGGGCCCTGATTGTTTGCGTGCTCATTATCGTCGCCACCTCGGCCCATATCTCGGCCCTTCCCTCCTTCGAGGAACTGTATGACGACTTCTCTAAGTTAGCTGGACAAGCGCAGAAACGGAGTCTAAATTTGGCCGATAAAGTGCGGGCTTCCGTCGAATCAAATTTGGGATTGGTTAGGCATCGTGTGTTGACAGTTGAAAAGCGCACTTCGACCAATGTGAAAGAATTCTTTGAGAAGGAGAAGGAGTCGTTTCAGAATGTTCGGCATAAGCGGGATGTTTCAGGAACGATAAAACGATCTGTGGTAAGTATAAGGTCTTATTGAAGTGCTCACTCTGTGATGGCTTACTGGTATCTTTAGTTACAATAACTATGGATGCAGAATTTAAAGATATAGACAAATATCTTGGTATCTCTCTCTCTTAGTGCACTGCCTACTGGCAGGTCTA